>VZTD01004530.1:30488-299265 GCA_013397725.1 Rhagologus leucostigma
CTTTCCCTTCCCCTTTCCCTGCCACTCCCCGCCCCCCATTCCTTTTCCATTTTTCTTCCTGTGGCTATGTATTTTCTAGTCCTCTTCAGTAGGGTAACTCCTTTTAATTTTGGTGGGGTTTTTTTCGTTATCAATGAATGGTTCACAGATACAAGGTTTGTCTCGTTTGGCTTAATTTTTTTCCTGACCATCTGTTTTTTAAAAGAACTCCTCGCAGTTTCCCTCAGTGGAACGCGACAGCAGGATAGTACGTTTTTATTAAAAAGCAGCTTTTATGAAGAATGTTTTCAGTTGTCCGTATTCTTTTGGATTTAGACATCAGATAATGAACAGAAGCATCCTCCTTCCACTCTGCACGGAAAATGTTACCAATGTAACACTCATCTGGACAGTATGATTCACTCCAAGTCAGTATTATAACTTTGCCATTTGGAGAAACATGAGAATGCGGTGTATGTGGTGATTAACTCTCACACAGATATTGATGCTGTTATATACATATTTTAATATTTATTTATTCTAAAATATTTTCTTCCAGAAGTTTGCACCCTTCACCTCCTTCCGCACAAATATCTCTTGTTTTACAAACCATTTTTATATACAAACTGTGTTAGGAATAATAAGTACTAAGTCACATTCGGTAGTTAAAATTATCCTCAGTTTTTAATACATTTGCAAACATTAAAATATATTTACAGGTGTGAATTTTGAAAAAAAGAAAAACATTTTAGTGTCTAGTTTTATTAGTTGAAACATCTGGATAATTAAAGTAATTCCTAGAATTCAGTTTGTTCTAAGAAATCAGCAGGTTTGAAAAACTTCAAGGAGAATAGTATCTCCCCTTTGTAGACCATTTTGCTTCCTGTCATGACTATTTTCTTTCATATGATTAACTAAAGTGTTATTAAAATACCATATCTTCATGAAGTATCACCAACTGCCTTTTGTAAAGTGCATTCTGATTTGTAGATCGACGTATTGTAGATCATAATTGTAAGGTTTGCTTAGCCGAAAGGTTAGCATCCTTCAAGGAATATCCAGACATGTTTCAAGGTTGTTAAACACGAAAAGTGGTGGATGGGATTTATTTTGAATGTGGCCCAAAATCTTAATATTCTTTATTTCAACTGCTACATAGAGAAAAATGTTTTATTTTTTCTACTACATGAGCATATTGGACATAAAAAGGGCTTTCAGATTTTTAAACGAGATCATTCATATTTGATACTTGCATGCAAAAGCAACCGAAAGTTTATGATAATAATAATATTACATAGCTACATACTCTGATCATTTAATACCATCCCCAGTTATTAAGATAATTATTTAAATAAAGAATACACTTGCATTCATTTGTCTAATATGCAGGAAATTTAGGCAGATTCTAGACAAGTAAGCACTGCTACTACAGGTTGTGTGCTTCTTCTATTCAGCTTAAATCCAGGAGGCTCATGTGCCTACATGCACGTAAGGAAGGCAAAAAAAAATTACTAACAAGGGTTTGTGAAATATCTGAACAAAAGACTGTACATAATACAAGCTAAAACTTCAAATTATGAAGGTGTTCATAACACCAAATGTTCTCCTGATATGTGTGCATTAGCAGGAAAGGTACTGATGAGCTAAAAAGGCTCGAAGAATTAACTTAGAAACACGTACTCAGAATCAAGAGATCTAGCGTTTTAATACTCATCTTAATACTTGAGAAAGCAACGATAACAGATCACATAGCAAATCAAAGTCTAAAACTTTGGTAGTGAGAAGTTTCCTAAATCATGGTAAAAAAATAGATTCTCATAACACTAACAAAATAATAAAAACAATGAACTAAACCAACAGTATCTGAATGGAATGGTATCTTACTATGACTGTTGCTATTCTAATCTCACTCTTTAAACAATGGTTTTCTACCAGTAACTTTTCTTCAAAATCCTCCTGAGGAATCACTTAATCCCATGCTGTTTTAAGACCTGCACAAAATATACAAAGTTATGCCTGAATATTAAAGAGCACTCTGAGGGAGTTTGAATGCAGATGTATTTTAACTTTTAGGAACAGAATTAAGTAACCCTAGCACCTGACACTGTTTATTTAGTTCTCTTAATTAAATTAGGCATGTCTGCATCACTTATCAGTTTCAGTCCAGAGGATGCAAAACTCAAGACAACCTGTAAAATGTATACACAGCTGAACACAGTCTTCCTGGGTTTTCATCCTGGGAAATGCTGCAGTAAAGTCATGTATCTGGTCAATAAAGGTCAACACATCCTGAGGGCCTCTAAAAAGCAATCTAGACACTCTAAATAAACAGCTAAGATAAAATAGGAGCCATCAAGATACAATTAGGAAACAGCAGGTTCAGGAACACCAGCAGAATGCAGACCATTTGAAAACAGCTCCATTTTCTCTTTTGAGTACATTTGATTTCTATTTAAAGCTCTAATAACACAGATACAATGACCATGTACATAAATCAATATGACTGCATTTTTTCCAAGTTATCTGATGCAGGCTGATAGGGCAAAGTTGTTTTTTTATAAAAATTAACTACTCATATGTGTAACATTTAAGAATAGTTTTCATGTGGCAAACTCCGAGAATGATATATTTTACAGATTTAGGGGGCTCTTTTTTGTAAAGCCTCAGCTTGTAGTACCAAATTAAAGCACGTTTCTTAAGATTGACCTTCTTAAACTATTACCTCTACTCCTCTGCAAAGGGAAAGTTTCAGTGGAAAGTATGAAATATATGAAAGTTAGGGCAAGTTACAAGACTGGACATAGAGTAGAAAATGTTTTCAGGTAGTTTGGATTTACTCGATTTCATTCTTTCTGGGTCTAAAGAAGAGGAACTATAGACTTAAGCAGGGGAATTAGGTATGAAAACAAACACATGTATACACAAACATTTGAAACAAATACTATTTTTTATTTATTAAACCAGAGCAAATCTAAACAGCATAACAAATCCACCACTGGTCTACTGCTACATAGCAGAAAATGCACCTTACGTAGCAACTGCAGTCTCAAGCCTACATATTATCCGAAAAGGTGCCTCAATTATCACCCCTAGAACTACATGTAAAAAAGAAAGTGTGCACAGTATGAAATGGACTTATTGAAACAGAGAACAAAAGCAGCATGATCTTCTCTCTGCCAAAAATACAGAGCTTTTTCCTACTCTATAATTTTAGAGTTTCATTTTGGGTTTACACAATTTTCTTTTGGTTAACATTTTTTATCTTTTGTGGTTTTTTATCTTTTGTTTTAAAACTCCAAAAAAATGTCATTGTCATTCAAGTGCAAATACAGCAAACCACATCAGTTTGATGCCATCTTTTCCCCCTTACAAGCTGAATTACATCGCACTGACAAAACAGGGTCATCAGTGCAAGCCTTCGGACAGCAGATGTTGGGTAGAGGACCAGTAAGAAGTCATAAGAGGTGATCAGAACTACTAGCTAGTTCTCCTAATCCATGCAAAGCAAACACAACAGCAAGTGTCCTGTAACAAATGAAGTCAACTTCTGAAGCTGAAACAAAAGGAAACAAAAGAAAGACAATTCAGAAAAAAAAATTATTTTAAAATCTCACAAGGGGCAAAATACAAACACACACAAATGTTTTCCTGTGTATATACAGAAAGCTTATCCATGGGAACAAGCCACCCAAAAGCAGGCATGTGGTGTTTACCAGAGGAATTTGCACAATGGGATATATCTCCCATTTCTTCAGGTGAAAGTTACATGTAAAGTCTCACCAGAGAGGTCAGTCCTCTGATTTTAGGATATTTTAGGACAACTGAGTATCCTGGTATCTAAGATAGGAAGGACAGAACTTCTTGGACTGACTTTTGCATGGCTAAGGTTACATGAGAGCAGCCCTACCTTGGGTGCATTCAGATATAAAACAAGTTATAGGAAGAAAGGATTACATTAGGATATGTCAGGTGTAGTGGGGCATTTCAAAAGTAATCAGCCAGGATACACACTTAATTCTGCCTCTTTACAGGTGATACAAACATTGTTTACAAGGGTGAGAGAAGGAAAAGAAGTGACACTGCTGCACAGAGCAAAAGCAGAGTTACTATCCTCCAGTGGTTAAGTAGATTTGCCAAGACAACATGCTTTGTTACTGTCTTAGCTCTGTAACTCACAGCAGATTAGAAAAGACAGCACACTATGGAGCATGGAGGGAAGGGGATGCAGGCTGAGCACACCATGATTGTGCTCTGCTACCAACTGTTATTAATCCCCTGGATAAGCATCAGCACACACAAGTCCCTTCCACTTTTGGACCTCGTTCATCAAGAGCTGTGATAATTGGACATAGGTTAGAGAAAGCTTTGAGCCAAGCAAACAACTTAAAAATGTATATATATATATATATATATATATATAAAACAAGAGTTTAATTATGAAAATATCTGAGAGCACATCTATTTATTAAAGAACAAGTGAGAAAAATCTTTAAATTCCATGTTATTACATATTGCTGCATTTGTTAATTGACTTGACAGTTGCTGTAGCATGGATTTAAGACAACTATCAGTAACAAAGCCCTCAAACTTTTCTACTGATCTCACCAAAGCATCAGTCCCTTCATTAAAATATTGATTGTATTCCAGCAGTTCTAATCTAAGGCTTTATCGAAGAGGTTATGAAGATATTGTCAGCATTCAGACGTGGACACATATTTCCCAAATACAAGTGAACTAAAAAGAATACAAATATTGGTATAATAACATGCTCTGTAGTCTGCTGAAATTCACTGCTTACACTTTTATTTAGACAAATGATGCACAAGCAACAGGAGTGTTAATTGACACAGACATTTCTCATTTCTAAAGCAGCTCATTTGGTGGAGCCACTATCAAATAAAATTCTGTAATGGTTAAATTATAGGGCATTCCAAGGCAGCAAATTGATCAAAGTGGTTATTTTTTTCTTGCTCTGAACACAAAGAGCAGATAATTTTAGTGTGGCAGTGTGTTTGCGTGCTTTGTACTTGAAATATAATACAATGAGGGTCTGTACGCTGAACTAAAATGAGGATTCCTTTTTCTTCCTGACTACAGTTTAAACCAGGAAGAGTAATAAATACGCGAAGATACATAAAGAATGTGATCCTATCAGAACTCCTGCACTTACTCTTTCCCTATCCAGATTGCTGACATGCAATAGCAGAAGCTGTACCCAGCTGAAATGCTTTCTAAAGCCCTGGCTGAAAGACAGTATTCAGGGTAGGATGTACATGTTCTCTTCCAAAAATTCTTTTCCTCTTCTAATTTTTCACTGAAGGTTCATCAATATTTCCATTTGTCAGGATTTTCATCCACACTGAGGTCGCTAAGGCCACAGGATTGCAAGGCAGACTTTCATCACACCTAAGCAATGTCAGAGATCTGATTGTATGTATTTCTCAAATAAAATCATACAACTTTCAGTATTCACAAAGGTAAAAATTGAATGCACCAAGATACTACTTCCTGATAGAACAAAAGAGATTTCAAACTAGCAAAAAGTGATAACAGGCAAGAGAATACTCAAAATTACCTCAGACATCTCTATTAGTCATAGTGGAAATCTGAAATAGTGGAAAGTTTGCAAATAACAATCACAAAACCACTATAGATTTAAAATACCAAATTATGCCTTCTAAATACTTAGATTCCTGATAACATTTCTTACTTTGTGTCCCAGGCATACATACATATCTGAAATTTGGCCCGTAAACATGTGCTTAAGCACACAAATCAGATTCTTGACCCCTACCACAAAGTGCTGTTAGACAATAGCTCAGGTCAGACAAAAATAAAAAAACAAACCCTGTACTGGAAACACAGAAAAGCCTCTCCTGGGTTTCCTGGGCCAAGGTAAAAGAAAGTGAAACACGTATACAGAGCCAATCTTCTTTCACTGGCAAACCCAATACATTTCCCTTCTCCATTCAAATCTGCCTCTGAACTTTGCTCCATTTCACAGAGCTGCCATGTCTTGGTTATTGCTCTCCTCATAAAAAAAAAAGAAATGGGAAAACGCTGCCTGACAGTAAGGAGGAGGACAAAGAATTGAGAAACCAAGGAACAGCTGGAAAACAATCAGGAAGAAAATGGGCATCAAAAATGAAGAGAATGTCCTTTAAGTAAAGCAGGTCCGTTTCAGACTAAAACTATTCTAAACTGTTCCCTACACTTCTAGTTGTATAATTTTGCTTTCAGGAGTTTTATGACCAGAGTGTTGATCAGATTACTGTGCGTCAATAAAAAATGGTAAGTGGGATGTTGATCCCATCTTTTCCTTAACCCTCTACCATCTCTCATTCCCTGCTTCAGTGAATACCAACTAATTTCCCCTGGGGATAGGGAAGTGTTTAGCTGAAATAGCTTTACATTTTTATTTATTTTAACAAAACTCTCGATACTGTTTATTTAAATTCTACAGGTTCTGTGAAACCCCGAGTTATATTCCCTCTAGTCTAAAATGGTTTGACTTAAAATGCATTTTTCTGGTAGCTCCCCAGCTAGCAAGCTCTCTGCTTTTTTTTATGTTTCCAGATACAGGGACCCAAAAGGGTTTTTATTTAACAACAGCTCAATAATTACCTTTTCTAAATTCCCATCTCTGCACTATTGTTTCTGGCATATTAGTTTTCAAGGTCTCAAAGTTCACAGCAGGTTTTTTTGCAAGAACAGTGATAAAGTGCTTGCATTATGAATAGTAATTTTATTCTCTACTACTGTAGCTGAATACAGTGACATACAAGCTACCTGGTTTCAATATTCCATTGCAAATTCCTTAGGGTTCTGTGTCAGCAGCAACATATTTAGCAACCTTGAAGAAACCTTTTCTTTATGTTGATGGTTTCATTTATTTAAAAATCATCCTCATCTGGGTAGCCACATAATGTGCATGGACTCATCTGTAAGAAGATCCAATGGTATGGAAAATGTTCTAAAATTCTCAGCAGCTGTTAAATCAGATTAAAAAATGAGCATAGTTTCGAATGCTCGTTAGGTATTGTATTTTAATGAGACAAGCACATCACATCCTCATTCTGCTTTGAATGTCTTTTGATCTGGGATGTAGGGATCTGAAGGATCTTTCAAACATTAACATTGTAGCAAGCATTTGAGTAGTTGGTATTAATTAATTAATTAAATCCTGTTATGCTGAGCTACTGCTATTTGCAATTTGAAATTTGAATCAGGTGGTTTTTTTCTTTATATAGATAACAACTTTTGGCTATTCATACATTTAATTCCAGCTTTAGGTGATTATATGGAAATACAGCATGTTGCCAAAATCCTAATTTAAAAGAAATATTTTCATTGACATAAATTGTGTATGAAAAAGGAGCAGTAACTATTGAGAAGCTATTTTGTTTCAGTTAGTAAAATAAAGTAGCAATTTTATGCTTGAGCCAAACCTCAGGAATGAGGTACTATTTAATTTACTGAAACATAAGAATATTCTGTACTATCCCTTTCCCCTCCTGTATACAGTATAGAATGGAAATAATACACAATACTCCACAACCTATACTGTTAGAACTATCCATCTGAAAGGTGATTCTCATTATACAGATTTAAATGTTGTGATTCAAATACAACTTCGCAACAGTTTTGCCCCAGTATACTGCTTAAAATATATATATTTGTAATTTGAACTACAAAACTTCGAGGGGTTTATATTAACTTCCAAACAATTTAAAATGAAGAATTCTAACACCCAATGAAAATTTTAAACTCAATCAGACCTTCTTAAAATAACGACTTCTGTAAATATGCATAAGCGACTAATAGGAAGTATCTCTTTACATCTGCTACACACACATTTTTATTACTGAATTTCAGGCTTTATCATTTTGAGATGTTTTCATAGATTCCCAGACATATTTAAGGCAATAAACAATCACTAGGTTTAAGCTGGACAGCAAAAATTTCATTAGAAATCTATTTGTTATATTTCTATTGTCGATGCTATAAGTAAATGGCACAGACTGAGAAACAAGTAGTTTCCAAACACTGAATTATTTCTTCTAACCATAGTTAAGTTAGTCTCAAGTTCTAATATTACAAAATTAGTTACTGGAAATAACTTTATATTGAAATCAGCTACCTCAGTTTTGACTTGTTACAGCTCCTTAGGAATGCTTATTTTTTAATGTAGTGTAATTTGTACCAGCTCTATATTTATATCACAGTTCACTAACTTTAATACAACCTAATGCAGTGTAACTGGATGGTCAAGGCAGCAGGTAGGAAGGGCTTCAGTTCTGCCAAAGCCTTCATGACTCCTGCACTCATGCAGCCAAGTATGAAACCTGCAGCTAATTTAAATGGATAGAATTGCACAATATCTCAATGAACATATTTTCTGATCAGAAAGTGACAGGCTCTGAATATATTATCAACAGTAGCAGAGGATATTCCTTTGCTCTTACTTATGCTTGATGGGCTATGCCAGTTAACATGCCTGATTTCACATTCTGAAGCTCCTCTAACTTCCCAAATTAGGTAGGGTGGAAAAAGCATTAACTGAGACAGGTTATTCTGTTCACTCACCTGTTATGAAAAATAAAAGTAAATACTGAGAAGGCTGGGCAGAAAAAATTCACTAACCAAGATTTACCCTCTATCAGAAATAAACAAGAATGAGTTCTCTCAGCTGTGTTATCTATGTTTAGAAGTTCTTCCATAACCACAATTTTTAGCTCTCTCTAGCCCACTAAAAATAATCTAAACCTACATTTTCAAGGTTAAAACAGTCTTTACCCCTCAAGAGCTGCAATCCAAATTTAGGAGGGTCATATACGTACCCTGAATCACAACACAAAGTTCTAATTTTGAATATTGAGAATATTATAAAAATATTTGAATATAGACACTACATATGCAATACATGAACTAAGGCTTTATTGAAACTTTGGGAACAATTTGTTTAACAAACCACTAATAAATTCAGATGATCACATTTCACTCCAGGCCTACTTCCATATTTGATTTCTTGTGTGGGGTATTCCAGATTTGAACAGATACTGATGAAACCCGCAGATGTTAGCTGTGCAGTAAGCTATACTTTGTTATAAATTCAGACTTTACAAGAGCCAGAAAAACTTTACATTGAGATGCATATTCATTCGTTAGTGAATGAGCTTGGAAATTCTATAGTGTCTACACATAATTGTAAAATTTGCATATCATTGAAGCAAAATGAACATCACATTAAATTAAGTTTCTGGAATTTTTTTATCCAGATATATTTCTTATACTGCATGTTCACAACACTAGCTTAACCTATAATTACTAGTTTAACACGTAATAATTTTGGTGTCATTTGCCCTTCTGAAAATGTCTTAAAATGCAAATATACTTGCAAGAACAACATTTATTTCCTGTCACATTTTATATTAATCACCACTAATAGTAATAAAAACATCATATTAATCACTAGAAATAAGTTAAATCTACAAGACTGTTTCAGAGGAAAGGACAGGGAAGGGATAGATAGGAAGATTTGGGGTCTTTGACAATAAGAAAGGATAATTAGAGATTATTAACATACTCCAATTTTCCTCCCCTCCAGTGAAATTCTTGTAGAAATAGGTCAGCTGAGATTGATTTTGCAGTGGCTTTGAGCTATTTTCACACCACATGCCCATCTTTTCTAAGAGCATAAATACAATCTAAGTGCTAAAAAGTATTTACAGAGGGCAGAGTAAAGTAGGTTTTTCAGAGATACAGGGCTAAGCAAAGTAATCTATCAGTGCAACTGCAGTACATCGGCAGAACTGGGTCAAAGAAGTTTGATGTCCCATCATGAATGGGGTGGAATATCCAATCCCTTGGCGAATATCTCTGCATATGGATAAATCTGTTTCTACACTACTTCATCCTTGGAAACCTTCTTCAAGACTTGCAGAAAATGTGTTTCTACATTACTATTAGTCAGAGAAACTATCTGAAAAAAATGAGATGCAAGGACTAAAGGAGAAGTTCAGGTAGACAGTATTCTCCAGAAGAATCAGGCTATTTGGGTTAGAATGCATAGATACAGGGTGAAAAACAGTGACCTAAGAGACAATTTGTTTTCAGGAAATTACCTGTGGAATATAATGGATTACATGTGAGACATGCTGCAGTGAAAAAGGCAAAAAGTTTTCTTTAGCTACAGTTAAAGAGTCTTTGGAACATAAGAACTTACTTCTTTATTCTTTTCCCAGCTCAATACTGCATTCAGGTTTGGACATTGCATTTAAAGACTGATACAAACAACTTGGAGGCAGTCCAAGAAAAGCACTGGAAATAACCACAGGTGTAGAAAATAAGATGTCTCTTATGGATTGGATAAACTGGAGTTATTCATAACAAGATGAAAGACCATTAGGAAAGATACTGATACTCAAAAATATAAAAAGGCTACAAAAGAGAGGAATATATTATCATAGTGACTATGGTGAGTGGTTCAAGACACTGATGAGGTTAAGATTCAAATTAGATGATGAACGGGGAAAAAAAAGCCAAACAAATTCTAACTTTAAAAAGAGATTTCAGTTTTCTAAGAACAGAAGAGATTTAACTGGAAAAGTTACCAAGGACTTCAAGGGCATGATGGATTACCATCTATAGCATATTGCATGCATGTTACTAATGGTGCTTTGGGATCAGGATCGACACTACCTGGGCTCTTGCAGTCAACATACAGTTCCACTTCCTTATGTTTCAAGAGTTTAATAAAAACAAGGTAATAGCCCATGGGAGATAAATTCCACTTAGCTCCCGCTTCAAAATAATCTATTCCTGAGTAAGATAAACTATACGCAACTGGTTTTATTTTCTCTGGAACTGCCTCGAAGAGAGCAAATAAAACATATTCCTGATTTTTAAACAAACAGGATAAAATAACTTCTTTATGTGAGCTTCAACACACTGAATATTTTTAAATAGAATATAATGTATATTTACAATTTATAACAAGACAGCTCTGCTTGAAATTATGACTAAAACTTAAATACTTGCCACACTAAAATTGTCTAGTGATACAGCAGGAAGGAAAAGGCAAACAAGCAGAAAATAAAATAAATGTTTTTCAAACCTTCAGATATGGTAGAAAGAAGAATAGGAGGATTACAGACAGGGTTTTGGAAACTATCTTCTGGGAGTTATGCTCCAATTACAACCTTCTTTCACACAGTTGCCTTACTACACCAGTGCTTAAAGGGCACAGCCAAACCAAAGGCAATGAAGTTTTTGCCTGATTAAGGACACAAGAATATTAAAGTAGTAATAATTAAAATCAGAGCCCTAATACTTACACACTTCCTCTCATTTGGACTAATCAAAGTGACAGAATTAAACACTTGTTCCTGCAATATCAATGATTAGATGCATACATAAATTTTCAAAGTAAGTTCTGGTATAAATGTAAACTTCCGACAAGGTAACAAAGATGAGATTAATAAATAGGCTTGGATGATCCATGCTTTCTAATGCTTCAGCTTAGAAAGATATATACTTCAAGGCTGCTTTAAATATTAATGATTGATTTGTTCATTACAGCATTATATGACTGGCTGTAAATATTAACAGAATATTCATAAAAATTACACATTCAAATCTTTTTGACTTGCATTTTCAAACATTGTTTTGTGTAAACATCCCCATTCTAATATTGACAGTTTTTTGTTGCCTTTGCTAAAAATCTAAGTACCAATATGTATCGGTTTGGCAGGGCCTGGTTTTGTGTAGCAGGGGGGCCACAAAGATGGCTCCTGTGAGGAAGCTGCTGGAAGCTTCCCACCATGTCCGGCAGAGCCAATGGCTGATGGCTCTGAAGATGGACATGCTGCTGGCCAGAACTGGGCCAGTGAGAGAGGCTGGTAATGTCTCTGTGATGACATATTTAAGAAGAAAATCAAAACAAAGTCAGAAGATTTTGGGATTCTAGTCAGAGTAGAGGAGGAGGTGAGAATATGTGAGGGAAAACAACATGGCGACACCAAGGTCAGTGGAGAAGGAGGGGGAGGAGGTGCTCCAGGCGCCACAGCCGAGGTTCTTCCACAGGCCGTGGCGAAGACCATGGTGAAGCAGCTGTGCCCCTGCAGCCGATGGGTCCATGTGGGATGCAGAGATCCACCTGCAGCCCATGGGGGGTGTTCCCACGCCAGAGCGGGTGGATGCCTGGAGGAGGCTGTGTTCCAGTGGGAGTCCTGGTGGAGAGAGAGGGCTCTGTGTCCAGGCTGGAGCAGCCTGTCTTTGGAGGACTTCACCCTGTGGAAAGAGAACCACATCGCAGCAGTTTTGGGAAGACTGTCTGCCCGTGGGAGGGGCTCATGCTGCAGCAGGTGCGGTTTGGCTGCTGCTCGTGAGAGTAGACCCACGCCGGGAAGTTCACAGAGAACTGTCTCCCATGGGAGGGACCCCACGGCCTCACAGGGTAAGACTCCTCTCCCTGAGCAGCGGAAGAGAATCTCGGTGATGAACTGACCAAACCCCCATACCCTGTCTCCCTGCGCTGTCGGTGGAAAGGAGGGAGGGGCTGGAGGGGGGGAAGGTGTTCTAAGGGCTTATTTTACTTCTCATTCTCCTCCTCTGATTCTGTTAGTAATAAATTCACTTTGCAACTTAAGTTGAGCCTGTTCTGCCCTTGAAGTGTTTCTCCTGGTCTTTATCTCACTCATGAAGGCTTCGTTAATTTTTTCGTTTTTTCCTCCTCTGCCCAGCTGTGGCAGGGGAGGGTGAGTGAGCAGCTCTCGTGGGTGCCTGGCACTGGGCCAGTGTCAAACCACGACACAATAACTAACATTTTTTTCCAACATCAATGGTAGACTACTTAAGAATTCCGTGCATTATTCATGCATTCCATTTTCTTCTAAATTATATTTTGGTTAGAATGTTATTCTGAGCTCATTTTTCGTTTCATTAATAAAAAGGCACATATGAAGTAACTTGCAGCATTTTTGCTAGAACATCTTGTTCATGTGCTTTAATCTTTTGTGCTTAATAGCCTCATCAGACTGAAGTACTCAAACCACTGTTCTAAATATTGTGTTCTCAGCAGTAGCTGTCAAACCTGGATTTAGTTGCACTAGAGTTAGGCAAAGTTTTGCACTGGTTCCTGCAATTTACCTTCCCATAATTTTTGGTGCCAAAAATATACTCTTAGATTTTAGATGAAAGTTAGATTGATGTTTCTTGATGAAACCAAAAAGCTCAAGCATTACTTTTCCCAGTAGCTGTCTTTAGAATCAACACAAAATAAGAGAGGGGATAAAACCTGCAGAGCTGATAATTTTACACAGTGTTACATAAAGCATTTTGGCTTTCAACATTAAAATCAAACTTGAAGAAAAGAATATGAACAGAGGCAGATAGGTATTTCAGGAACTTCAGCTGGGAACATTTAAATGCCTTCTTGTTTGCAGGAAATACTATGAGTGATCACCTTGGGACACAGGCTGTGCTTACCCATAGTAAGGACATTTGAGTCTGTGGATCAATGACTCTTGGCAAGAGATGGACATTTTAAGAGTCCTAAGTCTACTTTCCAGTAGGGAAGAGAAGAGTTGCATGTAGGTTGTAAAGTACAATCTGTAGCTGATGGTGTTTGGTTTATTTAGTGTTACACTATTTATTTTGTGTTACACTATTTCTTTCGTGTTACACTATTTCTTTTGTGTTACACATATTCTAACAGAAACATCACAAGATTTGAACTTGGTGTCATTTTTTATATCATCCCAAACCTCTTTAAGAACAGCTATTGCTTCATCTTCTCTTGAAGCATAGCCCAGAAGGAATTTGTCACCTGCAAAGAAGCAGTCAGCAAGAATGTAATTTGACAATGGTGATGAAAAAAAGTATTGTTTCTAGTTGAAAAGGAAAGATAAAAGAGATAGGAAAATAATATGCAACCCAAAATTTGCTGAAAAAAAATGTTAACTTTCAGCCCTTTCTGAAAAGAACCAGGGGGTTTCAACACATCATTTCTCATCAGTGTGTGAGCTTCTGCTTGATTCTAAATAATTCTATCACTGCTTCCCAAAACTACATATCTTACAGCACAGCACAAGAAATTAATGCAACCTCTTGTCGTGATCCGGGGGGTGTTCTGGTGGGGTGCTGCGACCTCCGGATCCGACTTTAAGAGAAAGTCGCTCGGCAGCCACTGCATTCACACAGACACACACACACGCACCGGATAGCTTCTTCGACAAGCCGACGGCAAAGAGGCAGGAAGGGTCTTTGTGTGGAATTCCATGGCACAGGTTTATTCGACCCCCATCCGTGAAGGGGACCAAGCACCAAAGACCAAGGGGGATGGAAAATCCCAGCCCATATATGGGGGCAGGGAAAGCAGCAGGGGCAGTACATAGGCGGGATGAGGGTACAGGAGCCAATGGGACAATCCGGGTGAGTGGCAGGGAACAAGGTCCAACGGGAGAGTGGGGAAGGGAGAACTTTCCAAAGGAGCAGGAAAGGTACAAGGGGGCGGAGAGGCAAACTGGGGAAGCAGAACTGGGATACATTTCCATAACAGAACAGGGCATCCTGGGGGAGGCTTTTTTAGTCACTTTAACCTGGGGAGCTCTCTCGGGGTCTGTCCCTTTCACTGGCTCCCACAACCTCTGAAATTACAGAAATAATTTAATCTTCATTTTATAGTAATGCTTCCAAACCGTAAGGATTTATTTTCTCTTTAAACTCCATGAAACAAATTTCTTTCTCTGTTCCCTAGAAGGAAAGCCAGGTTGGAGTTTTGTGTATATATCTAATAGCACAGGCCTACTGTGGTTTCTTGAAGGCATACAATAGATTTTGGGAAATGTGGATGAAATAAAAGAATAAAAAAATAGTGCTTGAATGCAGATTCCCCAAAGCACTGTCACATAACATTAAAACTGATGTGCTCCTGTGTGATAGCTAAGGGAAAAAAAGATTAAGGAAAGTAGTACATGGTATGATTCTGATTAATTCATATCGGCTTTCTGGGAGATTCAAAGGCAAAGACACACACACGAAAATGCTAAATATGATGACATAAAAGCCTTTAATGAATTCAGGTGAAAAAAAAAGTCTCAAAGGTTTTTTAAAAGTCTTACTGAATAGAAGTATATTCCCAGCAAAGATTTTGGAAATCTGCCACGATTGATATGGGCTAGTAAGTCAGAAATTTATTCAAGATGCAAAGCTAAGCACCTTGCAAGTCAATATGTTAATCCTGAATTCAGTCTTCCCTTTAATAGTTACCTAGGGTGAAGTCCCTCTAAAGCTAATATGATAGGAACTGCGCAGTCAGACAATCAACGGGGTTTACCTGCTGGAAATCTGGAGGTATAGAGACCCACATACATTAGAGAGCATTCATCTTGTGCTACAAATATTCTTCTTTAGGGAGGTGAGAAAACAGGAAAATATGATCTGTCATTGTACTTAATGAGTCAGAGTTTGCTGAAAAGTCAAGAAATTGTTAAAAAAAAAGTTCTCTAAAAGACTGTAAATTAGAAACAGTTTGACATATACAGGGAGCTACAAATGAATTTAAAAATAACATTAGCAGCAGTAATGGTGAAATTAAGTTCTTTTCATATGCATATTTGTCTTGTCAATAAGATTAATAATTACATTCTTCCACACAGAAACGGTTTTTCACCCATTACCAGGGCACACACTTAAAACTACTTAACCCTGCCTTTGGCTTAGTCAATAAAAGCAGCTTTTAATTATTTATGTCCCATGAAGCCTCACAGTAATTTTCTTTTACAGGCAGCAATAAAGACCACAATTGCATGAACTGAGTATGATGTTTGGAAAACTCTCACAGGCTGATTTATTTCACAATGAATTGGTTTTGAATTTCTTTTTCTTCTCACCTATAGATTCCCTTGGGAATCTCAGGCTGGCTTTTGGACATGTAAATACCTAGAATTTTTGAGGCTGCAGACTCTGCTTTGCGGATACTGCCCAGGCTGTTCAGGTTGCTTCTGTTATTCTTGTGCATTAAGATGTGGATTTTAATGCAGCTTGTAAAAGGCATTAGCAATATCGCCAACGTAGCAACAGCCATAGTAGATAAAACAATGGATTCAAACACTTTACAGAAAAGAAAATCTCAGATATGATAGTTGAGGCTGTCAGTACATGAAGCTTGAAGACTGACAGAAACTACCAGAACCCATTTCCATGAAATGTCTGTAATGTTTTGATACATTAAGTAGTAGCAGAAGAGGCTCAAGACAGAGAATGCTGGTACCCCTATGTGAGACCATCCTAAAATAATTACACGTTTCCCCAGTAAGAGGTATAGGGCAAAGCAATGCATTATAAAGCAATGCATTATAAAGCAATGCACAGCCCTGGGAAAACATTGGCCTGAAAATAAATCTAAAAAAATCTAATTACTTGTTCTAAGCCTGTAGCAAATCCCGATAAGTAGTGAAAAACATCATAAGGGCACTATGAAATTGAAAATCTTGTACTATACAATTTGTCTTCATTAACACATTTCTATTATTTTGTAACACATATCTAATCTTTTGCTCACTATATATCCCTTTTTCATTTTCCAGTGCTTCAACAGTATCAGGGGTTTCAGTGTTACACTGGAGTATTTAATTTACTGGATTTTTTAATGTTGTGCACAACAACAGTAAATTGTTACATTTGTCAAATTTAAAACAATTAATTGAGCGATGACTTACTCCACCACGGTGAACTGAACTGTCTAGATCTTATTCTTGACCTTTATTTCTTGCTCTTTATATTATCGTAACACGTTTTTACTGAGATTTTAACAATTACATTTTTCTTAAATTAATAATTAATTCCAGTAACTCAGCAACAGTCTGGTTTTGTACCCTCTCTTTCTTGTGCTCCTTGCAGCTGAAGGGGCTCTGAAAAAAAAATTTTTTTTCCTTTATTCTCTTTTGATTAAACAAGCAGACTTGAACATTTACACAGAAAGTATTATTTCTTATGCAGTGGCTGTATTTCATGGAGTTACAGGTTAGCATGATCCCAGATATTTCATTTGTACTTTGTGGGGCTACTAGCTTCATCTCCCTAGGAGCTGTGTGCTTACCAAACATAATATGATGAAGTGTTATTATGTTTCCTCATCTGGAAACTGACAACTTTTTCTACCACTGAAATGTACACTGTGCATTACAAATCCCTCCAAGAACCACAGGAAGGAAAGAACAAGTGTGTAGGTCAAAAAGGCACGCTTTAGGAAACTTGGGAAGAATGAGTAATGTCATAAACAAAATGGGTTTACAACTGCCTCTGAGAACTACTTCATCAAATCGTCCTCCTCAGGGAAATAACAAAATTAACTACTGCTCTGGACTCAAAAAAATCACCCAACGTCCCTTTAAGAAACTGTTTTCCCAAATGTTTGTGGGGTTTTTTTCTGTGAAAGTTCCAGAGTGTCAAGAAAATACACATTTCTATTCATCAAAAGAACAATAAAATATTTTTGCAAGAACCTGCTCTTTCCTCCTGTTAAGTGTTAAAATCTATTTAGAGTCTTCAATTGAGATGCAAATTTTAAAAGATTTTTATATTAACCCAGGTCCAAAAATTACAAAGAGTACATCCTGGGGAACTCCTATAGAATGTAAACCAGATTCCATACAGTAAAATACACACTCTTACTCTTTTGACAGGCAATTTTCTTCAAGGCATGACTTCTGCAGACCCTTGTGAATCGCTGCTTTCTTTGGGGGATGAAAATATGCCTCCAGCAGGTTACAATAGCTAATCTAGTTACAAGAACAAGCTGGGGTTCATTTAGCTCTAACTTTTGCATTGTTTTGTTATTTTAACAGAACTTGGGCTTTGGAATTTCATTGTATTGTACAGGTGAGAGCTGAAGCATTACTTGGATTAAAATTATAAATATAGGTATCGTGGCTCCACTGCTGTAGTGTCTAGCCTTGTGTACATATCAAGTAATTGCTATCCCAAATACATTTTCTAAGGTCGCACAAATTAACATCTGACCCTGTAAGGACTTCTTGACTGATCAGTCAAGATCAGTAGATCTTTAAACCATTTAGGGATATATTTGGCTGATATAAGTAGAATGATTGGAGTCTGACTGGGCAAAACAAAGTAAATAATAAAGCACTTTCTCCACACTTTGCAGATGGGAAGCTACAGATATGTAACATGAAGAGAATATTAACAAATATTAACCTTTATTTCTTTAGACTGTGAGCAACTGTTTAACCCCATCTCTGTTCAATGACAATTCTCTTCACACTGATCATTAAAATGGTCCAGTTAAACTTCACGAGGAGGACTGTGTGTAAAATTAAGGACTGTTACTTAGGATAAGTACAGTTTGCTTAAGGTCATGTGAAATTATTAACAAAAGTGGCATTTTGAGACTTCTATTTAAAATATAGTGTCTTAAGCATCAGCTCCTCTTTTATTTAAATAGCATTTTCACCCATAGATACTTGTGACTACTGAGAACTACTTAACATAGACCTTCGTATCCTAGGCCTTAGGCAGGAAAAGTAGAATTCGAAGAGCAGGTGGGGTCTTTTAATTATAAGCATGCGTGTCTTAGTGTACACATAAATTTACACACACAGACACATGTCCTGTGCATACTTATGGTCCTACAATTCTCCAGTCAAAAGTGTATTCAAGCCTCTTGCTTAAATTTTGGACCATTTTGGTACTGTGGAAAGGTGTGTGGGTCTAGGCAGAACTGAAGATGTCTATTCCCTATTCATAAAGTCAAATTAGAATGATCTTAGTATGCACTGCTGCACAACTGTCTCTAAGTAAGGTTCTTCAGGCTACCACTTGCATCCACATAATTGCATTCCTTCCTGAGAACACAGTGGTTGACCGTCTCCTGGGACTTCTACTGAGAGACTCCACTTATCTCTCGGATCATCCCTGAACATGAATGGATCTGCAATGTACTACAGATGCTGAACTTTCATATTGTTAATATGGAACCCTGTCATTCAAAAGAGTAAGAGAAAGATTTGGAGATCACCAAGACAGTGTATAAGGCACAGATACCTTCTTATCATGGCTGTGACTGGGAGAGGAACCTACCTGTCTTGGAGTCTCATGAATCTATAGGGATTCCTTACCCTAGACAAAACTATCAAGCTTTTAAGTGCAAGGACGAGCATGCAGCAGTTAGGCAGCCAAATAGTAAACCTGTTCCATGCTCATCCCTATTGGATTCCCTGGAAAGAACCAATAGTGCTTCATGTAATCATCGCAGATTTTAACTCAGCTTTATTTGAAGTTTGATGATGGCTGAATTTATTTACCCTAATTATTACTAAAAAATATTACAAGTGCTGGGAGAATCAAAACTATTTACTGGAGTTGCAATTGTCTGAAAGTCCGTTAAACACCACCAACCACCTATTCCATGTAAATGAATACTTGTTCTTCAGGATATTCTTTAAATATTGTATTCTTGAGGACTGTTCTTCTATTAAATTTGCGCATAACACACCAGAATCAAAGTCTCAATCAGAGAGGCTTATTAACTGTGCTGAAATAATGGATGCAGTCACAACTCAACAAATGGGATCTACAATGTGTAGTAGGCTGCTAAAAGCCTTATGAACAAGTTCTTTCCAATACTTTCTTAATGATAGAAGGATGAGGAAGACTCTCAGAATAACTTATCTGTGGGGATATCCAGGATGACTTAAGATTATGATTCTAATAGAAACTGCTGAAGTCTAGCACAAAAGTCTTTCCTTGTTCTACACCCTCCTATACCTGAGCAGAACTTGCAATTTCTGCAGCTCCATTTTGGCTTAATTTTTAATGTTTAAATTTAAGATTGCAGTGTGTGCAGATGTTTCACAGAACATAAGATCCCCCCAGTTAATATTCTGATCAGGTTCTGAAGATGAGATTTTCTATGCCAAGCTACTTATTTTGTCTTGCTTTGCATTCAGCATATCCATAACTGAATAAAGTACAAGCCATAATACTACTATTTATTAATCCTAAGTATCACACAAACTGGAGTTTTCCTTATCAGGAAAATAGTGGCCTCAGCACTTGAAACTCCACAAGATAAAAACTTAATATTGTATTTTGCTATTTATTTTTCAAGTCCTCAGTTTCATGATGACTCATATACTGGACTGAGCTGTGAATCAATGTTATCAAATTCAAAAGCACTTTCAAAAGCACACACGTGGGAGTGACAGATGGTGAATAAACCTTTATTTTCTTGGCACTCTATTGGCATTAAACCAGATGGAGACATTTTCAAATAGCGGATGGTAAATCCTTGGAAGGGCAGGCATTCTCATCACTTCTATGTTGCTCAGAATCTGCAGGTGTGCCAGTATTTCAAACACATCTTTTGGGTTTAAATTTCTACTTGCAACAATGTATCTAACTGTTCCATATAGGATCTTTACCCATTTCATTTCCCTTCCAATACAGCCCACCAGCACCAAGTATACTTTCCAGTATGATTCCTACAGGACAGTCATGGAGTGGAGCTGATTACTTGGAGAGGCTGTGCACTCTTCACGCTGGGGATTTTGACAGCCCAACAGGATAAAGCCCTCAGGAACCTGGTCTGACCTCAGGCTGATTCTCCTGCTCACAGCAGGATGGAGCACAGACCCCCTGAGGTCCCTTCCCACCTGAAATTGCCCTGTGGTCACACAGTGACTGTACAGGTGTGGGTGCAGGGGTTTTCCTTGCTCACAATTTGTACAAGGCTGTACCAGTAAGTCTCCAAATGCACTCTTGACTCTGATGTCGTGGATACTTAACATAACACAGCTAAACCAAACCATCAAACACTTTTTCTGCTTGTATCTCCATATTTTATCAGGACTTGGTCAGCTCCAAGTCCACTTTATGAATCAATATTGCCATAGGAAACAGTATTTGAAATTGTATGCCAGATTTTATTAGTCCTGGACCTGACATGCTTTTCTTCTTAGTTCTTTTATAACTTCTCCTTCCTATCATTCAGGATCTTTCCCCACAACAGTAACACAGTGCCTTTCAGCATGCGAAGAGCAGATAGCTGATATCTCACTGTCATTTTACCCCAAGCTCAGTGGCATAAAACGGCATTTCTTTTAAAGAGCTTTACTTAGCATTTCTTGCCACACTTCTTATTTCCAGATGAGTCAGGCTTTTCTCCATATCCCATTTATCAAAGTTAATTGAGACACTTCCACAAACAGAATTATGTATTCCCTGTTGTTTCATTTGGCCTAATTACTGCCGCCTTCATCAAACCTACAGATAAGAGCAGTATAAGATGTCCATGCCAATTATGGACACCATGAAGCCTGACTTGAGCAACCTGGTCCCTGTCCATGGCAGGGGGGCTAGAACAAGATGATCTTTAAGGTCCTTTCCAACCCAAACTGTTCTATGAGTCACTAGTAAAAAAACACCTAATCAAAAGTTAAAATAAGCAATCACAACAGATCATAATCCTCAGTGGTTTTGGACTCTCCACGCCAAACTTCTCGTATCTCTTTAAATTTCCTTTTTAGTGATTTAGACCCAATTTCTCTGCTGGCAAAAATCAGCCTTTTGAATATAAATGTTGAGTAGAGTTCCTATTCTTTTGACTAATATGGGAAATACATAGAAAGGAAAGGAGATCATTCTCTCCTCCTGTTTGGAAAAAAACTATTGTATACCATTGTCAGAGACTGAAAGTAGTTCATGCCTCAAACATTGATATAAAGTTTTATTCATTATAAAGAAGCTACAACCAAAGAAGCCTCCCTGAAGACTGGGACTTTGGACTGAAAGTCAAACTGCTGATTAGATAAAGGGAAACCTATTGTTCAGTCACCTCAGGCTGAGGGAAAGGTACACATCCACAAAAGGCCGAAGTCACCAGCTGCGCTGAGAGTCATCCCCAGCTGAATTTGGGGTGGGAGGAGAGCACAGCTCACAGAAGCCAGGTTTACACAGACTCCTCCGCAACTGAGGGGGGAGGAGGAGGTTTCAGGTATGTGGTGTAACCTCTGGTCAGAGGCACTGAACACCCATCCTTTGTTACACAACCCGGCCCAGCTCCACAGGCCACATCCACAGGACATTCCTGTGAGAGGCAGCTGGGGAGGAGTCATAATCCATCAAAGACTCCCCAAAGTGCTCCCCGGAGGCTTTGCACCACAGGACTGCATGTGATGCAACAGATCCAGAGTCTGCTGTAAGACACTGCCTCTGTCCCCCAGGGGAACATGCCAGGACACTGCCACCTGGCTGGAGGGTATATTAACCCATGGGATTCTGTGCTTCTCAGGGGGAACTTCACAACCGAGAAGACCAGCTGGAGAGGCTCAATGGAACATTGCTGGGACCCACGAAGTGGTGATATTTTCCTTATTCTGTCCCTGTCACTCTGTTTCTGTCCTCCCCCACCTATTTTCTACTACTTTCTTTCTTTCTTTCTTTTTCTCTCTCTCTCTCTCATATCTACCATCAAATAAAACCCTTACTATTGACTGGCATATGGTCTCATTTGCACCTTAATTCGGGCACAGGAATTTCCAAAGAACCTTAACAACTGGATCATAACAACCACTGTCTACCAGCTGAATGAATCTGGGAGAAAATGTCTGAGCTGGCAAAGCACTTGCTGAATGCAACTTTCATTGATGAAATTTTTGCTGTTATTCAGCAGTAGCCTGGGAATATATATGCTAGGTTAGTTGCAAAATAGGATACTTTCAGACCTGTGTGAATTGGAACATTGTGAGACCTTCAAAGGTTTGGCTGTCATGTTGTAGTTGATACAAAGCATACATACTTAAAGCAAAAACTGAATGTGCTTATGATTTTCAGAATAAATTTGTTCCTGGTTTTTTAACTAGGAAGGAAACTTTCCTGGGCTGAATTGAGGATATAGTTAAGGATATCTTATCCATATAATCATCAACTCATCAAAACTATTTCTCTCCAACTTAGAGAGAAGGGTGTTGTGAGGGACCATGTCAAAGACTTCACAGAACTTCAGAGTAATGACATCTGTAGTCCTCCCCTTGTCCACTGATGAAGTCACCCCTTCAAGTGATCAAGTCACTGATGACAGCCACTGGATTGGTCAGGCAGGACTCGAGTGTGGTGAAGCCCTGCTGGCTGTCTTGAATCACCTCCCTGTTCTCCATGTGTCTTAGCAGAGATTCTAGGAGGGTCTGTTGCACAATCTTCCCAGGTACAGAGGTCAGGTCATTCCCAGGGTCATCCTCTCTACCCCTTTCAAAGATGAATTCCATCTTCCATTTTTCCACTAACCTGTGACTTCACCTGACTGTCATGACTTTTCAAATATCATGGAGACTGGCTTTAGAAGTACATTTGCCAATTTCTTCAGGACTCTGGGATGCATATCACCAGGTTTTATGTATAGTCAGGTTCCTCACATGGTCGTAAAACCTGATCTTATCTCACCGTAAGAAGGCCTTTGCTCCTCTAGCCCCCATTTGTCTGTCCATCCACTTGACAAGTGTGGGAAGAGAGGTTGCCAGTGAAGACTGAGGCACAAAGTTGTTGAGTACTTCAGTCTTCTTCTCATCAATTGTTAACATTTTTCTAGCATTGTTTATCAAAGGAGTATACCTTCTTTGGTCTTCCTTTTCTGGTTAACATACGTTAGCATGTATGGAATTAAAATACCTCCTTAGGTCATTATTACTGGATTAATAGTGGCTTGTTCATAAACTTCCTTCTGCATTTCAAGAAGTTTGTGGGTTTTTCCCTCTACCCCCCAAAAAAGTTGTGTTTGATGGTTTTAGCATCAGCTATACTAAATGATAACAGATTAAATAATGAGGGAATTTTTCTTTGAGTTCAAGATTCTTCATGTGTAGAGATATTTATCTGAAGAGTTCTTTATCGCATATGCAGATGTATATAGAGTAAGTTTAATGTTAGAGTCAAGACTTTCAGAAAATAAGTATCTAAAATCAGCTTCCTAGATTCTATTTCAGCATTGGAGTAAACGGTCTTGTTATCAGACTCCTATCTCTTGGCTTGACAGACATTACCAAAAAAACCAATCCTTTGCACTACAGCTTTGTGTTTGCTAGTGGAATTTATGAATCTCCAGAAGAGAAAATCTGAGAATGAACCATTTATCTTCACACACTTTGGACTCAATTAGTTTTGAAAATGTTTTTGTTTGACCTATCTATATTCTGAAAGCGTTTTGCAGCAGCGTGAGTTTATGTTTTAAACATATCCATGTGCCACACAGGAAACAAAAGCAAAATCTGACAACTTATTATTTCCAAGGAATGTTTCATTTTTTTCTTCATCTGTACTAACACTCTGAAGGGAAGAATTACAACATGTGAGAAATTAATCGCACAATGACAAAAAATCCCTTCCAAACAAAAATTAAACATTACTTTTTACAGTCAAGTTTTCAAGAAGACAATATCCTATTTGAATAAAACAGACTTCTGTACCAAAAAAAATTTAATACTTCAAATTACATATCTTTTCAGAAAAAAAAGACATTTTTGCATGATTTCACACATTATTGGCGCTTCAAATACCTTCCTTCATACCTTTTATAAAATAAATCTGAAAAATCCTTCAGAGAAAAATCACTTGTTTTTTTCTCACAAAAGTGGGATTTTTAGTTCCTTTTTAGTCCTGACAGTGGAAGTGATAATTCTTCATGCTAAACTGACATTTCTTCACTGGGAAACTCTCATTAGATCATGTAATGTTACTTCATTTTACTAAAATAATATTTCTTCATTGTAATTTGGCATTGACATTTCAAAGCATACATTGATGACACTTCCAATTCACTAACATTTCGGGTATTCTCTTAAACTGGTTTGCAGATAAAATGACTGTCTGATGTTGACATTGTCTGATATTTTTTTCATGTACAAATTGTATGTTTAAACAGCTTAAAGGCACAACATTCTTCAGAATATAATTTTATTATTGGATAATATTGGTTGTATGCAGACTGTTGTTCTCATAGATTCACAAAATGTAAACATATTTTTTATGATTTATTTTGACGTATTTTTACCTCCATATTGATATTCACTTGACCATAGAAAGCTGCACTTTCCTTATTATTTGAGCAAGTATTGTAACTAGCTTTGGGGAACAGATGTGAGTGTCCACATACGCAGTGCTTTGCATTTCCTGCAAACCTCGTGGGTCAGACAGGTCCCTAACACCCACGAGTCTGCTTGGTACATGCAGGGCAGCAGCTACACCTATGGATGGAGCTGGATAAGGCTGATCTGTGAGCTCCTGTAACAACCTCACACCGACAGCAACAGCTATGAATTTGCAAGTCAGTGAACAGCACTGTGGATTTTATGGGGTTTAGTGTAGACCAGCATAGAAAAATCCAGCTACTCACTCAAAATTCATACAAAAACAATTTCTGAAATAAAAATCAGCTCAAAACACAGATGGCACAGTAGGACACGTGAATAATAAGCTGACAGAAGTTCGTAAAATGCCATCCTTTCAATGCAATCTGCAAGCACTGAACAAAGTAATTCCTTAACTTTGGAAAGCCATTCATTATCAAAAAAAGGTTCAGTTTGAAGGATGAAACAAGGGAGATTAAACCACTGTAAAATCCATTAAGAATATTAATGGGAGGCAAGCAAATAGTATTAGCACTAGACATTAGTAACCACTTTTCAAAATAAAACCAAACAATGCTGCCAACTTCTAAAACATAGCTTGGACACACCAGAGTCTCAGCTAGTATTGTCACTGTAGATGAAGACAGAAAAACCCAAGGGAAATACGAGCTACAGGGACTGGCTTATTAACCACTAGAAGACTTGAATATCTTATTTTCAGTTTTAGAAGAGGCAAAAGTAGATGTCAAGTCTGTATTAAAAGATAAGAGATAGAACTGAGGTTAATGTTCAGGTTTAGAGAGACTGGAGCTGTGCAGCCTGAACCATTGCTAAATCCTATCAGGCTGATGAGCAAAGCTGACAGCTGACATCAGGAGATAAAAGCACCTTAGTTTTAATTTTTAGTTTATTTCTTACTCTGCCACCTCACTGAAGGCTGGGTTTGGAATTGAAATCTGAGAAAGCAAGCGATGAAATTAGTCCTGTAGTTAGCAAAAGTTATAGAAGATAACTGAAATCTGGTGTAAGCAGCTCTGAGTACCCAATTTCCCATTTCCAGGCTTCAACAGATTCCTGATCTTGGGTAAAGTCTACCAGTAGAATTGGAATGAGTTTGAAAAGTAATACAGCTGAAGAAAACGTTATTGATTAATTTTTCCAGGTCTGCAACGATAAACAGATTGCTACCATCAGGAGGCTCAGAAACCTTAATTTAGGAACATAGGTCTCATTTCAAGCCTGGGCTTATGGTCGCTCTTCAAAATGAAGTTAAGGACACTTCACGAAAGCAAGGATGCCAAAACTTCAATTTTACAAGCCAACAGAAATCAACTACTGACAGGTGTGAAGCGATTTTACAGCGCTGTGGAGCATCAGCACCTGGGGCAGGTGTATCAAAACGCGCAGATAGAGCTGCTTTCACTGTCTTTCATATTCCTGCCCACTCTCCTCATCTCATGATTGTTAAATGGCCCAAAAGGTCCATAAAAACTAGTTGGGCAGCCTGGGAAGATTTACTACCATCACTACAGCTGTTCTGGTTATATTTTTTGGTGATCTGGGGACAATTTCAGTTAACCTTAAGTAGGACTGTTCTCATCATTGTGAAACATCAAAATATAAAACTGCTGGAAGATGCCTTTGGGTAGGATCCTCTATTGTCTCTTTTTATTGCTTGTCATTCCAAACATCAGGCTAGACTAAGTTTGAGGCTGGATTTTCAACAAGAGATTTTTCTGTGAGTGCCATTTACTCTCTTCCCTCCTTAAGCACCCATTTTTGTTTGCTTCGTCAGTAATTCTTCCCTACAACAGTGAAGGGATCAGTAAGATAAAGTGAGTGAGGAGACTGACAGAGTACGCTATCTTTGCTTTGACTTTCTAGGCCACAAAGATAATAATAAATGCACTTATTTTTGTGGGTACAGGAGTCCCATTTCCCATCAGCAGCTCTAAGATTTTATAGATCCTAAAAGCTACAACAAAAGTCATAGTGGGAAAGGCTCTTCCCCACTCACTGCAGTAATTTACAAAAAAAAATCCCAACAAGACCAAACAAAAACACCAACATAAAGAAACAGGTGTTAACCCAGAATATGCCTTGTTGAGTGAGGTTTTTATTAACAGCTTTATTAAGCATTATTATTGCTTTTTAACAATCTGAAAAAAGTAATGCAGTCTTTACTGTGACCTGTTGGAATACCTTAGTGAGCACAACAAAAGCCAGATATTTAAGGTCTGTAGGAGAGGTGTGATAAATCCATTAGTGGCTATTAAGCACAATGATCTGGAATGCAGTTCCTCAGGAAATTGCTAATGCCATTGAGTGCACACGTAAGGAAAGGATCATTCTGTTCTGCTTCACTCCTTCGATATTTGTTTATAAGATGCTGTTGAAGGAGGTCAAGATATTAGGAGAGATGAGCCTACAGTCTAAATATAGTGCTTCCTTTGTTCTTAAAGCTCAATATGTGATCCTAAGATGCATCATAATCATTAAATTTTCTGGTACACCTAGGATACCAATAAAAAATGCAGATGATAGTAAGGTAATGTGGAAATACAACTGGTAAGTGTTTGACTCTTTAAGCCCTGCTGAGGAAAAGAATGATACTGAAAATCCTTAGATTCAAACAAGAACAAAAATGAAAAAAAAATTGGATATGCTAACACCTACCTGTTGTGGAACTCAAGATACCAGTTCTGTTATCTGCAGAGAATAGGTTCCAGCAACATCCACAGACAGAGTTCTTCTACCCAACTGAATGTTAGTTAAAACAGCCAGACATTTCAAAACCGCTGAAAAGGAGTGTGACAACCAAGCAAATGCAGCACCTTTGGGAGTTATGAGCAAACCTGAAAAGAATGGTGCCTGCCACTTAAAACCACTTATCAGGCTCAAGGAGTGGGCGTATGGGAACCTCATGAGGTGTAACAAGACCTGATGCTCCACCTGGGTGGGAGCAATTCCCAGTATCAGTCCAGGCAAGATGATGAACAGATGGAGAGCAGCCCTGCTCAGAAGGTCTTGGGGGTGCTGGTGGAGGAGAGGCTGGACATGCCTTGGCTGTGTGCACTGGCAGCCCAGAAAGCCAAACATGTCCTGAGCTGCATCCAGAGCACCATGGGCAGTAGGGGAGGGAGGGGATTCTGCTCCTCTGCTGTGGTGAGACCCCACCTCCAGAGCTGCATCCAGCTCTGGGGTTCCAGCACAGGAAGGACATGGACCTGCTGGAGCAAGTCCAGAGGAGGCCACCATGTTGAGTGGAGGGATGGAGCATCTCACCTGTGACGAAAGGCTGAGAGAATTGTTCAGCCTGGAAAAGAGAAGGTTTGGGGTGACCTATTTCTGGGCTTCCAGTACCTGAAGGGAGCCTATAAAACGATGGAGATGGGCTATTTTCAAAAGCATGTAGTCCAGGGCAAGGGGGAACGGCTTCAAACCGAAAGACAGTAGGTTTAGATTGGATATTAGAAAGAAATTCTTCTCTATAAGGGTTGTGAGACACTGGAACAGGTTGCTTAGTGAAGCCGTGGATGGCCCATCCCTGGAAGGATTTAAGGCTGGGTTGGATGGAGCTCTGAATAGTCTGGTGTAGCAGAAGGTGTCCCTGCCCATGGTAGGGGGGTTGGAACAAGGTGATCTTTAAGGTCCCTTCCAATCCAAGCCATTCTGTGATTCTATGATGATTCTATTAGGTCTACACAGTATTGCCAAAGCTTAGACTAATTTGAATTTAGAACGGATTAGCAGATATATGCCCAAAGCAGCTTTCAAGCAAAGTCATTAGTCAAATATAAATGTAACTATGATTCCTTGGAAGTTAAATTTAGGGATTATATTATACAACATATCAGTCATTAAGAAATTAGAAAATTATGGGTGATGATCTAAAATATGGTAGCATGGTAAATTATATTGAGGGCTGGCATTTTAAAGAATGATCTCAAGCCATTCAGGGGGAGGTAAAAAATGTATTTCACTGCTGGTTGTAAAAATGTTCAGAGATGTCAGTCTGCTCAGTTCATCAAAGAAAATTTGAAAGGTGACTTGACAGCAGTATATGAGCAATTCCAAAGAGAAAAAATATGAGCTTCTACAGGTCTCTAGCACAAAAAGGCTTAATACAACTCCATACCTGGAAGCCAAAGCCAGAAAAATTCAAAGAAACTATTAGGAAAAACCTACCAAGAAAAGTAATTCATTTTCTACCTCTTGATGTCTTCAAATGAAAACTAGACATCTATCTAAAAAATACACTTCAGTCAAGCACAAGCTATTCTATGCAGTGTCTGAATACATCAGTGAAAAAACTGTTTTCAGTACACATAAGAACAAAATACACACTCACTGGTCAAGCTTAGTATAATATTTTATATACCTAGTTTTCAGGAACTACTTTACATACACTATGTATGTGTACCACCAAACACAGTTCTTTTGTTTCATTTTCTTCATCATTAAATGTTTTTTAATCATACCAATCCTTATTCTTGGAAACATTTACAAAGAGATACCCCCCCATAGTAATTTTTATGTTCTTTCTAAGGTTCTGCTATACCATTTCTTACTGTTAAAAGCCTGAAAACTATACATAACTGTTTTACACTTCAACTTACTCAATTTACCTGGGATTTCTTTTCTTCTTTTAAGTATGCATTCTGCAACTTTGTTATTTGTGTTTAAGAATAAAACTTGAATGTTTCTTTTTAACTGTAATGTAAGAAATTCAGGTTTTTTGTTGTTCAGTTTGATATTTCTATTACTTTACACCCTCAGAAAGAGCTACAGCATGTTCAAATCATTATAATTCTTTTTCCATGACTTGCAGTTCACCCTATAATTCTGTTTCCAATTATATGATGTGCAAAATACATACTCCACAAAATGTGTGAATATTCTCAGCTCTATTACAAACCAATCTAACTTCTTGGGTATTTCTTTCTTAGTACCAAATGTATTATGCTCAAAAACTCCTTGGGATTGTTACAATACTATGAGTCTGAACAAGGCAACAATTTTCCCTCTTAGCCACACTTCTTTTCTCAAATGTGAATGCATAAAGTTCTCGTAGACCATTCTCCTGCATAGTGCTAAGTTTGGCACACTGGTGATGTGGACATTCTGAATTTCACATTTACTATAAAAAAGCTTGATCTGTTACTTTGAAAGCTTAACACCTTTAGATAGGTTGGAACTTCAATTACTTTATTATTATTTTTTAAAAGCGTCTTAAAGAATACATTTATATTTCACGCTGACACCATGGAATATTAACAATAAAAGCTCAGTCACACTTCTGATCAGTCAACCACCTTTTTTCAACTGCTTTCCAGGCAGTGCTGCTACTGCCTGCCAGTACAGCAGCATGCACATCACATACCTGGGAACTACTGAGTGAAAAAAGTTTCAGTCTCTGCCAAGCCAATAGAAAAGTCTAATTTTGACTGAATTATATCATTGTCCAAAATAGCATTATTGAACTGTTCTTTATTCACCATGCCTTGGATCTTAATAAAGGCATCCAGGCATTCTAGAAGCCTTGGAGAGGTAGGGGTAGACTTTTTGAGTATTAGTCTGTATCAGCACATTAATTAAGCAACTTAACCACAAAGTTTGACTTGCTTGCTTTTGTGCTATCCAAATGCTTTCACTTCTTCCAGGAAGGAGATAACTATTTGGAGAAGCATGGTGCAATGCTTATTGAAAAAATGCTGTGTAAACTTAAGTTTGTCAAATACTTGATCACAAACAACAAAAATTATCGACTGCAATCACAGATTCTTGTGCTCCTACTCTTATGAAATACAGTTCATTACAAGTGGCCCCTTGAAGCTGAAAAGACTCATGGTGGAGCAAACTGACAGCAAATCACAGTAAAAGTACCAGGAATAGGAATCATAGAATGTGCTGAGTTGGAAGGAACCCACCAGGATGATCGAGTCGAGCTCCTGGTCCTCACAGGACAGATTTGACAACTGACAAAGTAACACAAGTATTTCTTATGCTAATAGAGGAATTCTGTATGTGCTGTGTGAGCTTCAGTAGAAAGAAGATGACAGCTGAGCCTGCGAGGTTTTACTCTGTATTAGAATGAACTATGCCTCTCTGCAGGTGACTTGGAAGAGTTTTTGTTCCTCAGTTTCTCCATCCACAGACTACACAAAGCTTGCTTCTCAGACACATCTAATGCCTAAATATTTAATACTTCTGTTACTACTGGTGGTGTTATACTATGACGTCTGTAATGACTGAAATGTGCTGAATAAAATGAGCAAATTGTGACTCATGATTTGATGAAAATCCTACTTTTTGTTCTTCATGTTCATATTAATAGTGACAAATTTTCCTTCAAGATTAACTCTGTGCTTTCTGATTCAAAATAAGAATTGAAATTATAATTAAAATTAGAATTAAATTAATATTTCTTTTTGCTTCAGTTACAGAAGATAAGATTACATCATCAGGTTTAAAGGAAACAAGGTATAAGATAGTTATATTCATGTAAAATACACCATAGTATCAGAAAATCATAGAATATTCTGAGTTGGAAGGGAACTGCAAGAATCATCAGCGTCCAACTCCTGGCCCCAAAAATCACACCATATGCCTGAGAGCAATGTTCAAAAGCTTCTTGAACTCTGTCAGGACAGTTCTGTGACCACTGCCCTGGGGAGCCTGTTCCAGTGCCCAACCACCCTCTGGGTGAAGAACCTTTTCCTGATTTCCAGCCTAAACCTCCCCTGACACAACATCAGGCCGCTTCTGATAAGGCTTCCTCTCCAGATCCTTCACCATCCTTGTGGCCCTGCTTTGGACCCTCTTTAATAGCTTAATGGCTTTTTTATGTTGTGGCACCCAAAACTGCCCCCAGCACTCGAGGTGAGGCCGCCCCAGTGCAGAGCAGAGCGGGACAATCCCCTCCCTTGCCCGGCTGGCCGTGCTGTGCCTGATGCCCCCCAGGACACAGCTGGCCCTCCTGGCTGCCAGGGCACTGCTGACTCACATTCAACTTTCCATCAACCAGGACCCCCAGGTCTCTTTGCACAGTGCTGCTCTCCAGCCTCTCATTCTCAGCCTATATCCACAGCCAGGGCTGCTCTGTCCCAGTTGCAGAATCTGGCGCTTGTGTTTCTTAAACTCCATCATGATTGCCCATCTCTCTAATTTATCAAGGTGTCTCTGCAGTGTCCCTCTGCCCCTGAAGGAGTCAACAGCTCCTCCCAGTTTAGTACCATTGTCAACTTCCTTAGTATTCCTTCAAGACTGTGTCCAACTCATTGACGGAGATGTTGAAGAGAACAGGCCCTGAAATGGAGCCCTGCAGAACCCCACTAGTGACTAGTAGGGTTTACTTCTGTCTTCAGGCATCTCAGTGACTGAAACCAAACTGCTTCAATGCTAGTAAAGAACAGGCCAAACCAGTAGGCTGAAAAAAAAATTAAAAATCAAGATAAGTTTAAAATTAAAGTAAAACCTGTGAAATTTACTTGGTTCTGATTTAGCTGGCACATATGCATAAAGATTAACATGTCTACTTCAGTAACTATATGCAATAAGACAAAGTCAATCTTTACCAGGATCAGAGCCAACATTACACAAATTACAACCATATTTTTCTCTTACAGTACACTAAAAAATTTAGATTTGTCATAACTGAGAGTATTATCTGAATTGTGCTGCCATTTAACAGACAAAGGGCCTACATGTAAATATTAAATTGGTTAAAAACCAACTGCAGAAAACTTGAGAAGCACCAGAGCTAAGCATCCACAAAATCCAAAAACTCAAAGCTAGTTTTTACATTTATGTCAGAGATACAAGAAATATATTACTCATTGGACAAGGACATTGTTTTAATAGGAAAGATTCTATTTTATATATAAAGTACGCATAAACCAAGCCACTGTGTTAAAAGGTTACTATGCGATGAACAGCTTCTTCTTCATCAGTTGTAAATATCTAATTCACCATCCTAAGATGTGAAAGTAGATTTGCCTAACTCATATTACTAAAATGGACTTGCACAAAACCATTATAAAGATCACTTTGTTACCTTAATATCCTACAGTGGTCACAATTTTAGTGAAAGAAGGAAGATTAAAGAAGGATTTTGTGCCCATTCTCTATATAGCTAAATCCCCAAACTAATGATTAGAGTCATAAGAGCTGCAGTCCATCTGCTAAACACCATAATAAGGAGCTACCATCTTGATTATATAATTTTCTTTGAATGGCTGTTTATAGAAGTTTAGCATTTTAAATTGATGAACACTCACTGTTTGCTAACTTTTAATGCTCTTCCAACAGCACTATTTTTAAAACTGTAAAATGCCATGAGTTTCTAGAACCTTTTTCTAATTCGAAAGTCAGTATTGGAACTTGTATTTCTGCTGAAATAGGAACAGGTTTTGAAAAATTAATGTCTTTAAGAGTTTCCAGAGTATTATTAAAGTACTGTCACAATTGGAAGACAGACATCAAGTTCATTTGAAAACCTCTTTGTGGATTATTAACATTACCTTTAAACAAAAGAAAAATGTTGCGATACAATGGGATGGTTACTACCCAGCTGTACAGAAATGTGTCCCACCACTCCACAGAGATCTAAAGTGACTGCTGCTTTACTGTAGGAGGAACTACAGTGACAGGTAGACATTTCTAAAATCCTTGTTCATTCATTATTTAGCCAAAACATTTTCCAAACTTCATTAGCATATGCAGAAGCACCATGCAATCCATTTCTTTGGATCCATAAGGATAAGTTACTTGTAAGAGTAATCAGGTATATGGCAGTCAAGGCTTAGTGTGCCACTAACATCAAACCACTGAGATAATTCTGGTAAATTTGTTTATTCTGGTGTTTATTTGCCGCGGCACTATATATTTCGGCTAGCTTGGTGACTAAGAGTGCTGGGCACCCACCCACGCATAGGGTGGCGGAGGCTGCTTGCGGGGAGGGTTGGCGAGGTTCCAGCTTGGATTTGCCTAACCCACCGGTGGTCCAGGGCGCGCCGAGGAGGTAGGAACGAGGCAGGGGAACTTCTTCATGGGAGAGCAGGAGTGGGTTTTATTACAACTTGGAGGTCACGAGAAGTCGTGGTGCCCAAAAGCCATTACCAGGGCTTGTTATACCCTTTCCAAAGGGCAGGGAAAACATGGGATAACCAATAAGACAGGGACATGGGTTTGAATCTTGGCAGGCAAAGGGTACAGACCAATGGAGGATAGCGTGGGAGGGGAGAAATACCATGGGCTAACAGGGGACCAGGTAACCCAGAGCCTTCGGTGGGAAGAACCAAACACAGGGGGGGAAAGGGGGGAGATGGCAGTGGCCAATATGATATTGCTGGCCGTGGAACTGGCCATAATGCACCACAACATTTATTTGTTTATTTACTATGGCAGGTTAGTAATTTTATAAAATACCTTTGCATTCGTATTCCTGTAATTCAGTTGCTTAGAATCACGAGGAACATTTTCACAAAGCAAACACACGGAGACAAGGTCTGATTCTTTCTTTCTTATTGGTTCCTATTTTTATCCTTTCTTTGAGGTGCTGGGTTTGATCTTAGATAAATAGGAAAGCCTTTACTGAAAGTAATTAGGATGGTAGGATGGTATAGAAAAGAATAAATTATTTCAAGCAAAATACAATAGACAGGTGCATAAACAACTGATGCATTTCCTTAGATATTTTCTCAAATAAAAAAAAAAAAAACAATTTTTTTTTCTAATTGTTTTCAAGTTTTCTTATTTTTTCCACAGACAATGTTTCAGCTATTCACACTGTAGTCACATGAGAAAGTAATTTAAAGACAACCAAATAAAGCTGATGCCTTTTTTTCTCCTTTCTATGCATGCAGCTGTGGGTTAGGCCAGGAATGACAAGTTGTTGGTAGTGCAACAGACTAATGGCTAAAATATTTTTGAACCCAGCTAAGATAATTTTTTTAAAAGCAGTACACTGTGATCACCAGGTGACGGAAAGTCTTTTCTTTGTGGATGCAAACACTGATGATAAGAGGATGAAGAGGAAAGATTTAGGGCATGAAAAATAAATCTCTTTGCTTCCTCCTGCAGAAGTTAATAACAATAATACCTTTTCCAAATTACAAATCAAATTCGAAATAATATATGTAGGCTTTTCTATGGCATCACTTACTTCTGTCTCACAGTACACCTTAACACAGCTCTTCATTTTCAATCTAATGTAGCAGATAGGAATGCAGATACATGGTTTATTGTTTTTAATTAAAATACAAAGCATATTGTACAACATGTGCTCATAATTTATTCACTTCAAGATTAATATGTTCCAAATATGTGACTGAAATCTGTAGAAGTAAAGAAAATGAGTCATATGGATGATGGATGAGTCACATGTAACTAAGAATTGGTAACCAAGAACTGGGACCAAAGCTTTTTCTGGTTCACTGCTTGAAAGATCTGAATAGTTTCTGGCAGTTTTAGCACATCGTTTGTATCTCAGTTGCATCAACAGCATCAAATCTCTGCCTCATTTTACCTTAACATATTATTAAATAAAACTGAACAGCAGAAAATACAATTTTGGTTGAAGATTATGTCTGCAGGAATTTTCAAAACATTTACAGGAATGTAGCTAAAACTTTGGTACTCAAACTGTTATGGAATGGGATTTATCTGCTTCTTGGGTTTAATATATTTTTTTTTAAAATTGCTATGTATTTCTCATGGAAAAACCCAGATTATTGAATTCTCTTTCCTGTCAAACCACATTTCTTGTCTTCAAACAATGAGATCCAAAGGATTTTGCAATAATAGGGGTTAGAGTTACAGGTTACTATTTTCACTATGCAGACAATGCAATAATGGTGACTAAAAGAAAGCATACAGTCTGGGTAGAACTTAAATCACAAGTGCCACTTGTGATTTTAAAACAGTAAATACTGAACACAGGATGAAAAGGACTATAAAAATCCACCAAAGTTGTGGATGCATACAAGGACACCTGGGTTTCTAAGTTGATAATGTTAGACTGGTACTAGCAGTGTAAAATTCTGCAACATCTGATGAACTTAAAAGAATGTAAATTTAGATGAAGCAACAAGAAACCCTATAATGATAATCAAAAATGTTATTTGGAGAAAAATTATGGAAAGTCCTTTTTTTAAGCTATTTGAAATTGGCAATGAGCTCAAGAGTAAGTTAAAAGAAAAGCACTGTACTGAGAAGTAATTGAGGAAGGATACACTGACAGGATGACAGATCAGTTTGTTTCTAATACCTGGGATTTCTAAAGCACAGTCAATATCCTGCAAGAATGTGCCACTAATGCTTTGCAGAATATATATTGTCAGGAGACAATACATATTTTGCACTATGTAAACTTCATCTTTTTTTTTTTTTAATGACCAACTGAACTTTATGAACAGCTGATGAAGTCTGCAGTCAATTCCCAAGTCCTGGCTTCTGCTCTGCCCTATTGTTTTTCAGTGCTTGAATAGGTTTTACTAATATCTACTTCAGAAGCTTTGCAACTCCACTTCTCCTAACCAATAAATACATTTCAAGGATTTTTATGGGTCTTGTAACATTTTAAAACAAGCCAGAAACATGCTATTTACATTGCTTAAGAAATGTATTTACATTGCTTAAGAAATAAATTTCTGATGTTTTACATCTTTTGGTGCACGGCAGGGCACCACAAATGTTATAAATCCACAAGACCTGACCCTTATTAATGTTGCTGTTGGCAGTTGGAATGGAACACACAGAGCTGCAGATCATTTTTGCACTGCTTCAGAACATACAGAAATTGGTAGAGATTCATGACGATTTGCTAGATCAGCATCAGAGTCATTTAGCTGTAAAATCTCTCACTGGGTTTATACACCACTCTGAACACAAAAATCCTCCCTTATTTTAAAAGCATACTGGAGGCATTTCAGAGAAGAATAGCCCCTGTGCTATGGAGACAGTATTCCATGGTGCCATAGGTAAAAGGAGAGGCTGCAGTGCTAAAAATCAGTTTCAGCTCCAACGGACATGAACAGCAGAGTAGTAGTCAGCACAGGTATTGACAGCAAGCACAAGGTGAGCATAGGAGCGCTCTGCTTCTCCTGTCATGATACTGATATCATCACAAATAAACAAGGAAGGCAGGAAAGCATCACAGTGGGATGGTCCTTGGCTGCCTGTTAAGTATCATTAGGAAATACGATGATTACCTTGAGCAGATTACAAAGACTCTCATTCTTGCCCATTCATGTGGTTTGGATTAGCCTCTTGAACACAAATATCATAACAGGTTTCTTAATGATTTGGTTCATTTGGCATTATTGATCATAAATTATCATAACTCCATTACATCACTTTGATAGACTTTTTCATTTACACTGCTTTACAAATACACAGAAATACAAGTCCAGAGGTCTTTCTCAGTGAATTCTAATGTATGTCCTTATATACTACATGCAGTGCTCTCTCCTGGGAAGCCAAAGCAAAGCCAGTGCTACTGGATAGGCAGTACTCTATAATGACATAGCAGCAAAAATGGTATCTTGACAACTTGTAACACTTAGGTGATATCTCATATCAAACACTGGATCAATTACCTACTAGGAAAAGCTAAAGAATAAGAGCTACTTTATGAGATAAATCAAACTGTAAATTTATCCCATATCTGACATCTTATTTCAGATATATATGCTGAACACCACTGATGAAATTAGTGGTTTAATGAAATATACATACTTATACATGAAACTAAAAGTTTTATCTACCTCTTAGTCCTATAAAACAACAAATCTAAGTTACTGCTTCATAAACAACAGTTAAATACTGAAACACACTTTTGGTATTAATATTCACTTTCATGCCAAAATCACTCACAGAAAAACTCCAAAAGCCTTTTCATATAAATTAGTGATCTAAATTATGAAATCTATTTAGTACGCATTTAGTAATAGAGTAAATATTTATATAGAAATATTCCTTTATAAATTAAGCTTATAGTCACAGGCATTGCAATTTTATCACAAGTCTCAGACTATTCAGCTTTTTTCTTTCTCAATAATTCATGATACTGGAGTCCTGAATTTACATGACAATTTCAAGTTTCAGTTAAAAGCAAAGACATGAGTTTCATAAGCAAGGAAAAAAGTATTAAATCCAGCATTAAAATGCAAAGACCATGTTTTCCTACATGCTAACCAAATCTCATGCTCCCTTACGATAAGGCAACAATCATTTATCATTTTAACATTCATGAAGAGAATGTGGTAACATACCCAACAAACAGAGCAGCACCTTATCACTAGTTAAAAAAGAAAAAAAAACCCAAACCCAAATCAAATTTTTTAATGGAGATACATGTCTTGAACACTTAATACTCAAGAGTGTAATTTCCTGCGTTTTAGAAACTTACTACTGTAGGCATTGACGTAGGATGTAGCCAAACAGAGATTCTGATCAGATTTGAAACTTCCTGAACTTGACTCACACTGTTATCTCCATTTGATTTCCTACAGCTGGTCTGAAGAGGAGTAAAGAGCTGATTAGATTGGAGAGTGAAACATTTTCAGCAGGTGGAAGTAGAGAGCAGAAAAAAACCCTACGCTTGTTTGCACACAAGGCAGGCAATTTTGGGGGTGATATCTTTTTGAAAAGCTATGTCAGCTCTTACTAAAACCATGAACAAAATCTAAAGAATAATTTACCACGGTTTTACTAAGTTACATAAAGCCTGAGAAAGACCTAGGAATTATTATTTTCATGAGAACTCAGTTCTGTCCAGTAGGACAGCCCCTATTTAAATGCTCATGTCATGTTTTCCTTTTTGTCTCTGAAACAGCATTACTTACAGTTTAAATTATTACCTAAAAAAAACCCCCAAAACCACCACCAACAAAAAAACCCCAACCCCCCCCCCAAAAAAAACCCCAAAAAAACCCCAACCAGCCAAACAAATAAAAAACCCAAACCCACCAACAAATTGTGTTTCACGTTGAAGTAAGATCCCCTACATGGCTCCAATACTCAGTATTTTAGCTAAATTCTGACTCCGTTCTATTGCAATTGGGACCCAGTGTAGAGCACTACACAAAGTCCTCTTTCTGGAGAAGACAAACTGCCTCAAGAGTGCTGACTTACAAAGCATATGATACAATGCCTTAATCAGTGTAAGTGAAGCCTTCTGCTTCTTGTTTATATTGTCACTAAAATGACATTATTTTTTGTACACATCTTTCTTTACTGTGTCTCCTGGCTGATCTGATACTGGAATTAATCATTTGACTGGCAATCAGTGAACCATCACTTGTATGATACCTTACTTAGTCATTCTTCAAAGTCAAGTCTTTGAGACTTTGAGAAATTTTTTGAAGTTAATTAAACCACTTTTAGGCATTAATAATTCCCTTTGTTGCAAGAGATTTGCTTCTTTGTTAGCATCCAAAGAAAAATACTGAAAAATATTTACATCTACAAATATCATCTCTAATAGTTCAAAATCAATCCTATAATGTGCATGAATGGAGCATTGTATAAAGCACAATTTCACCTACTTTTAACTATGAGTTTAGCAAGTAAATGATACAAAAAGACTCTGTAACTCCAATCTTAAAGTAATTTCAAACTACAGGACTCAGTCCTGTGTTGTCATGATTAAAAATATTAGGTAGAGATTCTAAGTTAAAAATATTCACTCAAGCCAAACATTCTGATCCAGGTTAGTATTACTTCTCTACAATTTCATTAAAACTTAATTGAAATAATGTAAATGGAGCAGCCAAAACTACAATAAACCACCCTTTTTTTTTTAAATCGAGTCTCTAACTCCAGCTGAATGAATCAATTTAGAATATTAAAACTAAGAAAAAAAAATTAATAACTCATGTCTATGCTTCATTTCTTCAGTTGACAAAAGCGAACTAGCAGTGAATCAGTTAATCTAAGCAGTTCTGCCCACAAAAATGGTATGCCAATAAAAGCAATGTGGAACACAGGGGTTTTTGCAGCCTTATGGTACAGATACATAGGGAGGTGAGGAAAGCTAATTCGCTCATCTACCTTAAAAGCAGCAGAGTGATGTCATCACAAGCTTTTTCTTGTAAAACACAGTCATGTCATAAACTAATTCTCCTCAGCCCCACAAATCTGCATCCAGATGTCTCTGATATCCAGCATGACCCCAGAGGTTACAAAACCAAATGAAGACCACAGTGAGGCCCTCTTTCATACAGTAAGAAATAAATGTCCTTTTTATTCATAAGTGAATATCTCTATTTCAAACTTGTCATTTTTTTCAGTCAAGTTATACATATCAAAGCAAAGTTCACATTATACAAGACAGGCTGAGCCTACAAACATGTAGTGCCCTGATAAACACCAGACAACAAATACTTTGGAGAAGGAATGGGGGAAATAAGTCTCTTACACTCTCCAGACTTTTTAAAAATTGGAAGCATGTGCGTGGAGGCAGGTCTGCACAGCTCGTCAGAACCCAGAATGTATTCCTTTGCTGGATATTTCCTGCTGTACTACATGAGAATCCCTACTGCGAAGGCAGTTTGTATTGCAAGACTGGCACGGCAGCCATGTGGTGCAGAGCTGCTGTCAAGTTGGAAGTGACACTGTGTGCCTCTACCCTCAGGGCAAGTCAAGAGCAGTGCAACTTTCATCTCTGCTAGCAGACAATTCTGCCTCCAGGGCAGGCTTCTATCTTTACAGCAAGTACTTTTTCATGTCAGCCCCACAGCTCAGCATCCAAAGCCCAGCAAAACCTACAGCCTAGAGTGACACAGCTCTGGCTGCAGCAACAAACCCAGTCTGTACTGTGCCTCCAGGTAGGAACTCTGACCACCCTTTTATTTGTTGCAATGGTTTAACTTCTTTTTCCATCACAGTTCGGTATGTGGAACTTTGGCTGAAGTGGAAGACCAATTTTTATGCCGATAGCCCCTCCTGGCAGACTCGATGTGCCCGCTGGAGCAGGCTGACACACCAGGGTGGGCATGGGAGCCCCACTGGTGGCCAGGAGGTCTTGTAAGCCCCACAGCAGAACTGTCTGCACTGCCTCCTTCTGGGACATGATCATCCAGCTGTTTTTCAGTGTCAGCAGCTCTTTCCTTGGAGAAGTTGCAAACCCAGTTTGGAAGCACACTGGCAAATGACACTTGGCATGCCCACTGCCTGCAGGGCAGGTACTGCTCTGGAAGCAAATGTGTTTCACATCATAGGAGTGACCCGACTCCCCTCTTCTGGCAGAATTGAATTCCCACTCTGAATCACTAACACTGTAATTTCTGCTTTTCAAGGCAAAGCTCTCACTGCTAAGCAATTGACACTGCAGGTACACCACAGCACTGGGAGGGAAATTTGGAGGCAGTGTTGTAGTGCTTCCCTAGAAACAAACAGCGAGACATATCTGTGAGAACTAGTGAAACTAATCCATAACAAATCCATAACATCAATCGTAAAAACTTAACCTCACTGGAGGGAAGGACTTCAACAAGGACCACAGCTTATTTATGCCAGAAACATCATTTTAAAAAGAGCATCACAAGAAACAGAGCTGCTTCTGCAGAATGTGTGGAACCCTTCCCAGACCTCACGTTACATTAGTTAAAACTTTATATTTTCCAAGCATGGCTTAAATTAAATATAATCCATTCTTTGCCAAAATATGATATTTTTCTTTTCTAAACCTGCGATAAATTCTTCCATCTTTATTCAAAACAAGCAAAGTATTGCATTACATTGATTAAACCACACCATCTGAGGCAACTGCAAATGTAACGGCATCTATTTGCCTATAAAAATTATTACTGTATAAATACAAATATTTACAAGCACATTTATACCTACATTTAAAGTAACAACTTGTAGCACCCCCAGAGGTAAGACACTACTTGAAATAGTTGAAGTTATGGTTACTTGTGACTGGTTTTAGTGTGTTACAAGTGTTAGAGCTGTTAAGGTTTTGCTGCATGATCTGCTGTTTCAAAGCCACAAGGACACGATCTAACTCAATTATAACCCACAGCTGACCTGTGAAGCTGTATTAACTGAACTTACAAAAGAATCACCAGTACCCCAAAGTAACTCAGTACACATGAGTCTGATTTTCATGGTTCATGTGTCATGTTTCACAGGTCATGGAGAGAACTCCAAAAGGAGATTTTGACAGGCTAAGTACAGTATGTAAGATTAATAGAGCAAACAAAAGCAAAATAATGCTTTTCTGCTTGCAAGTACAACAGAAAAGTCCATTCTTTTAGAAAATCTTTATACTGCATCACGACATATCCTTCTCAATGGAAACAGACGCTTTTCCTCCCAGATGTACTGCTTTTCTCAAACCACATAAAGTGCCATATACGCTACTGTTGTATTGTTTGCAAAGATTTTACAAGACAATCTATGTCAGTTTGTAATTTACAAAGAAATTGAAATTACTTTTAAGCACTGTGTGTAAACAAGACAAAAACTATCAAATGCCAAAAAAATCCTTCAATTTCTCTTTTGCACATCCTATTCCTCACACAGTCCTGGAAAGCAGTGAAAAATGGAGACAGAAGGAGCTAGAGTACATGTAATTCTGAATATTTTACAAAGTTGTTAATTAAATGTGTTATATTGCATAGTTCCCAGCAATCCAATGCTGCAATCACACAGCCCTATATACATATAGAAGCAGACATGTGGAGTAAACTGCCATTAGAAGGTGGCAATAATATTAAAAACAAAAGCTAATGAGCATTGCATCTTTTGAAGACATTTTAAGACAGTACAAAATGGAATGTGACCCTGCTGGCTAGTAATTTCAGCAGTAGCTACCGTACAAACACCTTGAAATTACTGATTGCCAAGCCTTTGCTTTATATTTATTGTATGTTTATACATGTATGAACATTTCTATATTAAACAAACATTTGTCATTTTTTTCGCAACACTGATATACTTTCCAATATGAAACTGCTAGGAAAAGTTTTTATTCATAGGTTGGACTTGGTGATCTCAAAGGTCTTTTCTAGCTTAGTTAATTCTGTGATTCTCTGATTATTTATGCAATGATAAAATGTTCCTTGAGCTGTGGAGGCCAAATCTTCCATCACACTATGAGTGTGCTCATTGCCACTGTGAATGCTCAGATGGGCTTCTGCTTCTCAGACTACGCACCTTGTGTGTGAGCACATGTAAAATTGCGCTCAAACACCCTCAAACATTTGCATTAATCTGAAGGGGTTTAGCCTAAAGACTTTTAAAAGAAAAATCCAAATCCCACAACCTTGTCTAGGTACAATAACACTGCACTACAAATTTTTGGCATGAATTCATAGAAGCGCTATTTCACACAGCACTCATGGATTTCAACATGAGCAGCATCTATTCAGTGCTCGTAAAAGTGAGACCATATGAATTTGTCACTGTATGACAAGAATTCAACTCAATCTGAGAGGTCCTTTTGAGGTGTGAAAAGACCAATAAAATAGGCTTAATTTAAACAAATGCTGCAAGACAATTCCTCTGGAGTTCCCTGAGAACAATCCTTTCATCACTGACACTAGAGATTTTTCTCAGCAGGAAAAACTCTTAACTTATTTTGATACTTTTCATTGAGAGTTAGCAAGAATCTGAATTTCTAATAGTGAGTTACCCAAATCCCTAGATTTAAGAGAGAATTTTATGAATAATTTCATACATATGAAAGAACAGCTCCTGAACAAAAGAAAAAAACCAAATGATTTTTAGATATCTTCACAGAATTATTGCTGATGGAACAAGATTATTATTAAGAGATGGTTTACTTTAAAAGTAGATAGGGTTTATTTTTAAAATTGGCTTACTGTAATGCTTGAATCTTACATAAAACAACGTGATACTTACAGGTGTCGTCCCAGTGCAGTTTACTACTGTAAAACTAGAAGATAAACATTCAAAGCAAAGAAAATATATTCCTTTCTACTCAAAGTTCTTAGTAGGGTGATAAATATTTTGGAAGTGATTATGCATTTGCTAAGAGAGTCAGTTTTTTTAAAGCCTTTAAGGAAGAGTATAGCTGCCCATGGATATTAAGATTCATCTCACCTGGTTTCAGACTGTTGCACTAGAGATATTTATTTTTGAGCTAACCACCCTGAGCGCTCTCTAAAATTGCTGAGAATAAACAGACACTGTGTGTGATGTAAGTGGTCTGACACCTGCCTCAGGATGAGATGAGCTGTATTTAGAGTGCTTACTTTTCCCACTTTGCTGTAAAAATTATGATAATAAGATACTAGTCTAGTTTAAGCAAAGGCATACATTGGTGGGATGTAACTTGTAAAAATGTAAAGTCAACTTAAATCCAGCAAGGTTGTCAATATACTAGAGTAGGCCTACCTCATGTCTGACCTTGGTGTCACAGCCTAGTGGGCCAGGCTAAGGATACAGACAAAGTAGGAAACTAAGTATAGATCCATACGAAATAGTACACGTGAAACCCTAATTATGGTAAAGAAGACAGAAGAAGTAATCTGATTAAAATTTAAATGTTTCAGAGTTGTGGTTTTATTAATGAAGCAAAATACAAGCAAAATTTAAAATAATTTTAAATAAATGCTAAAAAGGTCATTTGATTCTAAAAAAGTTGGGTTATCACTTTGAAAGTTCAAATACTTCTTAAGCTAGGTCAATTTTCAAACAAAACCTGCTGTTTTAAAAAGAGAAGTCAGATGTTTTGCTTTGCTTATACTGAACTGAAACGGTCACCATTTCTAATACAAACCATTTATTTAAATGTATTAAAAATGCTTTCCTTTTATGGGATAAAAAGGTCACCAGGTACTTGAACTTGAAATTATTTCAAGCTCCTGTTCTGTTCAATGCTTACGTGTACTTCACAGATACACTTTATACAGATTCATAGTATTTGCTTAAAAATCCAGAAATATTGTCAAAAGGCCTTACATTACTTATAGTACGGAAAAACGTGTGGATAGTTCAAAGTATACTTTGCCTTGTTCCAAGTAATTTCCTAAAATAAATAATATAAAGACTATATTCTCACTAACATTGATTCAGAAATAAATTGCCATATTTAAAGGCAAAAATTATCTCGATTATAAATAATATAGGCTATGTGAAATCAAAACTTACATTTAAATGCAGTTAAGCAATGAAATGTGAGAGAATCCAAGTTCAATAATATTCAGAATGACATGTCCTGACTCAATAGTTTAATTAAAGTCTGACTTGCATTGACTGTGCTTTAGTCTTTGGTCTCATGCATTTACTGAAATGTCAGCAAAAGGATGATGGAATACTTAAAATAATTAGAAATACAGTAAAAGAAAAGAAAAATAAATAGATCTACTAAAGCATAATATATTAATTCTGTGTTTTTCTTCTTGAAATAAGAAGGCCACGAGATTTCCACTGTTCCAGAGTCCCAAACAGTCTCCCACGTGGAAAAATGTGGTACAAGGATGATGATGTGAATCACTAAGTACACTCTGAAGCTCCTACACAGTCCTGAGTTTCTAATAAGCCTGGAGAACTATAAAAAAAAGCTTCTTCGTAAAAGCAGCTCCAGTATCTGAAGAACCTTTGTAACTTTGCAGACAACTCCCATCAACTGTTTAAGATTTTTCCCACAATGACAATAAATGATACTATTCATCAAGACCACAGAAGACAGCAATGAAAGAAATATTGCTAACTTGATGACACAAAATCAGAAGAAATCAGGATATGATTGACATGAGAGGTTGAGAAATACACATTCAGACTTAGTCAAGCAGGAAAACCTTTGGTGGACTGAAGAGGGAGGCTTACTAATACGAAAGAAAGCCCAATTCTCTCCACAGATACTGCAGTTGTGTAACAGAAAGGTTAGTAATGTGTACTCCTGTAACTCTTATATTTGGATTATTGTTGTTCAATTATACCTATGTGGTTGGAATCACCATAAGCCATGTAGCTTCAAGGCAATCACAACATCAGAATAAGAACTCACTAAATAATAATAGAACATCAGAATAATAGAACTCACTAAATCCAACCAAAAAAATCAAAATTAGATTAACACCGTGTGCTTTTTTCTGAAATATGACTGTAGACTTTAAAAAGGAAAATATGTGCCTTAAAAAAAACCAAACCACAACATGTTGAGGGCATTTCATGGAATCACAGAATATACTGAGTTGGAAGGGACCCACAAGGATCATCGAGTCCAACTCCTGACCCTGCACAGGACCCCCAAGAGTCACACCATGTGCCTGAGGGCATTGTCCAAATGCTTCTTGAACTCTGTGAGGCTTGGTGCTGTGATCACTTCCCTGGGGAGCTTGTTCCAGTGCCCAAGCACCCTCTGGGTGAAGAACTTCATTTTGGTATCCGACCTAAACCTCCCTTGACTCAATTTCAAGCCATTTCCTTGAGTCCTGTCACTGGTCACAGAGAACACATCACTGTCTGCCTCTCCACTTTCCCCTCGTGAGATGTTGAAGACCCTAATGAGATCTTGTCCCCTCAGTCTCACCTTTGTGGCCGATCCATGAGACAGTTTCTCACCAACCTCTAACCTTTTTATCCAGCTGTATGCTGGACATCTTGTCCAGAAGGATCCTGTGAGAGACTGTATCCAAAGCTTTGCTGAAGTCCAAAAAGATTACATCTAATGCCTTTCCTAGATCAGCTAGGTGGTTACCCTGTTGTAGAAAAATTGGGTTCAACAAACAGGACTACTCCCTCATGAAGCCGTGCTGGCTGTGACTGATGACTGTGTTGTCCTCCAGGTGTTTTTCAATACCTCCCACAATAATCTTTGCCATGATTTTACCAGGCACTGAAGTGAGACTGACAGGCCTGTAGTTTCCTGGGTCCTCCTTCCTGCCCTTCTTGAAAACTGGGACAATGTTCTCCAGTTCTCCAATGTTCCAGTCAGCTGGGACCTCTCCGGTGCCGCAACACTATCTGTCCAGGTAGGGGGGTGACCAAGCGTTGGGCACCTGCCTGCACGGGAGGGGATGATGGAGGCAGCTCGCAAGGGCGCGGGAGGATTGGCGAAGTTCCAGCACGGTTTCGCCTAACCCACCCATGTTGACAGCACGCCGAGGAGGTAGGAAGGAGGCGGAGGGACTTCTTCGTGGAAAAGCAGGCAAAGATTTATTCAACCCGGAGGTCACGAGAAGAGGTACCAAAAAGCCATTACCAGGGCTTGTTATGCCCTTACCAAAATGGGAGGGGAAAACACGAAACAACCAATAATACAGGGACCTAGGATTTGAATCCTGGTGGGTAAAGGGTACAGACCAATAGAGGATAATATGGGAGGGGCGAAATAGTGTGGGCCAACGGGGGATCAGGGAATCCAGAACCCTCTGTGGGAAGAACCAAACACAGGGGGAAAAGGGGGAGATGGCAGTGGCCAATATGGAACTGGCCATAACACACTGCAACACTCCAGATTCCCAAGATCATCAAGAGAGGATTTGGAATGACATCAGCAGCTCTCTGAGGATTCTTGAATGAATCCCATAAGGCCTCATAAGTTTGTAGAGATCCAGCTGCAGCAGCAGATGCCACACAAGCTCAGAGTTGACTGGAAGTTGATCATTCTTGCACTCATGGCCCTCCAGCTCAGGGAACTGAGACCCCCTTTGTCCATCATCCATGCTGAAAACAGAGGCAAAGAATGTACTGAACACCTCTGCCTTGTCCATGTCCTTGTTTTTGAGGTGACCATCCCCATCCTGTAATGGGCCGATGCTAATTCTACACTACCGTTTGCCATTACTATTTATATTATTTTAATATTAATAATATTCAAGGAAAGACAATTGAGAAGTTACCAGCCAGAAGTTCTTTTTCCACCAGCGCCAAAGGAAAATACTGGAGGTAACTATAATGTCTCTTTAAAATACAAGAATTTTAACTGAAGACCAGAGTTGTCATCATGGGTTAGAGGGAAACAAAAGCATCTCAAAGAGCTGTGGAAAGGAATTACACATTGTGGATGGATGCATGGATGAGCAGATCAACAAACAAAGCTGCTTAGGCATCTCAGTAAAACTCAGCATTGCTATGCTATACAGTGCACGGAAAAATAGCATGGTGAGTAGCAATCACTAACAGAAAAAAAAATTTAAAACTTACTATAAACTTAAAATAACCTGACTACCATTTCTGAAAACTTAATCTTTATAAAGGAGAACTCCACAGACTATAGCAAATGTTAGCCATTATTAAATGTCTTGAAATTAAGTGTAATTGTTCCTTCCTGAGGGCTAACCAAATTCTTTTCAGATTCCTGCTGTATCTGCATCACTGAGGAAAGAGAAAAGTGATTTAAGACAAATTCCAAGTCAGTTTTCCTTTCATTTTAGCGCTTTGAATTTAATAGCAAGATTATGCAAGTCTCACTGCCTTTTCCTTCCGTCTCATGTCAGTCGGAGTGGGAGAGTTTGCATTATTCAAGGTCAATTAAGCCATGCAAATGCATTCTAAATGATTTTACAGCAGTAATAATAACTCTTTCCTCAGAAGAATGTGCTGCATTTCTTTTTAAAAAAAACCCCTTCCTATAAAAATACCATAGGTGTTTGGGAATTTTATTGTCTACTGAAAATAACCAAATAGATGTATGAATATAATAACCTTGAACTGGTAGTGGTACAGGTTTTAGGTACAAATTTCTCAGGATTTGAGCCATAGTTCTAGCCTTGGAGCAACAGTGATGCCAGTCATAAAAAATGTCCACATTATGCTGCTTGCATTTCAGAAAAAAAAAAGTGTGTTTATTTAGTTAGCAAATTATAGCAATTTTTTAACTTGAAATCAAGTTTTCAAAAACATGTCTTGACAACATTCAGTCCTGAATGTAAATTATGGAAAAACTCAGATACATAATTTATTAACATTTTTAAACTCTTAAAGCTATGTATTTTGATAAACATTGCTTGCAATTTAAACTAAACTTGAAAAATCTGATCTCAATGAAGATGGCTTTGCCAGTATAAATGTACCATTATATCATAAGAAAACGTTCCTAGTCAATGGGATTTTTTAAACCAAATAAAATGACTCTTCCATATAGCTTACTCCAAGCTTCTCTCCCCAGAACAAACACAGGTGTATTGGTCAAAGTTCAGTTCTGCAGCAAACGTCTTCTATTTGAATAGCGTGACCCGTCACAACAAGGGGCACACCTGTGGCACTGTGAAGTCAAGCTCTTGAATATAAACTCTGTCATGTTGTGTTCATATTTAAAGAACACAGTACTTATATACCAGTTACACTTGCAGTCACACTGACATAGAGTCTTACCTGGAGGATCACAACTAAATGTTGGAAAAGGCAAGGAAACCACCTCAATCTGCTTTTCTGCTATATCTGAGATTATGAACACATCTAGTCCCTTTCAGAACAAAAGGGTTGTACTGTTAGACTTAAAACCACTGGAGATGGTTTGAATAAACATGTGATCTTCCCTTGATGTAGTGATATTCTAGCACAGAGAAACTGCCCATCTGAGACCAGTTGACTGTATACTTCTGCCTGTTCCATTCCAGTACAAACCATGAGTGAATAAGCAACACAGGACAGACCAAAGAGAAGGGATCACACAGACAGACAGGCACCACTCTTCCGAAGGAAACACCTTCCAGGTGAAACAACAGCCTAACTGCATGACCAAGGCCCTCTACTCCACACCAGCATAAAGCAGCACTTGAGAAAGAGATGTGGATGCAGTCAGGGTCTTCCTTCAGGTGGGTGGCAACAAGCAGTTACTTCATCTCAACCACGCCTACCAGAGCCTGCCGGGTGATAGCAATGAATCACTCCTGAGAAATACAAGTATCTGCCTTTATAAAGTTTTTTATAAAGTTTATAAACAGTGGCTATTTCTCTTCACCAAACACATTACACTGTAGAACTGAAACTTGAAAAACTATCTAAGCAAGAATTGCATTCAGGTCAGTCCTTGTAATAAAAATCCTGAGGAACAACTGTCAGGAATTTGATGGTGAGGGGTGGTTTTTTGGGGGGGGATTTTTTTGGGATGGTTTTTTTTTGTTTTCTTTTTTTTTTTAGTAAAATTACACATTTCTTTGAAAAACATAGTAAAAAGCTAAAATGAAAGTCACTCATTTCATATTGCTGAGATTTTGCTGGAATCTTCCATGCCGATGAGATATTTTACACATAACACTTGGAAATTATACCTCTTCTCAACACTCATTGTATTCAGCCCATATCCCTTTTAATAGAGAGCTAACAATATTTACGATATATTTATGTTAAAATCACAGATCCAAGCATTCATTCACAGTTCCCTCTTTTATGCAATTATGGTTGTGAAAAACACAGATGCCTTATTGAATGTGCACACTCAAAATTATGTGATTGTACTCACATCTGTGCAATATTTAAAGCCATATAATACATATAAATAGAGTCCTCAAGCCACTTTGAAATGCCTAACACCTGGTAGATGAGATAGAGGCTCATAGGAGTTTAAATACTGTATTTTAATTCACTTTTCTGAGGCAGTCAGGCTATGTAATTACAAACTCATAAAGTTGAAAACATGACTGCATAAAACATTCCCCTTCAGATACATCTGACAGAGTGCACAGGTAATGTTTAAACACTTGTGCTTGATGTCTTATGTCTTAACATATGCTTGCTTCATCTTCCTGGTTACTCTTTTCTGTTTCTTTTTCATGCCCTTTTGCATTCTGATGCCATTTGCCTGGCCGACTACCTGGCATCCCTTCATTCCTTCTGATTATTCTTCCATTTCCTGTTATGTTTTTCCTCACTTTGCTTCATTTTCTTCTGAAAATTTCATCCTGTGCTTTCCACATTCCTCCCAGTATGCTTGATGGAAAGAAGTGCTTTTATTCTGTATTACCACCTGAGCCTAAATTGTGGTGGCATCTAATGAAAGAAGCCAGGCCTCCTTGTCATTTGGAGTGGCTGTGTGTCAGGTAGTCCCATGCTCTGACCACAAGATGCGGATAAAGAGGAAGTTCTGTGCATCTCTTCCAGACTGAAATTGGAAGAATGGGAATGATAACTTGTTCTTGTGTGTTTTTCTCAACCTCAGTGGCACTTCTATACAGCTCTTCCTGCTACGAACAGTTTTTCATACAACTAAGCAAAATATGAGATACAAATATCACTAGAGGGAGCAGAGCTGCACTGGGGAGGTAAATCGAAAGAAAAATGTGGTCTACAGCTTGATATATGGAATCTTTAACGTGTGTTTATGTTATGAGACAAGTAAAAATGGACGATGTTTTAAACAATGTTTCAAATGTGATTGTAATTTAGCTCATTAAAGGTGAATGAATAACCTAATTAATAATTTATACAAGGAAAGGTATAAAATATTCATCACATTATGGGTTTTCTACATTATTGTGTGCCACATATAATACAATCAGAGTGCTAGTGGGTATGCTACATTCCAGGAGCCCTGTGGAGCTGCTGTCCATTCCTCACAATGCTGTAGGACAGGTACTGCAGAGTCCACACTTACAAACTCATAACTGAATGATTGGTTTTCCTAATGGGAAAGTTTTAATGAAACTGTGGCTGTTGGAAAAATGCCAGGTTTTCAAAAATGAAACATTTCAGTCAAAGTAAGTCAACTTTGGCACAACATCCACTGGGAAAGAAGACAATCTGTATTAATAATTTAAGAGCTTGACTTGGGATGTCAGAACAGGTACTTGACTATCACACATTGGTGTGTCTGAGGGGTTTTTTTAACGCTTGTCTCATCTTATTTCTCTTCTCCATCTCTCTTCTCTGCCTATGAAAATCAACTTCTATGCACACACACACATACTTATTAAGCCTTTTTTCTCAGTTCTTAAGAAAGATGGGGGAGAACTTGAAAAGCTGGGAAGTTTCACAGTATAGAAAACTGTTTTCCATGTAGCATCTCTCACTGCTGTAGTTAAAGAGGCTCTGTCATTGCATAGGGTTGAGGTCTGTCTTGTCAACAGAGAAATATTGTCACAATTTCCAAAATACAAAAACTGCACAGAACTGTAGTATTTGTCCAATATATGGAAAATTTTCTAGAATTATTTCAGAAATCCCTACCATATATATTTTAGTATGTTTTCCTGGTTGCTACCCACTGTTAAAAACTCTACTGGCTGAACAAGAAAACTGCATAGTCTAACTCTATATGCATAAAATTTTTCCACTGTTCCTGGAGATAAAAAGAATTGCTTCAGAGCATGAAGCATTAAAAGCATGTAGGGTACTGAGACAGTGCTTCTGGCAGCAGTGTTTCAAACAAAGTGCTCCATCTATAGCGTTCTCTTGTTTGGGTCAGGGATAGCATCTGCTACTCATATAATTCTTTCTTTGCATATGTTTTGCAATAAACAGGTGCCTCTCAGTTCGGGTATTCAGAAGAAAGAAATATATATGTATGTTAATTGGTAGCTGTTCTTTTTTTTTTTTTCTCTCACTATTCTAAGTGGCACATTCTAACAATGTGGTTCGTAAAAGCTTTACCCTAAAGGATCCATGTTATTCCACAATGTGGATTATCACTCATTAAAGTAATGAAATCAATCACCAAAACTACAGTGGAGTTTCTGTCTGTATTTGTATGTATGCACGATAGTTATACAAGAAAGCACCCATTTATAAAAATGGGCCATTTGGGTGATTAAGCAGATGTGCTCTTTGCCCTATATCAGGACAAATTTCTGAAATGAACAGTCATCTGCTTTTGCAGATGGAGAGCTCTGAGAGAGGATTAGCGCTTTCCCATTGCTCATTGTAAACAACCTCAGCCCCAGAGAGGCACAGAATTATCTCCAGTGACTCACTGTGATCATACGACCAAGTTCCTACTAAAAGAATGTCTCTGAGCACACAGGAACTGGCCTGTACTGTACACGTATGCACAGAGTAAAAATTTCAATGAATTCTACACACACATGCAGTAGAAACTTTCCATTATTGTGCTTAGCAAGAAGCAACAAATGCAGTTTATGGTCTTAAAGTAAATTAATTTTTGTTTATTTTCCCCCATGTAAAAAGGAGAGGAAAACCCCATATAACTAGTTCAACTAGCACTGCAATACTGAGAAATAATTTAGTTCTTAAATGACAGCTATTGAGCCAGGGAAAGTCACCAATGTAGGAGGAAATACAGTACAAATAAAAGATTAGCAATCTGCCAGTTTACTGTCTGACCACTAGGGCACAATTGACACTCGTTTGTACTACAGATAACCACAGAGCCACAAGTCATAAGATATCAATTATATTAAGTTTGGCCAAAACCAGAAAGTAATTTTTAAATCTCATACAAGAAATATAATGATGCTCTCATTTGAAGAATGAAGACAGTATGTAAAGAACAACCCGCTGGAACAATCAAATAAAACCATCCGTCACTACACCACTTTTTGGGATTCATTTATAGTGCATTTCCCTAATGAAATCAGTATTGTATACTTCAGAGTAAAAAAATAAGGGATTAAGGAAGACTAACTTTAATCTTCAAGGAATAGAGAATGTTCTTACTGAAAATTGTAGTACTGGCTTTATTCCTCTCACTGTGGATGCTGTGCAGCCAGCTGGGCTGAAAATTGCAAACACTCAAAATTAGTGTTGGAGACCCTTTGCCAGGATACACATGCAGAAGTCTAGGGCTAATGGTTTTCTGGAAGCCCTGGGGAATATGTTAACATTTCTGTAGCTGGCAAAAAACTGCAGAGCAACAATAGCAAAATCAAAATAATTGCTGAAGTTTTTATCAAACTAACTTGCCAAATTTATTGCAAAGCTGCTAATTAGTACACAATGACAGGATGGTACAATATACTTTGTATCTTTACATTAAGAAATTAATGAAGCAATCGGAACAAATATTATAAGAGAACTAAACAAATAAAACCAGGCAACAGAATCTTGTCACTTTTATTTAAATTCAATGCTTTAAAACCTTTTGCTTGAGTAAACTTTCCTTGCTTACATTTTTTGCTCCGAAGAGGTTCATTTCCTCAGAAGAATAAAAAAATAGAAATAAATGGTAACTAATGTAAATATTATTAAAACAGAGTCAAGCATAAATTTGCAAAGCCTTCTAAAAACTCTAAGAAAAAATAGTAAGATCCATTACAATTAATGCTCATTCAGCAGCATCAGTTATGACTAATAACACTGTGCATTAAAGCAACTGCAGCAGGTAGATTTAACAAACCAGACATTTAAAGTGATAGAGTAAATTAAAACTAATTAATTGAGAAAAGATTCAGAACTACGTATGGGAATACAGGCAAAATTCTTCAAGAGCTTGTACAGTGAAGCTGAATGCCACAAAATTGTCAGATAGAAAAATACTCTTGGCAAAAATTCCAACATTTTTAGCCTATTTGTTTTATAAACCAGCCATTGTCCACTTTAAGAAAGGCATTGTAAATAAGACTGCTCTCTTTTTGCAGGAAAAAGCCCAAACTGAAAAAAATAATGAGAAAATGCATTTTTCCTCTACAAAAAGCACAGAGAAAACTCAATACAAATAATCCTTCCGTGGAATCCTTTAACCAGTGTGAGGGTAGTAGCAGTTACGAGTACATTTGGGTGACAAAGTTGAAGCAGGAAGGAAAAGGTGCTCTAAAAAAACTACAGACATACAAACACACAGATATCTGACAGGTCTGAAGGCAGACTCTTGAGTGTTGCTGCTAAATCCATTCTTATCTTTTTTATTCTGCCAACACACAGAGGTGCTGGGGACCTCCAGGAGTAAGACTTTGTGAAGTGCAGCATTTTCTGACATCACATACAAGACTAGTGAGAAGATGCTGTAAGCAATTACTGAGCAATTGTACTTGTGGTTTGAATCACTTTTAATCAAAGACTTCACAGCAGAAAAATTCTTTAACTGAACACAATCAGAAGTATACACACAGGTGTTCTGTTTTAAACAGTTTCTGTATTTAAAAATATGCTTTCTCCATATTGTATTGGTGTGCTACCTTGTCGTTCGTGCCATGCAACCTCTGTTTACTTTGAAATCAGTCATAAAAATGATGGTGCTTCCAACAAAACTATGAATTAAGCAATTACGACATGCTCTGAAAATCTTGTCCTAACAAGGTCCGTAAGATAAACCACAGGCCACATTTACTATGCAATCCTGGGAACACAGCATTGGCATTGATGCATATCTGTGCTCTCCTCCCTTACCTGTCCTTGTATTTCTGTTCTGATCTGTATATGCAGATCTTACTTTTTATCTAAATTTTCTCTTAGTTTTGGGTCAGCTTTTATGTAGGCCTTGTATAAACCCAGAAGTGAGCTAATGAGGGAGAAACAAAGCTTCAGCACAGATTAGATGCATGCCATAAAATCTGATTTGTAAGATTATCTATTCTTCCCAGCAGAGTAAGGTCTAGAGATCTCTGTCATATTCCAGATCCACATTGCACTACACCTTTCCATCAACAGACATGGTCAACTAGGCTGGGCCTAGAAATATCGTCCAGACTGCAAGGAAGCCATTTCTTTTAAAGAACAGAAAGGAAACACGTACCTAATCAGCACTTGGTTGAGGAAAAAAGTCGGTAAATACTTCTTGAAAAGTCACTAGCTTTTGATAGCCTTTGTGCATACTATCATAAAACTGCCACAAATTCTGAAGAGCTCTCTAAATATTTTATTTTTTTTGTCCATCAATAATTGTCTAGCTTCATCCTCTAATAATTCCAGTTACCTCAAGTAGAATTTACACAAGGGTTAAATTTGGCCTCATGTGTCCCATGGCTTGCAGTGAGAATGACCCACCTTTCCTGGCATTTGCTGTATTGTACAGAGAAGCAAGACTTTCTTCTCTTTTGGGAGTCCTTTGAACTTGTGTAAAGTAGCTATTCCCAAGTGATTACTTCCTTTCTCAATTGATGCAACAAAAGAGCATCACACAAAAAAAGAGCCCCACAGTCATTTTTCTTTTGAACACACAGGCAATGCTGAAAACATTAATTCACATGTGCAAAAGCTCTCATCTCTGGCTCCTTTCTGATATCTATTAGCTCCACAGGAGAGTAAAGGAAAAGAACATATTAAAGCTCCCTGCATCACCAGATTGAATGACTCTTTTCACTTTTAGTATTGCAAGGATGCCACTGGTAGCTGAAGAAAAGGAAGAGTGTACCTGTAGTTCTTCAAATTGTTACAGTTTTATGCAAAGTCTAGAAGGAAGTCTAAAGGGGGAAAAAATTCCACTTAATGGTAAGCACAAGTCACTGCTTTTTCCTGCCTTTCTGTACTACTCCAGAGAGGAAAGCAAATTTCTTTCAGGCTTCTCCTTCCTTTTCCCATCTAGGAATATCTCTGATTCTTTATGATAATGATTTCTGTAAATTCATATCTAGACATACAAGCAGAACACCTATGAAAAATGTTATTGAGTGGGTAGAGCTTTCTTTAATAAAAACTGTATCTAGGTATGACCTACATTCAGCTTCACATAAATAGGGAAGTCTGCACAAACCATCTGCCAGTGCCTCCATTTCTGTGCATGCTGTTCAGCGGAGAACTTTAGATTACATCAGAGATTTTCCAAAAAAACATCCTCTCACTGTAGTAAATGGTAAGGAAATCAGTTAGTCCAGAGGACTTCACAGGCCATTATTATGAAATAAATTAAGTACCCTAGTAGGCCATCAGTCTGGCTTCAGACTGGGTTAGAGCAACCTCCTGCCTTCAGGTCCTCACTACTAGTGCTTTTGTGCATTTTAGGTATCATTTAACCACCAAATTTGCAAGTAACCCTTGAAAATGTAACTGCTTTCAATGAGCTGACGCTTACAGATCCAGGCTTCCTCTGGTTTATTCTTAGCCCTGAAACCTCAGTTTGCATTCCTTTCTACTCAATGGCCTGTTAAGAGAAGCAGGGAGGATGGTCTAAAATGTGGCCCCACAGGCTGTGCAGCTGGGACACCTTTATAGCTAAAAAGGTTAGCTAGGACACCTTCTCTCTTACACTGGGGAAATTCTATAGCCCAGATTTCCACTTCTTTGGTAAGTTTTCCAAACAATAGACCATTTTAAAAGAGTTGGGAAAACCTCCCTCTTGCCTTACTACATTTCAGGTCAAACTTAGTGCTGTTTACCAGTGTTCATTTTGGCTTGAGGATCAAAAGGCCTAATGGAGTTGCACTTTCAGCAGATTTAAAGAGGTTTAAACTCCAGAAATTACAGTTCAAGTGCCTGATTCTTACATGACCTTACTCATCTGTCAGCTAGAGCTCTAAGTTTTTGGAGCATGTGCTGCAATTTAGCTTTATTTATCAACTATACAGACAGTCCCAGATGAGAACACCTTAGACTGCAGTAGGCTGAACTGAACCTAGTGCTTTTAAACTCAAATAATATTTCATTATTTATCACAAAAGCCATGACAAGAAATACTCTTACATCTACTTGTAAGAATTTTACTTTCCCTGGTAACAGAAGAATAAATTACGTTATCTCTTCAAATGTAAGCATCTCTGTGTTTCAAAACTGGTGATGGGAAATCATTAAAAAAAATTCTTGAATACAATTTTACCAATAATTTGGCCATAATTTTACGGATTAATTAATTTGTCAAAATGCTAACATATATATCATTCATGTGGCCTATCAGTTTGTTTTCAGCTTTTTCAGGCAGAAAAAGATGGGTTTGTTCTATCCAGACGAACTGTAAAAGTTACAGCAGTATCCAGCAGATATCCTTCAGATTAATTCCATTATCCAGGCCTTAAAGGAAGCTGCAGATAGCGCTGATTCAAGACAAGACTGTAAACAGGAAATAATAATAGGGAAAAAAAGGCATTTGTACTGCTAAGAAATACATGGATCTCTTGAAAGCATTCTGGACATTTTAACCATATCCTGATAGGCATGGTAAAAGGAGGCAGGATGTAACTTTTTCAGACACAAAATCAAATTGTCAGAAGTGTTATCAAGTGTGCTTTTCTCATCAGAACATGAAAAGCTAAAATGATAAAAACATTCTTCTAATAATCAGCTACACACCTGCCTTTGAGATGTCAGCTTAGTATTGGTAATTTTATCAATTGTCATCCCCTGTCTAAACTGCCTGTAAAGGAGAAGGTGACTGAGAAGTTTATGTTAAACAGCTGTTATGCCATCTGGCATCTTTGACTTCCATGACCCCTTTCAATCTGGCTTTCAGCCTAGGTAAGGTACAAAGACTATACTGGCTTAATTGGCCTATGATGTACTCCCGACAAAATACAGAGGTCAAGTTTCCATGCTGATTATTGTAGATTTGTCAGCAACCTCTGATAACATGAACCAGTAAGTTTTGCTGAGTCATCTGCAGACACTGGCAAGGATGGCCAGAAATCACTGCAGTGACCTCTCCTCTCCAGGAGGTCTGAGAGGGCAGTGTCTGACAATTGCTCCTTGGCCCAAAGGGCTCTCACAACCAGGTTTTTCATCATTCCACTCTGTTGCCTTTCTTGTTCAACGTTTACATAAAGCTTCTCAGGGACAGAACAAGACCATTTGAGCCTGTCATTTCATCAAAACACACACAACATTTACCTTTGTTCATTGTGCTTTTTCATCTGATGTAGATGGTCAAGTTGACTCATCTGCCAGCGCTCGAGGAGTTTGCAGATAGGGGCAGGCAGACTGGTTTAAATTCTTCTTTCACCACCTTTTTATTTTTAAGCAAGATATTAATGAGTGTGAGAAAGCAGAAGGTGATTCTTGGCTCAGAATCTGGTCAGTCACAGCTGTAGGTTTAAAGTTCAAAGAATTATTTGGCTCAGTTATATAAGAGTCCACTTGCAAAAGAGCAGGAGAGCCATTAATTACACTGCTTGAAATGAAGAGAAAGTAAAACAATGGCTTACTCTGCAAGGAATAGTTTAATCCTTGAAAACATCAATTTAGCTATTTACCCTATTACCAGACTGTTTTCATACAATTCAAAAATACATGTACTATATTAGGGTCAAAGTACTTGTATATTTTGGCTTTTTTTGTTAATATACACATTTCTTGAGTTTGCAAACCAGGAGTTTCATACTTGAAGCTGCTTATGAGGCATTAAATAAAGCAGTAGACAGTGCTGGAAAAGCAAAACTGCCAGTAATTACTTGCTAATAAAAAGGGATAGCAATTATTTATGAGGAGTTCGGGTAATTATTCAATTAAGTTAGATTATCAATAGTTCATTGCTGAATCAAAAAATACACCTAGTTTTTCCACTGACCTCTCTGCTGAAATAAAGCTATTACTGTTATCAATCTATTAGACTTCCTTCACAGATCTTGGAAATAAATTTGTGTCACCTCATAAAGCACAGGGGGAAGCAGCAATCTCTGAGCTGTATTATGTTTGTCAGTTAACAGCTTTTCAATGAAATTTGCCATTTCTTCTGGAGAACTGTTCTACACATATCACCTTAGGAGCTAAGCAGTGTTTAAACCTAACAGCCTTAACATTTACTGAAATTTCATATTGAAATATGCACCCAGAAGCAGAGCTTTACCCAGCAGCAGAACTTTACATAAATACAATTTACAGAGCAAACTATTTCAAAAAACAATAAGCAAGCACACTGCACATCAGCAGATAGCATGCCCCAAAACAACTATCACATTAAAAAGAATACATTTAGAAGTAGATTTTTACACTGCACCCAAGACCAAACATTTGTCTGTTTGTTATTTTACCCATACATTATCTCACATGCATTTATACATTATTCTATTTGACCCAATGTTCTTATTTCTCCTCCAAAGCCTCTCCTGCTATGCACTTTGTTACAGCAGACCTAAGGTATCAGTGGCTATGAAGTGCCAAAGGATCTGCAGAAGGTAAGGGCAGAGACCTCAGGACGATGTGGGAGAAGGTAAAACACAACAAAGGGTTCTGGGCCCTCACAACTGCAGAACAGAGTGGAAACCACCCAGCCTCTTTACTGTGAGCTGCTGCTGTGAGGTTTTAATCTTCTCTAATTCAAGTATTTTTAGCAACAAGTAAAAAAGCCTCAAAAAAGTCTTACTTCCTCTTGTGAGATCTGAGGAACAAAAGTCAAGAAAAATCTTAGTGACTGAAAACTTCCACCTGCTCAGACAAGAGACAGAAGAGTGTGCTTCCCTGTTCTTCTCTAACCAATTTTATATGGGAAAAACTGAAAGGGAAAGCATATGAAGCTCACAGTCTATAGGAGGAAAAAAATTTTAGAGTTCCTTGAACAATCCTGACAAAGACGGCCAGAGGAATACCATTTGGCCACTCCTGTGTCTTAGGAAATTAAATGCTAATGTTATCTGAGCAACAATATGTCCTTCAGAATCCCCGAAACATTTGAACATCAGCATTTTTTTCATGCATTTGACTTCATAAATAGTCATTGGAGGTATTCAAGTTTGGGAGCAGCACTGCAAGCACAAAGTAAAATTCAAGCACATACATGGTTCAGTCTATTGGATTTGACTGTATAAAGACCTGCTGTATAAAACAAAACCATTATTCTTCCTCAACCCAATATTTTCATGTTCGTTTGTGGCCATACTGAACTACAATACTTTAAATCGAACAGTAGTTTGTTTTTCCTCCTGAAAGTAAAGCAAGATTATTATCAATGTATTAAATATATTCCATCTTCCTGCAAAAAATTACACAAGTGGGTATCTAGTATACATAAGGCATACCAGAGAGTATATCTGTGTGTTGCACACCATACAAAGGTATTTCTAGACTTAAGGTTTCATTACAACTACCAATAATTTAAAAGGTAAGATATTAAAATAATATAAAAAAATGAGTCAAACAAAGTAGTACATGAATATGAAAAACCAGTTAAGATTAATGTAAAAGATTTCCAGACATGGAAGAAGAGACATGAGAGGCATCAGCTTGCTCCTGTTACTGATTCTATGCATTAATCATGAAGACATGATAAAAGCCTTTTAGTGACCAAGGTACTAGTTTGGAGAAAAGTGATTTTAGAAGATAAAGATTTCCTTTTTCCTCCTGGTGTCACTACAGGGCTGAGTTAAGGTTGAGTGTCTCAAGTCTCTGCTTCTGTAATTTAAATCCATTTCAAGACTTCTTTCTAAAACATATTTTAAATATATATATATAAATTGTATCCTTGCCTAATTTTTTTATAAATACTGTTGCCTAAGTTCACATTTTTGAAAGGTCTTATCTATTTCTTTTTTATTTTGAGGGACAACAAATACCTTCCTTCTCCTCCCACCCCAAATTCCATATTTTCCACTTTATTTCTATTTATGTCTTGTTTCTATGCATGTCTTTACATGAAGGAAGACTAATTTCCTCATTTGAAAGCTCATTAGTTAATACATGAGTTTATTGTTCCTTTAGAGAATTCCACTGCCCTATGTATGCTCAGAAAGCTTCAGCTTTCTATAGCACTTTTTTACTGAAGAAGTATCTACTTAAATATTTTGCTTCTACATGGATGAAGTACTGTAAAATATCCAATAGAAGTTATGAGGAGAAAATGTATCAACTGTAATTTTGAAAGCAGTTAAGTGTTTAGATGCAACTTTAGTTCAACATGTTTATAATGAAAAAAACTTATATACGCCCACCTACTTATTCGATATCAGGCAGTTTTAAACATTTACAGTTACCTTAAGCAACCAACTAATGGGACTTCAAAGCCTTCAGAAAGAAATCAAAGCAGGTTTATAAGTCATTGACTGTATAACAAACATGAGAAATACAGCAAATTATAGTGATAGCTTGAATAATATTAGTTTTAGTTAGAAATGTACTGCATTAGTTAGACATGTACTGCATAAATAAATAATTTAAGAATTCTAATTAAAGACTATTAAGAATTAAAAGACCTTTATTTTTCTTCAGAAAACTTTAAGTTTTCATCCTATCATTAATATTCAAGCTTTTATCATTCATACAAAAAGAGTTGAATACTGCAGTGTGAAAATCCACTTTTCATCAGAATACAGTCAACTGTTCCAGTGCTGCAAACCTGAGATTCAAAAGTTTCATCTACAACACAATTACATATCAAAATCATAAAATATCTATATTTCAAAAAGATTTTCAATACATAGCAACAAAAAGTTAACTCAATTACAGTATTTATTACAGAAGTTAATGTCATTCTTTTTTTAAAGCACTGACATTCCCTACCAAATGCAAAGGAAACTTGAGCCCTCTTTGATGACAGACATAAGGCCACACAGTCTCCTACTTGCACACAAAAGCAGATGTTGCTCCTACACGAGTGACAAAACTAATGGACTTGTACATAGACAGAATCTGAGGAAAAGCTGGGTAGAAAGGAGGCCTTCAAATATTGTTCATCATTTATTCTGTTACATTGAACATTTTTTTATATATGCTTATACTGATAGTATTTAATCATTAATTAATTGTACAGTTTAAAATAGTTGTTATATTTTAACTAAGACTTTGGATTTTGTAAATGTAGTTTTAACTTTATTTCTAGTTATCACTTTCTCCCAGAAATCTGTCTCTGTCTAAGGAAAGTTTTCAGTAGGGGCTGCATCTTAGAAAGTCAGCCTTTGCTCAGACAGGACTCAGTGCTGGTTTAATTTATGTTTACCTTATCCAAGTTATAGAAAATTGAGATGATGTGTAGAGGGGAAAAAACCAAAATTGGCCTGATGATGTTATTTTCTACAGCATGGATAAACAGAATAAGCAGTAAGCTTGCAGTTTTGAGTATCAAGAGACTGAATAAAGTTCACTATTTTCTGTCAATGGGGTATTTTGTGTTTTTCTGTCTCAAAGTCTTTAACACATAAACAACAACTCCAGCAACAAAGAAGAATCATAATTTATTTTAACTTATTTTCCAAGAGTGTCTTTTGTTTTTTGGGGTTTTTTTCCCCATTCTGATTAGTACATAGAGGGCTAAACACTGCTGGACAGTGAATTAATATGTCCAAGATTGTATGAATTAGAAACTTTAGTTAGTGAAATGTTTTCCAGTTTTAAAAACAGTTATTGCCTGAATGCCCTACACTTCTCAATATCATACTCCATCTTTTACATAAAAGTCATATTGGCAGTTATACCATAGGTTATATATATATGGAGGATACTTCTAAGTGTGTACTTTGAACACATTAGCATTTCCAGTGATCAAAGAACAGAAAGAGTTACAACTTTTAAGCCCAAACATGCTAGTAATACCATTTAAGGAAAGTGGTTTTAAAATGAAATCATTGCAGTAGATGTACTGTCATATCACTCAGGAAATCAGTCAGAACATCAGGCCTGGTACTACCCCAAAATGACTGGTTACCAAGCATCACATCACGAAGACAGACAATAATGGAGTGCTTGTCTTAATCCCATTTATACGGCTGTATTGGGCATGACTGGCAATGTCCATCTTTACATGTAATAGAATTGTCAGAAATACACAGAGCTGTTTTACTCTGATACTGAACGTTGTCCAGGCCTATTAAAAATCATGACACATTTTTTGGCTTGCCTAGTTGTTAACCCACTTGGATAGATGACAGCTGCATCTACAAATGCCCAATGGATATTAATGCTTCCACTGCTAAGTGCAAAGAACTGTTGAAACTGATTTCTTGTAATATTAAAGACTGAGACATTCTTAGAGGAGAGAGAAAGTAAACCCCCCTAAATGAAAGATATGCGAAGTATACATTAAAAAGAGTGGGTCCTCCAAACCGCAACTCCTTTCCGTGAGGGAGACCTGACAACACAAGGTTGAAAGAAAAACAGAAAGTGAGATGAATAAACAGAGCTGATCTAGCTATTTATTTAAATCCATGTTGGATTTTCATTGTTCTCTATTTGTACCTATATCAAGTTTGTCAAGTCCTTTTATTCTGCAATCTTGTGAAGGGGAAAAAAACCCAACCAACCAACCAAAAAGCAAACAAACAAAAAATACTTTAATTCTTTTAGTTACTTTATGTTAAACAAGCCTGAGTTAAAGTAAACATCTAACTTCATCTAACAGTCTGTTCCTGAACTCAGTGGCTCAGGAGACTTGAGTTCAGAACTGACTTGCACAGACATCAGAACTTTTACACATCAAATACATACAAAGAACATACTACTTGTGGTGTAGCACTGTGTTTGGCTGTAGCGGAAGTCTGGGAAGTGAAACATGTTGCAGTAACCACAAATGCCACACCAGAACACTGGGGAGTCTCTGATTCCTGATCCTGAATGATTACTGTATTTGTAGACATATGAAAATCCCTGGGAGGATTTAATCTTTGGAGTGATAAAGCACTGTTGTAAAGCATATAGTTGTGTCAAAACATTACTATTTGGTCTTCATAAACACCATTTTTATATTCTTTGGAAGTTCTTTGAGAGCGTCTCTGAATAACCTGGTAACTTAGAGGTTTGACAAAACAGGCATTTTGTTTGCCTCTTCAAATAATACAAGAATCTAGAAGCATCTATATGAGTCTTCATACCACCTGATACTAACAAAACATACAAGTTGCTCATAGGTGCAAAAATTATAGCATCTAATGGGTACCTCTGCCTTCCATAAAATAATAAAAAAACCCCTAGAACATTAAAGTCAAAATGATTTATTATAATTAATCCCAGAATTTTTTAAAGATGGAAACCTATGTATCTTTAATATTTTGATGACGAAATCCAGTTGCCTGGGAACGAAGTTATCCTAAGTAATCTCAGTGTTTAATTTTATGAGCACTATCATGTCATTCAAACATAAGCACAAAACCTTGGTCCCATAAACCAAGAACAAACACAGCAGGTCACTACAGTAACATGGCTTGAAAAGACTTAATATTTCCTTTACTATATGCTGCCTTTCAAACATTAACTTCAAATTCAAGTCCCATTCAGAAAACTGGGGGTTTTGCCTGATCTACCACAATATTACTACTGCTATTTATCTGCCTTAACACATTCTTCATCACCATGAGGCATTTCCACTTGCAAAAAGTAACCCATTCTTCATCGCTACTTAGTATTACAGCAAGTAAGAGTTCATATCAAATACTTAAATTGGCAATTTGGCTTAGGTTTTGATTCTCTAGTAAAGAATTATTTTAAAGCTCTGAGCTTATGTAACAAAAAATTAAGAGAAAAGAAGAGGTAAGAAGGAAAACCCTGTGCCGGTTTGGCATATATGATGACCTTTTCCTAAAAATTGGTTGTGGAGAAAAAAATATTATAAAATTAGCGAGCCATTTATCACTATTTTCCAGTGCTTATGTAAATTAGCGTATAAGACCCCAGTGAAAATAATTTTTCCATGCACAACTTGCCAAAACAAATTAAAATTTCATTAATGCTTTGGGGTTTTGCCAAAGAAGTATTAACTAAACAGCTTTATGTTTGTGGCATGAGCATGAGATTTTTAGGCCAAAAAGCCATAGAATGACAGGGCAAAACCCAGTATTTTTTCTAGTCATTTGTGTTGTACATACCCATTAAAACTGATGTGGACAAAGAAATACTATTTCTGAGGAAAGGAAGAACATTTTCCCATGTTTTACCTACTCAGTGCACAAGTACCTTCCTCCTGCACATCTCTTCTATGCTACCTCTCCATCTCAACTGCGCTGATAACACTTCCCCAGCTCTACTTTACTTTTTAAGTACCCTCTTAAGCCCTCTTTAAAATGCCAGAAGTGTCTTTTCTTTCTCATTTCCTTCCTTTCTGCTTTTATCATTACTTTTCATCTTCACAATATTTTAAGGGATTCTATCTCATCATATAACAGGATATGCAAGTTTTTGTGCTTGAAACTTTTGCCTCTTCTGTTCTTCACGTGGTTGTGACTGAGACAAGCCTCACGGAAAGGGAGGAGAGGTAAAATATTCTTTTTTTTGCTTTGAATATACTGCTTTAGCCTTCCTGATTTGAACATCTAATAAAACCATTTTGTTTTAAGCTCACACAAATGTAATCAGATTTTGTTTCAAAGAACTGAATCATCTGCTTCTCAAGCACAATCAATCTCCTACAGGAAAACCAGGTATTTATCTGCAACACTTCTGTGTACACTTTATTAGTCAATCACACATCTTCAGACAGTTTCAGATCTCAGCTTTGACTTAGATTTTTAGCTATAGACTTGCAAAATTTTTTCATCTATCAACTTCCAACCAGCAAACTGAAATTATGTGACTTCTTCAGATTTTCTGCCACCAGTTTTAAAATAGAGCTGCAGGATTGATGCTTGTTAAGGTTTTAAAGCCAGTTTCCCAAAACTTTTCTGGAATTGCATTCTGTGCTTATTTTCCTTAGGAAGCTATGATTTATTGGTCAATTTTAACCCAGTTTGAGAGAAGGAGAGAGATATCAAAAAGACCAAGTTTCTACACGCTTTCTGAAAAATCAGCAGGAGCCTGAAAAATGATACGGGGAAAATACCCACACATTAAATGTTTCCAATATGAAAAGGCAAGTGTGACTTCAAGAGTCAGCTGTGTCTTCTGTGTTCCCAATGACAACATATATCCTTGCTAAGCAGGCAAAGGACGTACCCTTAATTAAGGAACACAAGAACGAGCCTTGAAAAAGGCTGAGAAAGGATAGTTGGTCAACCGGACTTCAAAGGGAATAAAGGAAGAAGTGGAACTACTGCAGTACAGAGATCAAGGAAAATAGGCTTTCCTTTCTACACTTCCCGTACTCTACGGCCTGATGCAATGTCTCACATTGACTGAGATACCAGGCCTAACACCAGTGAGCAGCAACTTCTTTAACAAAGCAGATTTCTCTACTATCCTGCATTACAGATAAAGAAACACGATGGAAAATATCTGTGTCTTTTTGTCAAAAGCACTACAGAAAACCCATGTATTCTTATAATAGAAGGAAATTCCCCATTTGTGGATGAAAAGGGCAAGGTTGGGCATATGTTGGCAAGGTCTCCAATGTAAACCTTATTTTCAATCACAGAAGTTATTTCAAAGTTTTCCTTGTCATCAACATTAGTCTAACTTGTTCTGAATTTTAGACCTTCTTTCAAAGTGTACCAGATGACTTCCATTCATGTAGAGTCCTATGGACCTATGACCATTTTCAAATACTAAGAATTCAAAGGGTTTTTTTCACGTAACTCCACAGCCCACTACGACTTTCATCACATTATCCTGATCTAGATGTGTAGTTTATTTAAATATTCTAGACCTATTACTTTCATTGCCCTAACAGAAATTGCTCTGTGATCATACCAGTGACCGCATGATCACCAATAATTTAAAAATTAGAAAGAAAAAACATGAAACATTTCAGCCTCATATATTTCACCCACTACTTCCTTATTCATACGGTTAGGTGCTGGAACCATACTTTCCTTTAGCTTTCCCTGTCTTTAAATGTGATTTCAGAGTATTTCCATAAACTTCAATATTCCTTATCCAAACATTCTTATGTTATTATTTTATATTCATTCCCAACAACACCTACTTCCATGTTCCTCTAAAATTATGTTTTGATGATCAGGTCACCAAAAGGCCCTGGTAAATGATACATCTTGGGTATCTTTCTCCTCTTTTCAACACTAAACAGGTCATTAGTTTGCTGTTAGGATGTTCCCTTTTCAAAACTGCCCTCTGACCCTGTGTTCTTTTGTCCCAAGTGAGTTTTCCTCACAGAATTCTTCGTACACAAACTAACAGATCCTAACTTCAACTAATAATACTAACTTCAGAGATTGTTTTTTTAACCCAAGTTTTTATTGTTCTAAAGGTTTTATTTATCTAGTTATGCTACCTTGGCTCTCACAACCACTTCCACCCTAATTACTAAAATGTTTAATTACAGCTAGTTCCTCAAGAAGTAAGTCTTAAAATTACTTCATCCTCAGTGTTATACCCAAAAGCAGAACTGCTCACATTCTGCATGGGCACGTTACTTAACTCTGTGATACTGAAGTCCTTTTTGTGTATTCAGAGAGATTGCAACAGCGTCAAAGTTTACCCATGGACAAGTTACCATTGAACACTTTGCAAAATTCTACATCAATACCTGCTGAGTGGCGAAGTCCCTTTTCTAAAAACCAAAACTGTTTAAATGAAAATCCAATATGTGATATAAAAACAAAGACCAAAAGTCCTTCCAGTAATAAAGATGGTTAATTCTCACAACATAAGGTGAGAAGTGGAAACAGACATTACAGCACTGACATAAGACAGCATCTGCACTTTTCTTAGTACAGGCTGTCCCTAAGCAATCCTTTAACAATGTGGAACTGTAACAGGGTCTGGGTGAACAAAAAAAAAAAGGTGATAATTAAGTAATTAAGCACCATCTTGCTCTTCAGCCTGTGATATGCTTGATGTATTCAGTGAGACTAACACATTACCTCCTGTGACATCCAGGATCTCACTACAACTTCCAGTCGTGTTGACAGTAGAGCACTCAGGTAGCTCCATACGCACCAAGTGAAACAATATTAATTGTAAAGCATGACTGGAACATAACTGCAGCGCCAACTATCTGTACCTGATGCAAACCAAGATACAGCAAAAACCTTATTTCATTCTTTCTTTGTAATCTCCTTCAGCAGTTCAAATAAAGACCCTAATTTTCAAATTTGACCTCACTGACAGTTGAAAAAACTATAAACACTGTTTTCTTCACAAGCAAGACACTGACACTCAAATTATGACTTGCGAGTTTACTACTTTGATGACCTCATTCTCAAGTTTTCTTCATGCAATCCACTCTTGGGAGAATGTTCTGGGGCTGACTGTAATTTACAGCCAGGCAAAGTGTAAATGATAAACCTCTTGCACTGTTTCACACAAGGAGATAATTACAATCTAACACTGGTTTACATCCACTGTGAATAGGTGTAAATAGCTGAGGAAGATATGAGCTTATGGCAAATATGGTAAATAACTTTTTTTTCCATGAGTCTTTAGTTCTATGTATTGAGAGGTTAAACAAACTGTATATCATGAAGCCAGAAAAATCATATTTAACATCAAAGTCTACTGTAAAAATGCTAAAGAAACATTTTTTTATTCATACTTATAATCATCTTTGTATATTCACTGATAGCGATTTTATTTGTTTCATTAATAATGCTCTAAGAAGAATGATGATAGTAACATCTCTCAGTTGAAATCTGATGTTGTCACTCTTTCCTTCTTTTTTTTGCCTGCTGACTCATTCATTCTACAAAGAAATCATATGATCACAAAAAGAAATCAATGGTTGGGGCTGGAAGGGATCTCAAAGATCATCTAGTTCCAGCCCTGTGCAATGGGCAGGGACCCCTCAGGATTCTCCTGTTCATTTCTTTGTTTAATCAAGGTGCAGAAAGTTGTAAATAGTTTATTGTTAAGCCTTTGTTAGCATTTTTTACCCTACCCCTTTATTTAAAGAGCTCTGAAGATGCGGCTTGTCATCCTTATGGCAGTGAAGTGCCCCCAGGGAGGGCTGTACCTCCTGCCTTGTGTTGCAGGTCCTTCTCCTTCACACTTCCATGCACAAGTATTTACCACCTCACACCAGCTGAGCAATTAAGGAATTAAATGGGCATGAGCACAGTACCATTTGAGAGCAGTACCTTTCTAATACAGACAAGGTCTTTGAGAATAACTCCCTGTAAAACAGGGGGTCATGCAGAACTAGGCCTAATCAGATGGGTTTGTCTACTGAAGCATTTTATTTGCATTTTGACCATGTGTTGTAGTTTAATCCCAGCCAGCAGCCAAGCCCCAGGCTGCTGCTCGCTCACTCCCCTGCCAGCGGGATCCAGGAGAGAATCAGAAGGGTGAAAGTGAGAAAACTCATGGGGTGAGATAAAGACAGTTAACAGGTAAAGTAAAAGTAGCACACACAAGCAAAAGAAAACAAGGAATTCTTTCACCACTTCCCATGGGCAGGCAGATGTTCAGACATGTCCAAGAAAGCAAGGCCCCATCACACATGACAGTAACTTGGGAAGAAAATGTCCCCCCCGTCCTCCTTCTTTCTCACATTTTATATAAAGAGCATAATGTCATAAGGTATGGAATCTCCCTGTGGTCAGTTGGGGTCCTTTTAATTCTGTCAGAAATGTGAGACGGAAGAAGTGTTTTGAGATGTTTAGTCTTAAATTATTGCCCATGAGAGAATATTCTTATTTGCCAATAAAGCCACAGGAATGAAGGACACTCTGAAAGTCAGTGAAGTATTTGATGACAGCAACCTGCTGAAGAGATACCACAAAGAAATTCTGGATTTGTAAAAGCAGCTGGAGGAAGTATGTAATACTAAGACAACTACTGTGCTATTCAACATCTGAAAACAAAAGGTTGATAATCAGTGTGGCTCAAGCAACTGGCTTCTACAAAGGCAAACCCAGCTGAACTGCCTTTGAGAGTCCCACCAGCAGCAAAGCTGAGCCGGGGTATTTATTTCTAAGTTAACTTGAAAGCAACTGAGGAAAAAGGACAGATTTAGAAGTATGAAGCAAATTCACAGATGTGATTTTGCCTTATGGGAGTGGAAGCTGGTCATGACAAAATCAGATAATAATCTAGTTTGGAAAGGACATTTGTATGTCCCCTGGTTCAGCCCTCTGCTCAGAGCACCATCACTTCAACCTGAGTGAGCTTTAGAGGGATATACCATGGAGATACCAATCACAAGCCCGCACTTTAGCCAGGCTCTGAGTGAAACTCTGGCACCATTTCACCATCTGTGAAGAAGCAGGTGGAAGAACTGTTCAACTTTCCCTCACTTTGTATTGTCCAAGTGTGTGGTGGCAGTTTTAGCTAGCATAGTTGAGTAACATTTGTTAAACCACCTCAGCCTGTATCCCTGATCTTTAATTAGGAATGGACACATGCTACGTGATCTATAGAACGACTGGTCCAAGAATCTTTTTATAATGATATTTCTTGAGCAATTAAAACTGTCTTTTGAGACTGATATCTGCAAAAATAACTACTGAAAAGTCTTAGAGATAGCAGCTTTTTCTGCACACATTTTTCATGTTAAGCTATTCATTAAAACAGCTGGTGCAAGCAGGGGAAAGTATAAGCCCAGGCATGGGCAATTTAGCATATTGTTTTACTCAGTGTAAATACATGAGGGTTTTTTTGAGGCATTTACTCAGATGTAATTATTCTAATCTTGTATTGAGAAAGCATGTGTAGGAAGTGTTTTTTCAATCAAATGATCAAGAAAGATAATCCAAAGTGCTATATATCCCATGTTGCAATTAATTCTCTTAATCTTTAGCTTTATTCATGTTAAAAGCACTTTGTAATTCTGGGAACTATACCTCATCCTGCTGTAGGTATTATTTCGTATATCACTGCTGGAACATAATAAAGCAATGGTTCAGTTCTGTGTAATACCGAAAATTATATTAACACAGTTAATGTCTTCTTTTCATTTAAATAAACTCTATTGACTGAGATGCTGATTTTCAGTAGGCAGTACACCTACAAAAGTCTGTTGTGATCACTAAGATATGAAATAAAGAATGATACAACATGACAGACCAGCATTTGGAACAATCTTTTAAAAACATATGCAGTAAAAGTCAAAACACGCCTAGAGCAAAATTTTGCCACAATGTTTATTAATTAGAAAAGCAAGGTCTTATATGTGATTTGGGTATATATGCCATGTGTCTTTCAATATGTCACAGCAGACAGAACATTTTATAACCAATGTACATGCCTCTGTGTACACTACTAGAGAATGATAAATGTGTTTAATCAAACTGATCAACTTTTATGACACTATTAACATTATAAGACGTGCATGTAAATGGATACATATGCAGATATGTTCCTTCGAGGATGTCAATTTATGTTTTCAGATGCTGCATATATAGCTGAATGTTAAACTCCTTTTCAAACATTAAATTTCATTTGGAACAAGTACACCACTCTGTTTTAAATTGTTGACCTTAAATAGCTGATCATTAAAGTGTCAGCCATTTGTCTGAAAATACTAAAATGGATTCTGGGTGGCTTCCAGAATCTCAAAGAATTATGTGACAATGTAAAATGGATTATGTATTTTTTTCAGTGATGAGTCCAGCCTGTCAATTTCATTATTCCTCTTCTTGCCGTGTACCCAGGACTTACATTATGCTTTGGAAATGTAAAGGTCAGCTTTAGGTGGTGCCAATTACACAGAAAACTCACAGTGCTGTATCGGCCCATTTGTTCTGTTATTTCTGCTGGCAATGTTGAAAATGAGTAACACTTAGTGCTCTGTCCAGTATTGAGTTTCTGATTCACTCTGACAGGATACCATTAGCAGTTATTCAGGCTTTGGCTGGATACTAAATTTTGTTATATTATCTTTTAAGGTAATACTGAACAATACTGAACAATTTTGTTGAAGTATTACATGCAACTCAATTTCCTCTGATGTGAATGCAAGCCAACAACGTGCAAGAAGCCTCAACAAGACATAAAGCTCTTGTTCTGCTTTATTCTGTAAGAAGATTTAAACAGGAAAAATCCATTAAAAAATAATAATTAACAGCTGCCTGTGTTATTAACTAACACAACTAACTATATAATTAATAGAATCTACACTAACAGAGATATCTACATATTCTTTTGTTGACTGGGAGAAGGGAGGTGAGGGTTCAAGCTCTCTTAAACCTTTTATCCAGCTGAAAATGTTTGACAATCAGAAAAAAATTCTGGTCATGTAATCAATGAAGCAAAACCATCCTACCAGATACAGTACTGTTGTCTCATATGCACTATATCCTAAATATTGTATTGCACCATAAAGCAGCTATTTCACAAAGTAAAATTACAAAGCTACAACCTTAACCTCTACAGTTTTGCAGTGATGGAAGAAAAAGGGTAGGAGAATCTAAGGAGAAAAAAAAGAATGGTCTTTTAAACTCTGCGTTGGTTTAACTCTGGTTTTATGTGGGGGCGGGAGAAAAGCTGCTCAAAACTTCTATGTCCGGCACAGAGCCAATCGCTGAAGGCTCCGACGATGGGCAGGTTACTAGCCCAATTAGACAAGTTGGTAACGCCTCTGTGATGACATATTTAAGAAAGGAAAAACCATGGGAAGTGCTCTTTCTTCTCCCAAGGGGTGGTGAGGTGGCCACCAGGGCCCATCCTGGTGGGGGCCGATAGGGGCCGCACAGCTGGGGCCCTCCTGAGGCTGAAGCCACCCGCGTAGTGCTGGCAGGGACCACGTGGCCAGCAGCAAGAGACATGGCGAGCAATTCCCCGATGTGGAGCCGGGACGAGATCAACCTCTCAACTGCAACTTACAGACACCAACTTTCTTCCAAGTCAGGGGAAAAGGAAAAGTGAGGACACGTGAGGAAAACCAACATGGCGGCCCTGAGGTCAGTGTTAAAAAAGGAGAGGGAGGAGGTGCCCTAAGCGCTGGAGCTGAGATTCTCCTGTGAGCTGTGGTAAGGACTATAACACAACAAACTGTTTCCCTATAATTCATGAGGTGGATGGGGAGGTGCAGAGATCCACGCGCAGCCCGTGAAGAGGAGAACTCACGCTGGAGCATGTGGATGCTGAAAAGCTGTAATCTAGTGAGGAACTTGAACAGAGAGAGATGACCCTTGCTTTTAGAGATAAAGGAAGAGAGCCTTCACTTCCAAGCTAGAACAGCTCATCCTTAAAAGACTAAACCCCAGGAACTAAAATGACCCATGCTAGGCAGTTGTGGGAAGACTGCTTGACCCGTGGGAGAGATTCACACTGCAGCAGGTTCAGGCTGGACTGGTGCTTGTGAAAGTTAAAACCACGCTAGAAAAGTTCGCAGAGAACTATCTCCCATGGGAAGGATCCCATGGGACAGCAGAAGAAACTCTTTTCCTTAAGCATACTGAAGAAAGATTTTTAAGAAGTGAAATACTGACCAAAACCCCATGTTTTGTTTCCTTGCGTGGTTGGTGGAAAGAGGGAGGGACTGGGAAAGAAAGGTGTTCTGAAGGTTTGCTTTGGTTCTAATTACCCTTTTTACTTTTAATTCTGATAATAATAAGTCTTCTTTATACTGTTTAAGTTTTGAACCTGTTTTGCCTTAAAGTGATCCTTATCTCAACTCATGAAAACGAAGTTTTTCAATTCCCCCTCCTCTGCTCAGCTATAGCAGAGGAAAATAAAGAGATGTTTTTTTCATGGGTGCCTGGTGCTTAGCTAGCATCAAACAGCAACAAACTCTTTGCATCCTCCTACAGTTAGGTGGTAACAATACAAGCAGACTGTAAATACCTACATACATATTTAAATATAGCAACTGTTAAAAGGCCCAATATACCTCCAAGTATTGACATAATTTTTAAAGAACTTAAAATTATTATAGTTTAGAAGTAAGTATCAAAAAAACAATAAGGAAAGTGCTTCAAGCACTGAGGTATACAGTATAAAAAAAGGCTTTGAAAATTTTGTCAGTTCTAATCCCCTAACACCCAAAATAATTTTCTTGACAGCTTGGCGATTTCTGGGGAAAAAAAAAAAAAGCTGAAATTATCTGAAATTGCTTTTACTTACCAGTCATACAAAAAAAAGATCCCATTTTTATAGAAATTAACATTAGATAGTTTTATGGAGTACTCCTGACTTCCTGATCTTGTAAAAGACAATTTTTGAGAAGTACTTGTCCATATAAACACAACAAATAATATCATGCCTATCTGCAGTCTGAATGCATTACCTCAAAACAATTGCTTTCTTTTAAAGAAAGGGAGCAAACCTTCCTTCTTCGGAAATAGGTTTAACAAAAGAACTGATACATCCCACAAATCTTTTTAGTTTCATGAAAAGAAATGTATGATTTCTTTTCATTATACACTACCTTTGCAACCCATTAAATTTGGGCATATGCACTAATTTATATGCACGCATAAATGTTTCCATCCTCCTAAATATACAGAGACTGTTGATCACCTGTTGACACTAATAGTAAGACTCCAGTAATGCACTATCAAGTTATTAGCTATTAAAGTTTGCAAGGGTCAAAACCTCTCCACTACTACCTCACTGTTTTTCAGCTCTTTTAATTCTAGTAAGTCTGAAAAGGCAGGTTTACAGCTAACTACTCTTTAATCTCCCACATTTTGTCCCAATAGCTAAACACTACATAATTTTGACATCCAAATAAGAGTAATTTTCAAGCAGAGTTAACAACAGTCAAGTGTATCTGAAGCTTCATAAAAAATGCACTTTCATCAGGATGTTTACTTCACTAAAGGTTAAAAGGACTAATTTGTGAAAAACAGTTGGCAAGAAATTCTGTAAACAAGAGTTAACTTTACAGACTTGTGATTAGGGGAGATGTGTGAACAAGGTGCAGAAAAGCCAGCTAGAGGCCCAAAAGATTGCAGTCATACTGATGAAATTAAAGCAATTTTGAAAGAAGTGCTTATTTATGTTGACACTTGGCAAAAAAACCCCTTGGTAAGTGATGTGCAGAGAGAAAGCACCATATTTCATTAGCATTGTGTGTGTGTGTGCACCTGTACTGCCCCACACACGTGGAGTGCTTGTCAGTGTATCAGGTTTTCTTTCCATGAATTACAACTCAGCTTGTAAAAAGTGCTAATAACTCAGAAGGAAATATGCAACCACCACACAAGCTTTTATGTTTTAAGTAATGACTGCATTACACAAAGCCACAGCAAAACATTAGCTCACTGACACCAGTTTCTCCACATTCCCCAGTCAAGTACAGACCCATTCTGAACCTGCTGTATATTATTATGAAATTGTAAAGGTAAGATGTGGCTTACACAAAGGTGACAGAAAAACAATGTTACATAAAACTGTGCCAGATCATCATTGATTTTCACCAGTTTTGCATTGCTGGAAGCAAGGTAGTGAGACAGTATTCAATCAGTAGGGAAAGAAATCTCTGTCATTCTTTAACACAATAGTTTCTAAGGTGCTTGGGGAAGGAAATGGATTTAAAATAAAACTAGGAGGGCAAGTAGGTGGAGGGCAAGAAAAAAGCCCAACAATGTAATTAGTTGAAATGTGCATTAAATCATGGCTTAGAAAACCTGATGGAGGAGACAGTACTGCTGACTCTGGTTCTGTGAAGACAAAGCCAAGCAGCACATCAAGAAAACCCTGTTAGAAGTGAACCTAGATTCCTGGATGAGACACCACTGGCAAAGCAAAAACCTAATGCCCCCATGCATCACCTAGATATGCTAATGTCCAGGATCCAGCAAGACCTGGAAGAAGGCCCTAACCTCTTTTTGGCAAAGGCAAGCTTGCCTAGGTTTTTAATTCAGCAGAATAAAATTTTTCCTGAATCCTCATAGAAGCATAATAAAACTGAGCTTCTCTCAAACCAACTTCTTTGCCTAGGAAAAAAGCAATGCAAATGTTTTCCTTAATTGAGAAAAATATGTTTTATTACATGGCATAAAGATTTCTGCCTCAAGTCTATTTTAAGAAGTGGTTTAATTTCTAGTTTGCTATAAAATCAAGATAATTTTTGCGTATGAAAATATGAAATTGCTATAAGCACCAGTGACATCTGTACCTCCCTCATCCCATCCCCCCACTCTGGAGAAAATATTTCCTAAAGATTTCTGTAATCAAGCACACACGTGGTACTGATCTTTCTTATATTTAAATCTTTTTCTTCTTAACTATATATTTGCTACTTCAAAGATTTTTAAGTTGAAAAAGAGGAGGGGGAAGGGGGGCATAATACCTTTCTTGGAGGACCTCCAAGGCAGTCTACGCCACAAGAAGATTATTTTAGTTACACTGATCAGATTGGAAATAGACATGGATTTCTCCAAAAATATTAATTTGACATGTTAAGCCTTGTCCAGAAAACAGGTATGAGAGACTTCATACATTTCATAATTTTTCTGATCTTTTAATCCATATTCATGCCAACAGTCCCATTACAGAAAATGGGATCAGAGTGCTTAGGTGGGTAGAAAAAAAATATTAAAAAATGGTTTACTTGCTTTTATTAGGATTACTCACTCAAGAAATGAGTTCCATGATTATAATCATAGCTAGTAACATTCCTCATGTGCTTGAAAATTTCTATGATCCAGCCTTGGACAACTGGATGAGCTAGGGATTTCCATAATCTTGTCATAAAAATCTATGCATAAAAGATTAGGAGATGGTTTAGCTTTGATCAGTGAGGGGCTGTAGCCACTACCCCCTCCCAGCATCATTCTAACAAATAAAATCATAATACCGTAAGACAGCTTTACCTCTTTCTCTTGTCAGATTGGCATTAAGATGGCTATCTTCATAATGCTGTGGAATAACTATCTTCATAATGCTGTGGAATAACTGTGGAATTAAAGATTAACTTTCTCTTTCCTCTACAGAATCCTGCCCTTCCAATTTATCAGAAGAATGGCACCAGTAACTACAACTTTACCCTTTAAATGTGGTATCAGCAGCAAGAAAAACAATTTGATATTCCTAAATAATAAGTATATTTCCAGAAGTTAATTGTTTTTGTTTAGCAAAAGTTTCTAGAAAAATGTTAGACCAAATATTTTTGTCTTCCCCAATCCCCAAACAAGAATATATAGTTAGAGACATGTTGCTAGCATAAAATTAGGAGATCTCTTTGGGTGAGCTCTTTTTTAATGTTTTATATGTAACTTTTTCCTTGTAACTAGCAATGTCAAGTACTCATAGCTACTGATAGACACAGCTGCTTTTTTCTACTCTTCATGATAAATTTTGCATTAGTTTTGCATTTTGACATTACAAACTAGTGCCCAAAAGCTTCCTTTAGTCACTGTCAAACTAAGTGCTAAATGGATCAATAAATATATAATAAATATTAAATCTTGAGCACCCATCTTCAAAATTATTTGCAACATGTTTAAGTCTTAATAATTTCCTTTTCTCAAACAAAGAAGAGTTATAAAACAACCTGAATCATGGACAGCACAAAACTTGGTATAATTATGCTACAGAAGAAGGACATGTGATAAAACCTCTCTACATTCTGGCCTGTGATGTTTACCCTCTCCTTAAGCTTCTTCCACATTGGTTCCTGCTGTACGGTGTCCCTACTTTTCTTCCATGTCATTCTTAATGACCTGCTTAGCCACTAGTGATTTTCCAGGGTCATCAGAACTGTCAATCACTCTGAAAACTACAAAGGAAATTAGACAGCAAGAATAACTTTTGAAATAATCTGATCTTGGATGTCCTTCTAGGATATGCAAGGAATTGGCTGACACAAACTCGGAGCTGCTGGCAGTGCTTTGAGAGCACACAGAACATGCATGACCTATCAAATGACTGGGCAAGGGCAAAGACAGCGTTTATGCTAAATCATGAAATAAAATATCTCTACTGATGTAAATACTGATCAGAAGGTAAAAAGGGGTCTAAAAATCCCCAGAAGATTATTGATTGATCAAAATGCATCAATCTAAATTACTTAGTGTAGTTCTTAAAGCTTGGGGTTTTTTTTCTGTTGAGTTCCCTCAATTGTTCTAGTCACTTGTTTTTAAAAGCAAAGAAGTGCAAATACTAAATTTATGTAATAGATTAAAATGCGTTAGGGATATGACTGAGAATTAGAGATCTCTCAAATTCCGCATAAACAGTTCAAATTCCCAGCTATCTTACTAGATCAGGGTAAATCTTTCACTCCTGCTAATAGTAATAATATCTTACACAATGTAGAAAAGATTTAAGTCAAAGACTGAGCATACCACACTACCTTGATGGAAAGAGAGTGCTAAAACAGGATATGAAAGCAGGGAGGAAGTTGTTTTTCTGGTGAGAAGAATGTCTAAGAAACCCCTGAACAATAATAATACTCCTGAAGAATAATAAAAAAAATCTAGGTTTTGATATGGTAGATCATCAACTGCTCAAGCATAAAGTACAAAGAACCACCAAAATTTGCTCTTTAAAATATCATGAACATCAATAATGGAGGGGTGTGTGGGCAGGGAAGTTAAAAAAAAAGTAAAACTTTGTTGGCTTTATAAGCTTTAGTGACTTTTGGTGACATGTCAAATCTGGATTCCCTAGAGTTGTTGCGGTGTGTGAGGTTCCTGCGGTGGTATGGCATGTCACAGCCTTCTCGGAGAGAGCAGTGAGGCTTGCTCGGGGAGAGCTGCTGTTCCGCTTCCTGTGCCTCTTCCAGGCTGCCCCTTGCATCCTCCAGAAAGCTGAAGCCCCGCAACACGGTGACAATAAAGGAGGTGAGAATGCGAATGCTCTCCGCATGGCGGCTCCCAGAAGCCTAGAGCCAGCACATGGCATGGTTCCCCCAGGCAGAGGCTGCTGCCCCCAGGCAGGCTAGAATGCGAGAGGAGGAGACATAGACCATGCAGGGTCCTTTATCCAGAGCGAAGGGGGCAGGGAGAGCACATGGACCAATGGGCACAGGGCATAGGGGTGGTACATGGGCGGAGTTGGGGAAACAGAATCAATGGGAGAAACCCGAGGGAGTGGTTAGGGCTAGGGGTGGGGAAGGGGGGACCCAGGTGGAAAGGTAAACACAGGAGAAGGGAAAAACACAACACTATATAGAGCCAAGATAACTCTTGGTATGCTTATAGATTATAGTATAAATTGTAGATTTAGTATTTTAGTTTGGTCTGTATGTCTCTATAACCTACAGAACCCAACAGATAAATTTCTCTATTTGAAACTCAGTTATTTTCATAGTTTTTGTACAAAGGTCCCAAAGAGCAAAAGCAGTATGCACTGGCTTTTCTGTGCACTAGCCTGAAAGAAGTTAAAAAAAATAAAATAAAGCCTGAAGAGATGAGACAGTCCTGAAGGACCCCTTAAGCTGATCTCATAACAGAAAATAAAATTATCATTAACGTCTACTCTCTAGCACAAAAAATGCATGCAAGACAAGAGACTGCTAAACACTAAAGTTTTATGTATGTACAGATGTACTTTTTCCCAATGAAAGACTATTTTTGTAGTTTATAAATCTGCTTCTTACTTTGGAAGCTCTCAGAGATAATTTTTAAACAAGTTAAAGCTGGGCCTAATAAATGCTGATGCTTTATTTCAATCACCTGCTCCACACAAATAATACCTCACCTGGTATCACAGGAGTCAGCACAACACCGATTTTGTAAGTATTTTATGGGATTGTTTTCAAATATAAATAAGACTCAAGTTCTGCCATGATAGTCAACATTCTCAGCAGATCTCATTTTCTTAAAACTGGGTGAGCTGGAAGTTTAGAAGTGCTAGATTGAGGAGTGGCCTTGCTCCATTCGAGGCCAGCAGGGACACCTGGGAAGGAGGGCCAGCTTTGAAAGCGAGATGTTGGGTTTCTCATCCCTGGTAACCCGTTCGCTTTATACCTTTCCAGGGACTGTTGCATCCAGCCCAGCCACAGCCTGATCTGCACTGGGAATGCACAGCTGCTCCTGTGTGAGAATATGCTGCATGTCTTTCCACCAGAAATGGGATGAGAAAGAAAAAACAGGTCAATAATATCAGCCATAGGTTAATGGTGCAAAACTTTTACTGCTTAGGCACCATTTTGAGTATTTTCTATTCCTGTAAGAGATGTGACTTCTATGTGTTGTCTTGCTTGACGGTTATGGGAATTTTTTAATCACAAGCCAGATAACCCATTTCATTTTCCTTTCTTTGGTTACCAAATCCACAGCCAGACAAGAGACAGCAGTTTCTCTGGCCAGGTTTACTGGCAATCAATCTCTGCTGCTATTGTAGCCTCCTTGGTTGAAATGCTCAGCAGGGAGCATGTGTTCCTACATGCTTTCTGAAATATTAATACACAAAATTGTACTGAGGTTTCTGATAGCAGCAGATTGGTTTCTCTGAGGTTTTCTGATTAGAGGTGCATTGGTGATTCCGAGAAGCCAGTGGCGCCAAAATGGGTTAAACCTAATAAGGTTTTGAAAGCTGATAGCATAATTTAAGAGTGCTCAGAGTCACAAAGCTACAGACCTGGCTGACCCCAGCAAATTGCAGTGTTTGTTAATGTTCTGTTACTGACATCTTCTAGTCAACCAAAAGCAGATATATTAAGTGAAAAATTGACTCATGGTTCACAAAGATAGGCTACCCTTTCTTCCTTTTTTGTGCCAGTTGGTCAGATGTAAAGGGAGGGGCATCATGGCTTCTGTTTTTACTAGGGATCTTGGGAATGCAATCTTCAAAAACATTAACTTCAGCTTCTAAATAAAGAAACATAATTGCCTTAAAATCTCTATCATCATAATCTTACACGATATGTGCCCCTTGGGAAATCTAAAAACAATTTACGGAATGGAAGACTTTTACTTTGAGCATGATGATTATAATCATATAAGCTTTAGAATCAGTGCAACTGAAATATAGAGTGATTAAAAAAAGCACTAAAATTTATATTGTGCTTTCAGAATCAGCGTTAATTAAATCAAGTGTTGGCCAACTTACAGTGTTTTAAACTGAATCTTCTTACTAAATGTTTAATGACAATAAGTTGGCTTAGGAATATTTATTGCAGTCTTTCGAGGAGGGTTTTATTGAAATTCTGTTTCCAACCAGGACAAGCTGACAGCTTTAAGAACCTAGTAACTGAACAGGGAAAAGGGATTTTCATTGTTGCTAAGTCTAAATTAACGCAAATAATGAACAGAGGTAACAGTCTCATGACTCCTCTTATAATCTTGTTATGTTCTGAAGGAGGTGTCTGAATTCCCATGCCTCCCTTATTCAGTAATGAAAATACTCTCCCAAGCATAGACCAACACGAACAGCAGTCAGTAGATGAAAAGACCCTGCAAAATGGGAATAAAGGTGCAAGATGTCAATGGTGCAGACCTCTGGTTATGTGTTAGCTGACATTCTTGAGACAGAAACTATAAGGCCTCTACTCAGACTATTGCATCAGCTGCACCATTTATTCACTAACACTGTTTTCTGGAGTTCAATTTATAACTTTTATTACAAAACAATAGTCTGAGTTCAGGCAAGGCCAAACACTCCATTTGGGTAGCTTTTTCAGGCCCAGAACCTTGCAGTCCTGACAGAACTGTCTGAGGAAGCTAATCCCTCACAGCAGAGGCAATATTATTAGGGAGAAAAGTGGTTCTGGCTAAAGCCACTTGCATTCTCCAGGTGTGCTGCCTCTGCTCTCACTCCCTCTCTTCTGTTACAGGGACTAATTCGACTGTCTCAATGTTAGAGAGAAACCAGAGTTCACAGGGAAGCAGGGGATATTCAAAACTGTCTTGGGAAATGTGGGGAGCCAGGGGCCACCTGGCAGTGCCTGGGCCTCTAATGAGTTTAAAACGTGCACTGTTGCTGTGTGACATGATAATCTCTCAATATGTATTCCCTCAATATGTTGCTTCAGAGGCAATTGATTCAGATGTAAAACTCTCTTCATTAAATAACTTTCTGACGTGTCCCTTTTAGGAAATGAGAATTTAAGCACAATAAGCAACATGAGTCACCTGTGATGATCACAGACAGAATTTGCATGTAAACTGTGATTCAAATCTGGGAGTTTCTGACTGTCAGTGCTGCCTGTGCACAGAGTCCATCTGCTTTAAGAAAAGGGAAAATGCTCTGTTGGGTCTGCAGTCTACAGAAATAGCATATGTGGTGAGATTTTTATACCCGTTTGCTTTAAAGTTTGAGCACTCACCTGAATTCACTGCATTCATCTTCCCTGCCAGTGACTACACTGTCACTGCTGTGACCACAGTGTCACTGCTGTCGCTGTGCCTGAAGGCCCAGTTCTTTCAATGATCAAAATATTTTTTCTCTGAGAATGCATCTGGGGATATCACAAAGATGCCACACTTAGCCTCAGTAGGAAAACTTACAGCTCAGCTCTTAATGGCCTCTCACTCCAAGGTAAATTTTAGGGGAGGGCACCTTGGCCCACAAGTACCTACAAACACTGTCATAGACTTCAAAGAGAGATTCAGGAAGTCAATTATCTTTCATGTTGTTACTTCTTGGTATATAAAAAAGAAAGAAAGTTTAAAATAATCCATACTTTATCTCACCAGTATATGGGAAAGATCTGTCTCTGTGTTATCTGTGTTTAGAGAACCCTCTAATTCAGAAAAAATAAGAGCATTCAAAAAAAATTCCAAACAAAAAACCCCAAACAAACAAAAAAACAAACAACAAAAACCAAAAACAAACAACGCCCCCCCCAATAAACCAAAAAACCCAACCAACAAACCAAACAAAAAACCTCATGCTACAAGTGAAGACTGAGCACTGACAATTATCATTATGTAAAGATTTACAGAAAAAAAAGCAATTACATGGAAAACCTTTGAATCAAAACGCTGTTATTAAATAATCCTAATTTTCATATAATGGCAAGTTTCAGTAGTAGGTCCACTTCTGAGATTGTAAAAACAGCAGGATGATGCCACAGTAAAAGATGAGATACATGTGTTGACACACTATTCAATGACTGAATTCTCACTCCTCCAGGTTGCAAATTGTTGACTGAGCAGTGAGAGTAAAAACCTAATTATCTTCTTGAAGCCTTAACTTGGCACAGTATTTTTCCTTCATTTTTTAAAAGTTTCCCCCTCTTCTCTTACTACAGATAGAAAAATTAAGACTGCCATGTTGGTGATGGCAGCTCAGAATTTAGTACCACTTTGAGACAATGCAATACATTTCAGTTTACTATCAAATGAAATATAAAACCTTAAATCAAGTTAAAGAGAAGTTGTGTGCTTAAAGCTCTAAAAGCTTATTTTGTGTGAAATAAATTTAGAGGATAATATATAAACCAGTTGTTTTTGTTTTTTTTTTTTTTATTCCTGCCTGAAAATATGCACTGTCAGTGTGTGACTATAGATTTTTACTCCCAATTCATAACCACAAGGGACTTTCTACTGTGAACTAGAATAATGGCAATTTCAGTGATAAAAAAACTACCACTACGAACAAAAAAAGCAGCTAGTCTGATTCCCAAGAATTTAGAGTATGATAAAAAAGTCCCATGCTGTTCCTCTTAAGGCTTACTACAGGATTACATTAGGATTTTTCTTCTTTTTATCTTCATAAAAAATCACAGGCCTAGCGGGGAAATCATGAATCAGGAATAGCTAGAAAGATAGTCAGTGAATTAATACTTCAAGGAGAGGATAACTGGTGCTATAATCCTGAATTCCAGAGTGAATGCCTGAACACCACCTGTGTAATCTGCATGATTTAGACATGGCCGCTTTCAGATGTAACTCCTGCCTTGTGATAATGTTTTCATTTGAGAGAAACTGAAAGTTCAATAATTTCATGTATTTTCACATGAAATAGACATAATGTGTATAGATAAGGGCTGGGCATCAAGACAGCTCTTGCTGGTTATACAGCCCAGCTAATGCTGGTAATCTTTGCCTGAAAAGTCCTGAATTCTTTTAAGTAAAGTGGAACAGCTTCAGCAAAATAAAGGCAGGATAGCTCCCTCTGTCCTATAGATCAGCATAATTAGGGTTCTCTGGACAGTTGGGATAAATGGGATTAAGAGGTGTTAGACAGAGGAATGATGGGAATCTTGGTGACGGTTCCAGCATTTCAGATGCTACAGGAAAAGTACCTCCACTCAGTGATGAGCTAGCAGAAGGATAGTGGTTGTAGTTTTGTTCTGAGAACCCCTGGTAAACTGAGATTTTTGGAACATCAACTAATTTATTTCTGCTAAAAAATATAATTTTGCAAGGTCTGGCTGCAATGTAGAAAAGTCTACAGGAAGAAGAATCCTGCAGCTCCCTGCACACACCACCACAATAGCTAAGTATGTATATTTTAAATTATAAGTTTAAAGCACTTTCTCATAACTTTTGAAGATGCCTATCTTCTGTGGAAAAAGGGAAAAATTAGATTAGGAACTGAACATTTCATTAGGCATCTTTCTAGGAGAATAGACACACCTTGTTTAAGGTGAATGGCTAATGTATTTTATTTTCATGGGGGAAGGAAGAGAAAGAAAATAGATTTGCTGAATTAAGTTGACAATTTCTCCACAAACATAAAGACAGGAATGAATATATTGACATTTCTTTGTTTCAAGAACTGTGATGTTTTCATAAAGCATAGAAACAATTAGAAAATATCTAGTAATACCTTTTTCCATCATTTATTTTCTCTTCATTCTTCTGTGTCAGAACTTTACAAAGACTATGTCTGTTTCTCCTACTGCAATAAGATCTCCTATCAAAAAAATATTAGCTTAGCCAAAGTGAAAAAAAAAAAAGAAGGGGAAATGCATATAGTTAAAGAAAAAGCATAAAGATTTGCACATGCAGCTGCTGCTCCCTAAATGGGCTGCAAAGGAAACTAGACTGTTGTGGTGCGTTATGGCCGGTTCCATGGCCAGCAATATCATACTGGCCACTGCCATCTCCTCCTTTCCCCCCTGTGTTTGTTTCTTCCCACAGAGGGTTCTAGTTTCCCTGATCCCCCGTTGGCCCACACTATTTCTCCACTCCCACATTATCCTCTATTGGTCTGTACCCTTTGCCCACCAGGATTCAAACCATAGGTCCCTGTATTATTGGTTGTTTCGTGTTTTCCCCGCCCATTTGGTAAGGGCATAACAAGCCCCGGTAACGGCTTTTCGGCACTTCTTCTCGTGATCTCGAAGTTGAATAAATCTTCTCCTGCTTTTCCACGAAGAAGTCCCTCTGCCTCATTCCTACCTCCTCGGCGCGCTGTCAACATGGGTGGGTTAGGCGAAACCGTGCTGGAACTTCACCAACCCTCCCGCACCCTTGTGAGCTGCCTCCATCATCCCCTCCCGTGCGGGCGGGTGCCCGACGCTTGGTCACCCCGCTAGCTGGACAGGTAGCGTCGCGGCACTAGACTGTGAGTCTTAATGTGTAACTATAAACAGATTTAGAAAGGTTCACTAAAGGGTATGCTTGTATTGCAAATGACAGTAGAAATCAAAATAATGGCTCTCCTGTTCCCAGAAAGAACTGCAATGAACTGATTGGAATTTCACCTTGAGGTCACCTCTGGTCTCAGTCGTCTTTCTTAGTATGCATACTGTTCAATAACCACTGTGATGCTAGTGACAGTATCCCATCAGTATTACAAAATTCCCAGTGCAATCTTTGCTTCATGTCTGAGAATGTGTGCATTCAGTGACAGGGAAAAATATTTTAAAGCATACGAGATTAATATAGCACTCTCTAACCTAAAGGATTTCAATGATTTTCAGAAACTACAGGCCTCTAGCCAACTGAAAATATAACTCACTACTTGGATGGGTTGCTACAGCTCAGGAGCATGCAAAACTCTTACTAACAGGTTGGTCATATATGGGGATGGTAGTAATGGCTTATTTAGATGAAATATTTTTTACAAAATTTTACCAATTGTTCACTGCAGTACTACAAAGATAAACTAAAAGTTTTCCTCTTCATGTTAAAAAACCAAGTTTATTATTTCTTCCCGTAAGAACTCCAAGTTGTTTATACAGTATTCAATTAATTTACCTTTGAAGAATGAATGTGACAGTCAAGTTTGTTCAAATGAGGATCCAGAGTTCCAGAAAGTCTGGAGATAAGATGTAGTATTCCATTGTATAAATGCAATTCTACTGTATTAAATTAACTTCTCTCTATATTCATACTAATGTAAGAACAATGTCAGTATCATTCCTAAAATCTTCTCCATCCAGGTCTTTTAAGCTAGCTGTTTAGTTCTCTGATGACTCTTGGTTTTGCTTTTTTTATTGTCAGCTACAAAGATGTCACCATCTTCAGTTCTGTGGAGTAGTGAATGTAAATAAAATCTCTAAATGAGCTGGTTTAAGATGCTACATCCTAATTTAAAAAGCAGCACTAACTAATAGAATTGTCCAATATAGATCAGCTTTCAAGTTTGCATTATTCTACTGATATTATTGCTGCAGATAATAAGTGAATATTAAATAGTGAGATCTGTGAGTGAAAAGGTCAGAAATTTGAAGTTAATTCAAGAATAGCACTATTAAATAGACATCAAGAAATAAAGCCCCCCTGAAAATAAAAGTAGTACTCTGGATCAAAGGACTAAGTACTCTTTGGATATTACTATGAATTAAATTCATCATTAGAATTAAGGTCACACTTAACTGTTTGCTACGTTAGACTCATCTTTTGGTGTTTTAAGTGTGTCTTTGGCTGTTCCCAGCTAAAACTAAAAAATAACCCTATTTCCTTATAAAGAGCATTTCAAGCAATTTCTGTCCTAGCATTTAGGTACAATGATACACATCTTTAAAAGCACAGAATTAAACTACTTTAGTAGGATTACCTAGTTAGCCATGAAGCTAACTTTTTTTAAAAACCCGCACCATAGAATTGCATATTACAAGTGAAAAAGTAAAAATGCTTACGCCTCTAAAGAAGATCAGTCATCCTCTACTGATTTGCAAAATGTATGGTTTGAAACAAACTCCTCCTTTGCTGCAAACCAAAGCCAGTGTTGTAATGAGATGTGATTCAGGATTAAATGAATTACATTTATTGCTGTTAATCAGTTTTGCTGAGTCCAAATTACAAAGACAGAGATAGTAAAATTCGTACATAGGCTTGATCAGAAGCTGGTGAAATCATTGACAAAGATAAAAAAAATCTGCATGGATTGGTTTCAAATATTTAACTCATAGAAGCTGTAGATGATAAATACTTAGTAGTGATAGGAGGTAACATCATCGAATCATAGAAAAGTTTAGGTTGGAAAACACCTTTAAGATTATTGAGTCTAACTGTAAAATAAGGCACAATGGCAATGGAGAATAGCTTGGAAAATTTAGGCTGGATGTTTGGAAAACATTCTTTACTGGAAGAGTGATAGAACTTCTCCCCTAAAATGCTGTGGAGACCACATTGCCTCAAACAGCTGTGGGCTTCCTATCCCTGCAGTTTTCCAAGACTGAGCTAAACAATGCTACAGCTATCCCTACACCTCTATCCTTCTCTGAGATAGGACAGAACATCCTAAGATTTGTGCTTTAGTGGACCACATCTTTCCTGTGATCTTTACATGTGTCTCTGCTTATCTAATGGCCAACTCTTTCGAATGATACAGGATTGTAGAAGGAACTCATGTCACCAAGCAATGACTGGTTCCAGCACAAGACAGAGAAGTAAAAGGAGCAATTCATGCTACTGTTGCAGTGAGTGGAGGGATAAAAGATACAGAATTTGCTTCTCTATGCCTCCTTCGCTTGTTATTTCACAGAGCGGAAGCAGAGCAACCAGCCAGCCTGCTTTGTTCTCTGGATAATGACAGGATGGCTTCGAGCAGCACTAAGAGATCTTGCCACTCTCAGAATCACACATTACTGATTTCCCAGCAGGTGATCAAGTGCATCCTCCTGAGGAACATTCACACTCTACTTGTATGTTGCAGAAGTTTTCACAAATCTGAAAAAGAGTAAAATTAACTCTAATTCAAATTCAGATGATAAACAAAAGCACTATTGGCAAGCACTACTATTATGTAGTGGTGACTGCACAGCACAGTGGCCTCTGTGATAATTAATATACCATGTTCTCTTTCCTACGTTATACACTTTGAAAGCAAATGAATGTGACTGATAAGTTTAGCATCTTTAATGGACTGTGTTGTTCAAGATAAGAGAGTCACTGATGGGTGAGGCTGTGAAGTTATGGAGCAGTTATATGCTAATACATATGGCAGCAAAAAATAGCTAAATCACCAACTTCGTAATGAGCCAAGGACTCTGAAGGTGAGAGTCAGACTCTAAATAGGTAGAAAAAGCACTGCAAGAACAACCTTAATCCTTAAACTCTGTCTCTGAAGTGTTGTTCAGTATCAGGGGTCTAGGCCTCTTCCTACAGGACATGAATTTTAAAGTACAGAAATTTCTCGTGTTGCCAAGAAAATTGAAAACAATGTTGCAAAATCAGTAAGGCTGAATTACGGAAATAAAAAGGAGTAGAATTTATTTTTTCACTAGTTATCAGAAAGCAAAAAGTTTCTCTCACAGAATTTAAGTTCAGATAGTAAGAGCCTGCCAAAACTCTCAGATGAAATATACAAATAGTGATTACAATTCTATGATATACATTATAAATTCACCTATACTATTAATTTTGTTGCCAGCTATTCACATGTCTGCCTTTTACATCTCAGCTTCTGACAATTCACAGAAGAAGTGTTTTAAAAAGGGCTGGATTGCAAACTCTATTTAAATTGTATTTTAGATTTAACCTCAGTAGTTCAGATAGATGAAAAGTCTGACTCTCACAGCCAAAACAAAGCAGTGGAATATTTTAGCCCTTCATAGAAAGCACTAAACCATTTTACTAAAATCAATACAAGAGTATACAGTACCAAGGTTTTGGTTTTATATCCCTTCCCTCCCCCATTCCCTTGAGAGTACTGTACTGAATAGTTTACCATCTTGCTGGAGTACAATACTTTAATAGTAAGTAATATGTCAAAGTGATGTTTTCGAGCATGGTAATACTGGGATTTTATATCAGACCACAGGTTTCAGAATAATCAATGTATGTTTATAATGACTTAATTACAGTGATGAGATATGTCTCTGCTGCCCTAAGGAAAACTGAGAGTCTGTACCATAACCCAGCTGAATGCAGTTTTGCAAAGTTTGCTATTAGCAAAACCCATTTCACCTCAGTGAATATAGCTTTTTAATAAGAGGCTCTGGAGACATCCAGTGCATTGCAACAGGCTTAGGAACAGAACTTTTTGAAGGAATCATCTCACCTGAGCCATGATCAAGGCTTTCACTAATTGCCATGTGGCTGAAACAATCACTTGGAGTATTAGAAAAAACTAATTCAAATCTTTCTGATATGCTGCTGCTGCTACAACCTGAACCTCATGTTTTGCTTTTTATTCATGGCAGACCTAAACCAAAGTGAAAGTAAAGGTCTAGCCTTAGACTGTAATATTGATACCCCTCCCAAAATTCTTTATGGATGCTTTCTGAAGTTGAAAAACAAAGTCACACTTGAAAAATAGTCTTGTTTGTTTCTTGTTTTATTAATACGACAGCAAGAGAGACAACAAAGTTAAATTTGCTGACATTTGCTCAGGCAACTGTAACTTTGAGATCCACGAATTTTATCTGTGACAACCTGAAGTTTGTTAGCAAAGAAAGTGTTCATTGAAGATGTTTTGTACAAATTCAGTTACCCATATCACTTAGCTGCATTAATCTACTTAGAAGTGAATGGAAGGGATGAGGGGAAAGAAAAAAGGGTGTATTTTAATCTTTTTGGTGGTAGTCCTGCGAGAAAGGATAAATCCCAAGATTTGCCACTGTTCCAACATGTAGCTTCTGGTTGCTTTCCAGTTCAGTGTTCCAAAGTTTAGCTTCTACTCAATGCAAATGAAAAGACTGTAGAAAGAGCCCTTTAAGACAGAAAGTAAAACAGAAAAGAACATAATGCTTTCCATGGCACTGGAGCAATTAGTCCACAATGAGTGTGTGTAACACAGGCAGCAGTACTGGACAGAGAGATGTCTCCTGCACAAGGCTCTCAGTCATTCATTCTCTGCATGGATACCATTTTCCTTGTGCAGAAAGGAATGTACTCAAATGTACTCAAAAACCAGTGGTGAAAATACCTCCTGCGGTGTGGGTGGATTGGGTTTTGTAGCAAGGGTTTGGTAGTGAGGGCCACAGGGTTGGCTTCTGTGAGCAGCTGCCAGGAACTTCCCATAGGTCCGATGGAGACAATGCTAGCTGGCTCCAAGTCTGGCCAACGCTGAGCCCATCAACAACCATGGAAGTGCCTCCTGGATAATGTACTGAAGAAGGGGAAACAAAACCTTTGTGGAGAGCTGTTTCCTATGGGAGAGAGGGGTGAGGAGTCTTCTCCCTAAGGAGGAAGGAGTAGCAGAGACAATGTGTGGTAAACTGACCACAACCCCCATTCCCTGTCCCACTGTGCTGCTGCGGGGAAGGAGGTAGAGAAACCAGGAGTAAAGTCAAGCCCAGGAAGAAAAGAAGGCTGGGGGAAGGGTGTTTTAAGATTTGGGTTTATTTCTAATTATCCTCCTCTGATTTGATTGGTGATAAATTAAACTAATTTCCCCCAAGTCTGTTCTGTTTTGCCCACGACAGTAACGGGTGAGTGATCTCTGCCTGTCCTTGTCTTGACCCACGAGATATTGTTGTATTTTCTCTCCCCTGTCCAGCTGAAGAACGGAGTGATAGGGTGGCTTTGGTGGGCACCCAGCATCCAGCCAGGATCAAAGAGCCACAGTGGGAGATACCATTTCAAAGCAATTTGCCTGTCTGATGTGTGGCAGGGACTTCATTTTCTTATATCTCTAAGGGCTGCTCTGCAGAACAGTGGCTGTCCTGGAGGGGTTCTCTGTAATTTTTAAAATCAAGTTTGATTAATTGATTATAAAGCCAGACAAAGTTATGTTGACCATGGAGACTGACTTCCTATGTCATATTCTTTCGGGAAGTTCCCTGATAGATAATTTCAGCGGAAGACAGTAAGGCAAATTCATTCTGATGTAAATAATTATGTAGTCATTGAGCAAGTGTGTGGAAAGAGCCACTCCAGTCAGTAGGGCAGCTTAGCAACAAGAGTCAAATATCACTGCCAAATTGCTCATTTTTTAAAGGCAACATTTCTGTTTTCTAATAACACCAGGTGTTTTATTATTTATACTGAAGCCATGATGATTTTTTGCTTTTTCATATACCCCTCTCATATACACTTCCACATACCCTTTTATACATAAGGATACTTTGCATGTATCCTTAGTGCTTTTAGCCCACATAGGGGAAATTCCCCAAGTCTGATAACTAGCTTCGACCCAAAGTTCCATTAAGCCAGGAGACCAAACATCTTGGAAACCTCGAAGTTGGGTCAGTAAGCCCCAGACACCAAGGTCCTCTCCAGAACACATTCTGTAAACCAAGATAGGCCCATCCACGGGGAAGGTTCCTCAGGCCGGGGGCTTCTCTTGAGCCTCTCATTGGGGAATCTTTGATAGATATGCTAATGTGCAAGGTCTATAACTGTATACGCAAATTATCGTGTGTGTGCATTTTGGGGAAGAGGACCAGGGAAAGGCATCAATACCAGGCTTTTATTATTTTGCCAGAAACAGAGAATATAAATGTCCTAGAAAAATATCCTCACATATCTCTTCACTTCTGTCTTCCAAAGGATAGAGTCTTATATAGATTTACATTAACATAATGTTAAGAATTTCACTAAAACATCAACATCAATAAAAATGTAGTAGTGAACTCAATGTGTACAACAAACATTTTACCTTGATGTGCAAGTGTGACTGTCACATTAAAAATTGTGACTGTCAAAGATCTGAGAAAGAAGGAGGCCCAAAACTACACTGTCTCTGTAACTGGTCTGTGAACATCTGTATCATAATGATTTTTCTCTCTCTTTTTAAAAATTTCTTATTTTCTGCCACTTATGTTACAGCCACCCTAGAGTTTGAAAGAGAACTGAGCATTTTAGCCGCTCTCTTTCTCTTGTTTTCAGCTTACCCATCTTTCATTATTTCAATAAGACCACCGTGCTAAAAGGAAGGACCCAAGTCCTCCTACTAGATTGAAGAAGAAATAAAACTGGCCTGTTAGAGGGTGTTTTAGATGAATTTTACGGGTAGTACCCAACCTGCTTTAAAGCACATGTTGACTCTTTCTTGTCCCGTTCTCTTTCCATTTACATAACTGCCATGAAAAAATTATTTTCTAAAATTGATGGAAAGAGATTTCAACTACATTTTTAAGAACCAGTGTTCTTGGACAAACTGAAATAAGTTCAGTCTTCTTTCCCCTTTAAGCAGAAATGAAAAAAACCCCAGAGAATTAATAAAAACATTATGTAGTATTGTTTTCCCTTTTTCTTTCTGATGTCTACTTTGAATTCTGATCAACCACTGTTTAAAAATATGAACATTTCATGCTTTAATGTTGCTATGTACTGTGCAGTGAAGTATTCAAGCAACAATCCTTCTTGCTTTCATATTTGCAATAGCTTATCACTTCTCTCTTCAGAGTGCTGAAAGTTCTCAAAAAAGAGATGAATAGCTGTAATGCCAGTCTGAAGTTTTGAAAACTCAGGTAATTCTCTAGTTTGCTGGAGACCTGTTGGGGTTTTGTTTTATTTTTCATTTGGGAGAGAAAAAAAAGAAAAGCCTAGAACCTGAATCTAAGCTTGTCTGATACTTGGTACACTTCAGTTTCAGTTTCAGAAATGTACTGGGAAAAAAAAGTATGGTAGGTATACTGTTATATGCAGATTTAAAATGTGTGCTTTAGGATTAAATTTCTTTCCTCTAAGGATTTTTTCACTTCTCTATTTAGGATACAGTATGTTCTTGAAAAGAAGACAAATTTTTGGTCCAATAGTTATAGTGCTAGCCTGAAACTTTGAAATCTCAGATAAATCCATGTTTTGCTGTAGACTTACTGTATAACCTTGGAGAAGTCATTTTGTCTGTCTCTTACAATCCTGTATCTGTAAAATGAAAATAATAATAGTATTTCTCTATCTTGTAGGTGTTGTAAAGGGTGGAGTTTCCGTAGGGATGAAAATTACATCAGTGTCCTAAGTGCCTTATAAATGATAGATAAATTTTAATTAGGAAAGGCTTCTTGGATTTATAATGAAAAGACAGGGTTACTTATCATTGCTGAATTTGTCAGCCTTGGATGGGGGCAGCACAAGTGCAGCTAGCATTGTGGCACCTGAGAAATGAAAGAAGCAATGGCATTCACGGAAGGCCTAGAATGAGGCATACATATTGGCATATAATGCAAATCAGTAATGCAGTAAATACTGATGTCACACAGAGAACATCGGAGCAAACAAATGCAGCTTCAGTATTATGGAACTTTATCACAACACTCTTTACTCATGTTAATGCATTTTGCATGCAGCTGAAATTATATTTCTGAGAAAAGTCACTTTTCCGTGTTCTCTAAAGATTATTTCTTTACTCAGTGTTGAATCATGCATATCCCTTCCAGAAATCATTTTAATCTTCCCTCTCAAGCTCAGCTGCATTGAAATGTATATTCTGTATGAATGGTGCTTTGGTGCAGCAGTTACTCCATTTTGATTAGAATGTGCTTGTGAAATCTCCACAAACTAAAGTCCATTTTAAACAGAATTCACTTTTGATACAGACCTGTCTTCTTGTGGGACAAATGTCCCCTGAGAGTTCTGACATCTTTTACCTCTGGTGAACAAGATAGAGAGAACAGATCTTTGATTCTCAATCAAGACTGAAGGGGGAGAAGAAAGAGAGAAAACATAATGTTCCAAAACTTTATCATCGACTAAAAATAAGGCTCAGAGAGTAAAGACTTATTCTGAGATTGTTTCTCCTAGTAAACATGATCAGGACTGATGAATATGAATTCTGTGCTGTGAGAAATATAAAGATGGTACACAAGCATTTACAGACCCCATTGAACAAAATATCCTAAAATAAATGAGAAAAAGAAGTGGTTCAAGCAACATGCAGAAAGAGAAGGAGGTCTCTCCTCTGGACCAAAATTTTCCAGATGATCAAGTTAATTTTCCTGGCACTGCAGCAATGCTCTTTTTGTGTATATAATCATCTAAACAGCATAGAACAACACAATTTTGTTCAGCCTTCCATTCCTTCTCATATTTTTTTGGTCAGAAATGAGAAGCATGAGATTTAGAATATTAAATCAAATGTCAGGGATTCCTGCTCCTTAGAAAATGAGCCAAGAGGACAAAGGGAGTGAATAATATGCAAGTTATAAAAACATAACATGAAGGTTTTTACTGCTTATGTACTTCTTTAAGTGATCTCTGTTGGAAAAAATAAAGTGAAAGACAGTGTACATCCCATTAGGAAGGAGTGTCACAAAGAAGAAACAGGTATGCTCTTTTGTTTTTACCTATCTACTAGTTTCTCTCTTTTGTTGATACTGTCAGGTAATGTCTAGTGAGCTGACAAATCTGAAAGAAACTGATAAAGCAAAAGAGGTAACTGAATTAGAACAATATATATGTTCTTGTAAAGAAAATGTCTTTTTACTGTCTTTGTGCTTGTTGTGACCAGTTACCTTTCACTACTGTCCAGTCATAAAGCATTTAACAGACAAGTTTTTTCTGCAGAAATGTTTTTACAGGAGCAGACCTGAGCATACTTGCTCAAAAAAACTTGCTGAATGGTTCACACTGCACATCTCAGTTATCATTGGCATCTTCCACCAAAAAATATTCTCAGAAGATATGTTAGAGAATAAATGCTAAGTAGAAAATAGCCTGAAATTTAGAATGAAAATAGTAAGATGAGTTATCTAACAAATACTACGAAGGTCTCACAGGAATAAAGAAGTTTCCTACATGATTAAAATTTCTCCTGACTAACAGTATCTCAAAGAAAAATCAACTGCAAACAAATGCACATGAAAAAGCAAAACCAATTCACAAATAATTTGTGAGCAGTCAAAAACCGAATTCATGGCATAAACAGATCACTAGTAATAGCCTATCTCTAATTTGGAATGATACCAGCTGTCGGCAATTTGCTGAGAATTCAGATTTTGGCATGGAAACTCTTTCCACTTCATCCATCACAGTCTGACTTTAAGAGGGTTGGAAGATAAAGAGGGAAAAAGTAAATAAATTCTGCTTGTTGCCCAAGGCAAAATTTAGTTTGTTACTCAGCTCGTTGTAGTATGCATCGCTTCTAATGAACTTTTAAATTAAATCCACTTACTTTCTTGTCTTCTTTATCTCGTGAAAGAACAACAACATGTTTATATGCCTCTGAGTTCAAGAAGTCATAATATGAGTGGTGAAGAATGATCCTGCCATGTAGTGGTAATTCAGAGGTTAAGGTGGCTTTTGACATGTGTGTCTGATCTTCATCAAGACTAAATGAAGGAACGATTAATATTCGCTTGATTATCAATAAATGAAACCAAAGAAAATCTTTTCCAAAGACTAAACAAAACAAAACAAAAAAAAAACCAAAAAAAAAAAAAAAAACAAAACAAAAAAAAAATACCAGGATTTAGTTGCCATTGTATGAAAGAGTCAAAAGACATCACAGACCACAAGAAGAAAAATGTGAAACCTAAAAATCCCCCATGGTTTCAGAGAAATCTCCACCTTCTGTAAGAAACCCACTTAGTCAGCTTTGTTTGACTGCTCAGCTAAGATTAGCTAAGATAATTTTGGAGAGTTTTCACAGCTAAACCTTAAATTTGGGAAAAGGGGGGATAACCAACCTTCATGAAAAACTGCTTCCATTTGGCGGTTGCCCTGATGGTGGCACTCTTCACTCTTGGATCCACTCGCACTTGCCACATAAAGAACAATTAAAAGCATGGATTTAGCGTTCAGAAATAGGTAATCTAAAGAAAAGCTTTCCTCATTTTTAACATGCATGCTTCAAAAAACAACTGTATAAATTTGCTATTTTTAAAAACAATGGATTTTAATAGTGAGAGAGTGAAATCATGTCGTTCCAATCTCAAATGTTCTCTAGTCTAAAAGGACCTCTCTTCACTTTTTCTGTCTTTTTCTCCTCCCACTGCGAATGGCTTAGAGAACTGTTTTTCCTACTCACTGCTTTTATTTGATTTTTTCACTCTGTTTTTTATCAAGCTAAAATGTTTCTGCAATATTCATGAATTCAGCAGCAGCCCAGGAGTGGGTGTCAGGTGTTGTTTTGCTACTGTTTCTCCTGCTGGGTCCCCTGCTCAACTATAGAGTACAATCACATTTTAGAATTTAACAGGCTTTAAGTTGGGGAGGGTTGTTGTTGGAGGGTGCTTTTTTTTGTGGGTGGAACATGCTGGTTGTTGTGGTGGTGTACTTTATATCTAAGCCTGAAGAAAGAAATGTTCTGAACATAGTAGGGTTTTACTGATTCTTGCATTGCTACATTAATCCTTTCCCATATTAGGTTGAAACTACATCTGAGATATATATATATACCTATATGTATCTTATACATATATATGTGTGTGTATGTGTATGGGTCTGGAGGTTAGTGTCAAAAATCTGTGAACAGTTTGAAGGATAGCCCCAACTTGCTGCCAGAAGATTGGAAAACTGCACGTTACTGTACATGTTTCGACTCACATGGTAGAAATGAGCATGTTGAAATTTACATATATATTGGAATTTCTCAGAGGAATTAATCCCATTCTTAGACAGCAGTTCGGTTTATTCCTCTACAAACCCTTGTGCAGATCAGCCAAACAATTTGTCTTGTCAAATGATTCAGATTAAACAGATACAACATGCCCAAGTATGACTAGACATGAATTTTAGAATGATATAAAAATGATAGGTTCTTCTCCTTCCCTTCTCTTAACTTTCCCTCTTCCTCCATCATAACATTAAATTAGGGAATAAGTAGAGTAGTTCTCAGCCTAATTGACAGCAGTGAGCTAGTGGAAAGATGCTGCCTTTATGTGATGTCAGTATTCCACATCCTCCCTCAGGTTTAGAGATTGGTTGTGCTAGCTGTACAAACCAGCAAGGGCAAGCAAACCTTATGGTCTTAAAAGGCACGTTAGATGGATAGGTAAGAAATACAGCTCCAGTGTTGAAGTAAATAATGGAAAGGACTGATATAAGTATTAATTATATGTTGTTGGTTTTTTTTTTTCCCCCACTTAAGAGGGAGGGTAATGGAGAGTTTAATTAGAAAAAAGAAATAAGTAAGTCAATTACTGTTCCAGCCCATCACTTCCCTCAACATGATTAACAGCTAGAATTGTGTAGGCCTTAGGGCAGAGTTGAGTCTTGAGTATTTGAAAGAGATATCATTTTTATAGATCACATCAGGGAAAAAAAAATTCACATTTTTAAGTCATATCCTGCACAGATAATACAGTCAAAGAAAAATTACAATATTAGAGATTTTTATCAGTTAGAACAGTATTACATCTGTGAATTCTGTTGCCAGTAAGTCTGGTATCTGCAACCTTAGGGAATATAGGATATTTATGACAAAAACTGGTGAAAATTAAAGGCAGCTGAATTTTAGCAAGTGCAAGTAAAGATTATGTTGCAACATTTTCTAAGATGAATGACTAGTATGGGAAAAGAGAAAGTCAATGAAGAAAAGTGATTTGAAAAAAAATAGCTTGCAGGATTAAAAATTACAGAGAAGGTAATTTTAAATATACTAAAGGAGGGGAGAACATACAACTCAGAAAGTAGCCACTGAAGTGAGAAAAGTAAAATCCATTTTGGAGAAAGGAGAGCAAGACATTCAGGGCAGGGTGGGGTAGATGTCACAGCTGAGAAAATAAAAAGGAGTAAAGAGACTGAATGGCCATCTGCATTTTCTTTAGCATCAGAGAAGGTTCTTAAGTCTCAAGTTAGAGACAGAAAGAACTCTGAACAGAAGCATGAAAACATGAGGTTTAGAGCCAAAGGAAGGCTATGAAACAGTGAAGTACGTTAATCACTCTGAAGTGGTATGCTCTCCCTGTGTGATAGGGCACTGCAAAACAGGTGAAAATCCAGCAAGGATTACTCAAAGCATGTGAAAGATAGTAGTGTGTTTGCTTATCTTCTTTCATTTTTCCATTCAAATTACTTTTTCTCTCTCTCTCTCTCTTTTTTTTTTTTTTTTTTTTTTTTTTTTTTTGTTGAGACTGAGGGAGATTATTCACTATGTGTTCTGATGTTGTTAAGGTACCTTTGTTGAAAGCATTCGGTGATTCAGTGTACATCGTTTTAAAAGGGCTGCATGCTGTTTTATTGGAAATAAGTTATCCCTGCTTTTAGAGAGAGAAAATCAGCTGCTAGACTGATTTCTGATGATGCACAATGGGTCTTGTATGGCTTTCTAACGAGGGACAAGGTTCCTTCTTCTACTCACTGGTAGAAGGCAAAAGGAAAAAGGTAAACTGTATCCCAGTTGTTATAGGCTTGTTCTAATATGTCAAATGTATTTTTTAAAGTTTTCTCTGCAATCATTCTCATTGCTTTACATGTGCTGAAATAATGTCTGTTAAGAACAGTATACATTGTTAGCAGTTCCTCATCTAAATGTTATGTGAACAAATTATTATTTTATCTGTCCTTGATGTGCCTAAGTACACAATGACCTTCTTTAAAGTAATTCCCATGCAGTATTCTAAATACAATTTTTTATAGATGTACAGAGAACAGCCATTTCCTCATATCCAGAAAGTAATAACACTGCTGCCATCCTCTGCTTTTCATTTATGTACACTTATCTCACACTCCTGCACATCTCTGCCTGCTTCTGCCTAGGCATGTTTTTGAAGAACGAAAATGGAAAAGTCTGTAATTTGTATCAAACATTATTTAATTGCCTAGAAGTAGGTAACAATGTGTGTGTATCTGTATGTGTGTGTGGCCAGTTGCAGAAATGATGTAATTGCCTGGGAGGCTGATAACATGCTAGGGAGCTGGGGATTATTCCCTTGATGGTATCCAGATGTATTATTTGCAAAACTCCTCTCATGTTTGCATCTGTGTTTGTGTTTGTGTGCGCACAGCTGGTTAGTGAAGGGTGCAGGCTGTTACGTGCGTATAAAAAAAGAGTAATCTAATCTCCCTTCAGAAGATGTTTCTTCACTTTGCTAAACAAGAATACAATTCACCAGACTTAGCAGAGCTATTTCAGGATATCCTAGAAAGGCACAACAGGATTGTGAGAAAACATAGCTGGCATCTGGAGTGCAGAAGCACAGAGAGTGGCATGCACGGTGCCTGCCTCCACTCTGCTCTGCTGAATGCTCTGTCTCCCTTATTTGCCTGAGAACTGTAACTGTACACACAGACACTCTTGCTCTCCTCCCTCTGTTTAGCTCGGAAGCTGAAAGAGCACTATTGATGTGCAGTACCTTATCAAAAGAGAAGGATAAATATATCTCACTTTTGGCTGAAATATTTTCTCGTGAAAACTATCCAGCCTTGGTTCAACCTGATCTCTGCAAAAGATTAGCAATGAGAGATTTCTAGTGTCAGTACAACTTAAAGTGCACACAAAGATGCAATTTTTGCGGGAGAAATGTATGGTTCTTTTTACATTTTTTTTTTTTATTATTTTACTCTGGCTTCAGCACCAGACAGAAGCAGTGATTGCTGATATATAGTTACTCACCTTTCCAGTAGATGGTAGTACAGATGTGCTTAAAAGACTATTACATTTGGGACTGAAACAAACGGTACGTAGACATTTTCAAATACTGAATAAGGAAGAATTTTTAGCTGTATCATTTTTAAAACTAAGCCATGTAAAACTGCCATTGGGAAAAAAATGAACATCAGGACCTCTTTTATTCTAGGCACTGATCTATAGCAAGCTACTGAAAGTTTTAGTTTGATAGAAACCTTGGTTAAAATGCAAATACACATAATTAAAAGGATCTCTATAAACCATTGACACAGCTATTTATGTAGTGTTCTATAGTCTGTGGTGCACGATAGTCCCACTGAATGCAAAAAGCTGTGGCTGTATTAGTCTGTGTTATAAACCGCATGTATTCAGGTTTTTAACTAGGCTTGACTTAGCTATTTTGTAGAGACAGGGATAAAAATCCTTTGTGTGACCAGCTTTACAGATTTTCCCTCATATATCTGTTATTCCTGTTTGTGCTGATTTTATGAAAAATGACTAAACAAACATATGATAACAAATGCAGCTCATAAATGATTTAAATATAATTTAAAAAATAAGCCATAAAAGATACTTCTTAGAAAAACAATTTAACTCGTAAGTTTTCTAAGGTTTTTTTTTACACAATATTATAACTCTTTAACAAACCCTAACAGAAGAATGACTGAAGAAAAGGGAGAGGAACGGTTCACAATTCGTCTAATAACCAAAAGTCAGAATTTATTGAAACCGTTTTAAATGTGACATAATTGTAAAAAAAAAAACAGATGTGAAAAAAATGACAGTTATTTAGTGCATAGATTTCTAATTTTTTCTCCTGACAGGAAATATTAACATTTGATCTATTTTATCTACAGACTATTTTCATAAGTCATGTCTGTACGTACATAAGACCATGGGCTATATTTTTTTGCCATTATGGTTGCTACTAGTTCATTTCAGAGTCACATACATGTTACTATATACTACATGTTATTAGATACACTAAATCCTGCTTGGAATAAATCTCCACGAGCTCTCTGAACACTGACATCAGCAACAGATGATGTTAATCAATATGGCTGTCATATTACCTCCAAAGTCCTGAAGCATTAACATAAAACTCTAATTAGGAGATATATACATACATATACATACACATATATGCATATGTATAAACATAACCCTGCAAGAGAGATAGGAAGGAGTATAAAACCATTATTTGTTTTATTAGTGTTGTCTGATATATTGTAATGATTACCACTGAGGAGACTCCTATGCAGGACTTACACCTGAGGGAAAAGTAGAGGGTTCATTTTAAATGACACACTCAAAAAATCAAGATTGGTAGCAAGGCAGAAGGCAAGTAATTACATGGAAGACCATGGATTCTGCTCCGATAACCTGTTTCCAGAAAAAATAGTAGAGATATGGCAAAAAGAGCCACTACCTTCTGGATGATGTCAAAAGAGAAATTGTCTTGACAAATGAGGGAGATTTTAAATGGGAGTTTTCTCTGACCTACAATACAAGGAAAGGTTATGCTAATATGTTAAGGCACAGGACTTTGCTAATGACTGAGCAGTAGACAAGGCAGTATAGCTCCAGATGAGAGTCAGGTCTTTGTACTTCTCTCTCCCTGAGTGACTGAGAAACACTCATTATCCTGTCCTAGGTTATCCTATTATAAATGCTCTTAGCTTATTATAAATGTTCTCTGATATAAATGTTGCGAACCATGATCTTGGAGAAGAAAGTGTGAAGTTTCTGGCACAAGGAGGACAAACTAATTCTGTTTTGAATGTAAAAACAGCAGTTGTCTTGTTTGAGCCAAATTCTGTTTCATGAACAGTCATCTATCAATCTCTGCAATCAGCTATAAATATTTCTATTTTTTCCCCAAAATACATATTTTTCTGATTAAGGCTGAATTTGGCCCTGAATTATTCTACATATACTTCTCCCCATGAACAGTGAACTGAAAAAATACTAATCTATTTTAAGCACCTTGAAGCCCATTTCTCTCTTCAGCTAATGAACTATGCAAAGGAGCCTCGGTTGCCTTGGGGAAGCTTGTCAAAACCATCACAAGGAGCCTTTATAAAGCCTAAAGGATATGTATCATAATGTATAAAATTTGTCATAGCATATCATTATTACCTTTTGGGAGGCTTGTTACAACAATTATGGATGATTAAGTCATATTAAAAACAAAAGGCAGTTCCGTGACCAATTGAACAAAGGAAAATAAGTTTACCATGTTTTGGTGTGTTTTTTTTGGTTGTCTAGTTTAGTGTGATAGAAAATGAAATCTTCGAGAAAGATTTTCCTGACATAAAGACGTTTATAGGAGACCTCTGCAGGGAGGATTCTTTGGTGTCCAATACCGCATTTATGCAAGATTGTGTATGTTGTCCATGCCTGCAAAACTTGGACCTGTGTAATTATTTCTGAGACCTTCACCTTCCACAAATCTTGTTGCAATGAACTGTGCGGAAATTATCAAAAGTTACTGGGGGATGTGGGAGGCGCCTTTAGAAAAGTACATGATTGCAGTCTGATGACAACTGGGGAACAAGGCTGAAAAAGTGCCTCTCATTCAGTTTTCCCTATTTTGTTTACTGTCTTGAGTGTTTCCTCTCTCACTTACTTTCATTTCAGACTGAGAAACAATGTGAACATGATTATGTAGATGAATGCACGCAACTCTTACCTGGCAGAAGGATGGAAAGGACAGTTTGGCCCAAGGGAGAAACCTATAGTCAGCACATAAACTGCAATGTCAAATACAGGTGTGCCCTTTTCTCTGGTCTCCACAAGCCTTGCACAGTAAGTAGTGCCAGACTCAACAGGAACAGGTAGACTAGCCTCAGGCAGGCTCTGGAAAGATGAGATTTGAAATCTTTGTCATGAGGAGGGAACAGCACTCTGGTCCTTAGCTACCCAGCTAATGTGTAAAAAGCATATTAGTTTTGTATCCTGCAGCCAGCCTTGCTCAGTATGTTGGCTGTTTTGAATCTCAAACACAAACGCTTAACTGTCCCTCTGCACTGTGGGTTTCCTTTTGTATTTTTTGTTGTTATTGTTTTTTAATTGTATCTAAGCCAAAGATAAATCTGATGTCTGTCTACAGTGTGTTTTTGGAGCACCAGGCAGCAATCTCTAAACCCATTGTGACCAAACCAATGGTAATAAAACTCATCAGCACAGCCATAATAAACTGAGATAAAGTACTGCACTAATAGAGCTCTGATGCTATCAAGACAAACCAGTAGTTATTGCACAGGAATGCTCTGCACTGCAACATGTGAAGATATTCACACTAGTTTGCATAACCTTGTATTTCCAGGAGGATTTCATAGACCTGCATTGCTTGGCACTGTGAGGGACAAATTTGGTAACAATGGGTATCTCTCCCACTTAGCAGAAGGAGCTCTAAGCACCACCACTGCCAGCGGAGACCTTTGTGTCAGCTTGCAGATTCTTGTGTAAGCTGGCTAAACTTCAGCTAAGCATCCACACTGGAACAGATTGCAACTCACATTTTAATTACTTGGATTTTTTTTTTAATGAAATAGAATAAATCAAGATACTTGCTAAAATTCTGATCACGGTTGGTAACCTGATGGTGTACATAAATTTGGCTAGATAAGCCTTCAGAGTGAAACTTTGAAGCAGACTAGGTTGTCTAGAAATTATCAGTGTAAATTATTTTTACCTAATAGACACTGCAATTACTTCTGATATAATTATAGGCCCCCTTTTTAACTCTGCCAATTTTTTTGATCTTCAGGAATAACCACACCGGCTAGCAATCTCTAACACAATGGAATAGCAAGTATACAAGCCATGTATCACAAAGAAAATATTTTTAATGTGTTTATGCAAAACAAATCAGTGCTCTGCTCCATCTTTTCTCCCTTTTTGTAATGAAAACCATTGCCTACAGTTATTTTCTTAAATCACATATTTTATTATCTGTGTTTTATGCCAAATTTCCTTTTTTGTGATAGCTATTTATCATAGCAAAAGCAAAACAGAAACACTTCAATGTGGGAGTTTTATAGGAGGAGGCTTTGGTGAAGATGCGATTGATACATCAAAGACTTATCCCATGATAACAGATGTATTTAAATATTTACCTTCATTTTTGTCCTCTACAGTTAATACAATATTTCCCTACCAAAAGCAGCTAAATGTATTTTCCCCTTTTTTTATTCTTATTAAAATTGTGATTTGATGATATATTTGTAAAGCTGTGAATAGTTATTAACATTTCTTTAAAGGCTTCAATATTTGAATGGCCAAATTCCAGCTTGAGTAATTTGATTCTGCCTACTTAAATTGCCCTCACAGTTTCAATTAGATAACTTATTCTTCTATTCTTTATTCCCTAAAACTGTTCTGCAGCATTGCTGCCACTATTAAACAGATGCTCAATTTCGCCCCAGAGTTGACTTAACTGATCCCTATATACAAAACACAATACATAAAACAAACTTAATTTTTTTCTGGTTGAAAGTTGGTAAATAGAAATTTTATGCTGGGTAAATATTGTTTTTGAATGCCCATGTTTATGCTCATTTTAAGGGTAATGATACAGAAACCTTTCCCATAGTGTCCTATTAAGAGTGCTTCAGAGAGAACAGAAGAATTCATCTTCCGTACCTGTTCAGAGCCTTTCCAAGGACTATCATCAAGAATACTGCCTTTAAATTGTAGGTGTCTTGCCATATGAGTATAGGAATGACCCCAACAAAGAGATAAAAGAACTGTAGGCTAAATGTAAATATCCGGAGATGCCTCAGAAAGGCAGCCAATATGTATGTCGGGCATACTGTGGAGGACTCTTCCTCACATACTTTTGGAAATCCCGTCAGGGCCTTTAGAAGGAAACGCGACCCCAGATATCTTTAAAAGACTTTCCCATATACTTGAATCTCAGCCTGAAGTTATCCAGTTGCTGCACAGTCATTTTACTGTACCAAGAAGATCCCATTCTTTCTACGTTCGTTAAACCTGTGAGATTCTCTTCCTTGAAGAAAAGAATCAGAAGTAGCAAAGACCACTATCTGCATCATTTAAGAGCAGTTTACTAGGCCCCCAGACTGACAGTGTGCAATGCATTAAAGATTTTTTTCCTATACAGACCTATATTTCTGCTCTTTACAAGGGACCTCTTCAGATTACAGTGGTTACTGCAACTTCAAGGTAATATGATGCTACTGGGAGGTCGCATGGGAAATCCCTGTGTAACTGCACATCAATAATTAAGCCAAATTTCAGAACAGGCATTTGGATTTAGGCCTTTGTAAATTAAATCCTCCTTCCTTTCTTCATACAAGATTTCTATAGATAAATCTTCAAATAGACCTAGGACAGGTAGGCCCCAGGCTTATAAAAGCTATATATAAACTGAAATTATTTCTGGAATCAATTAAAAAGGCCTGTTTAAATACAGAACCTGTAAAAGTTGAAGGAATACTTAAACATTTTTAAATTTGAATGCTACTGCAGCTGAACAGGGCCTCTTTTTTCCTTTCCTGTTTCCTGGGGTGGATGACATATACTTGGCGAGTACCTTAGAACAGGCATTCCTCTGGGTTTTTTTCTGCTATTCTGTATTGCAGAAGACAACCTGCACTCCTGGAGAAAGATAAATACTCTTCTGCAATATTTCTTTCTCTTTGGGGGATATAAGGCTTTTCACTTTTCTTGATGAACTGATGAGGTTTAGAGCATCAACGTAAAGACTTTCTGCACTTTGAGATTTCTCATCTTCTTCTTTTTTGCCTATTTCTTTCAAATTCTGCTTTATTTTTTTCCCTAAAGTTTAATCTTCATCCGCATATTTTTCATATCTGTGAATCTTCTTGCAGTCCAATCTTTTTCCATATATTCTATTTCAGATAGTGAATCTCTTCTCTTCCTTTTCCATCCTCATCCTATGTGTTTCTCGGTTCCTTCTCAGCCCCAGGCTTTTCCGTGCCTCAGCATTAGGGGGAAAATGCTGCCTACCAATCTCTCCAATTATATTGAGCTGCACTTCAGGATACAGACCTGAGCTTTAGCATTACTTGCTGCCTTCTGCTTGTGCTGAAGGGCTGAGACAAATGAAACAACAATACTCAACCCTGGATGTTGAGAATAGCATTGCAGAAAATGTCAGGGCTACAGAGTCTTAATGCAATGTAAGAACATGGAGCAAATCAAGCCAAGTAAGGGCAGGGCAGTTTATGAATCAACACAATATCCAACTAGTAGTGCAAATCCAAAACAAAATTAGGAGTTTATTAGAACTGTGCCAACTACAAAGGATCAATATTTTAAATAAAACTCTAACCAAAGCACATCGGGATTCCTCTTAAAAATCAAGGTTGCCACAGTACTACTGTAGTCTCTGTCTTTAATATTAAAACTACTTGTGGCTTTTTATCACTTTCTCTCACCAGAGGATGAGCAAAGAAACATTAAACATACTGTGGTGTTGCTGCTGCAAAGACTGACAGCATCAGTCTCATGTGTCTCATGGTCTGTGCTCCAAAAAATGCCCTGTCATGAATGTGGGCTTTACTTAAAACAGAGGCTCTTCCCAGCATTTCTTAAATAATTTTTTTAGTTTCAAGGAAAACATGCTCAAATTTTACAAATTTCCCTCATTTCTGCAGTTCAGCCATTGTTGTTAGGCAAAAAACTTTTGTCCGTAAGGAAGAGAACATACTTAGTAAATGTCAGTGCTAAAGAGTGGTGGTTTTGGGAGCTGTCTCATTGTGTATCATATTTCCTAAAACATTACCAAAGTAACACCGTGCAGTTAACCCAGCTGACAAAAACAATGCTCTCACAGAAAGATCTTATTTTTTTTGTACAGACTTCCTTATAGATCACATCTGCTCAACATGAATTTGGAATGGAAATTTTAAAAAAGCAGGGTGTGTAAATTTCAGCCTTTTTTCTTGGCCTCCACAGTTCCACTGTACTTGAGATCAGGTCGTTATATTTGGTGATTTAGCACCAGCACAAAATTAAAGTCCAAATAAGCCACTCTCCTTCTCCCACCCCTTCTGGTGAGGGAGGGACAAAAGCAGACACTGTGGGTTGAGATAACAATTTACTGAAAGCAAAAAGCAATGGAATAAGGAAGGCACAGTAGCAACAGCAGCATTAACAGCACAAGTATACGATAAAAAAAGGTGTTTTACCCAGAAAAAAGGTGTTCACCACCTTGGCTTCCTTCAATGTGGCCATCAGGACCAAAACCAAGATGGTGGCTACTCCCTGTAGGACGTGTCCATGTGGCTTCCCCAGAGAACTGCAAGATCTGCAGTTCCTAATTAGCATAAGTGACGTATTTTTAAAGCCAAGATTTCAAAGAAAACACTCAACATTACAGAAAGACTCAAACTGAGAAACCTGTACTTTTTTCTGTGTTAAGATAGATGTTCAAATGCATTAGTTACTATTGAGCACTGAATAATTATATTTGCATTACGTATTCAATTTGGTTTTTAAAAATGAGAATACTTCAGCACATTTACCATGTTTTATTTAAGAAACCATTATCTATGGTTTGAAATAATAGAGAAGATTCTGGATCTTTGTATATAATTTGCCAGTGTATTCTGCATTTTTCTGAAAGCCTATAAAAGAAAATCTTTCCAATTAGAGATTAAAAGGAGAATAGCATTCTACTCATGATTGTAAGAAAAAGAAAGGAAATTTTAATTTTTTACGAAACCACTCCACAATATAGTTTATCTATTTACTTACATTTTAATATTATGATTCTCCAAATGTGCTGGATATATAAGAAAATGTGCATGTATCCATTGATAAAAGCCATACATACATACAGAGTTTTGTATACAAGCACATCACTGAATGTTAAAAGTAAACAAAACTACTGTTTAATATTCTGAGTTTGGGTCATGGTATTGAAGGTTACACTGACAGTGCTGGTCAGTGTATTTCCTACATTTAAAATATAAATATATTTTTAAACTTTTTTTTTTTCTGCCACAGACAAGTTTTATCACATTGATAACAAGAAAGATGCAATTATTGCTCAAAACATATATGATTTACAGTTTTAAGATTGACTGCAGTTAAAAAGATCCTAAACATTTCCTGAACAGAGTTATTTAGGGTGAGGTTCAAATTGTAGTCACTGCTGTTCACTGCTGTGTTCCCTGTAGTTTTCCACTGTGGCATATTCTTTCTATTGTGTAATATTTGGTTTTCGGCAGATCACTGTAACAAAATAAGAACACAGGATAATGTAACCTTATTGCCTAGTGACACATGGACTCATGGCACTGTATGACATGCAATAGGCAGACTCAGACTGTGGAATCTAATAACAGACAAAATGAAATGCTTTCTTTACTTAGACATTTTAATTAACATTTTCTAATTAAGATTTATATCTTGGTGTATATATACATATACACACGCATACATATATATCTATAGAGAGAGATGCAATCAGTTCTTCTTCATAAGCAGGTCTCAGATTAAATGAAATACAAGAACCTAGGTCTGAAATACTTCAAAGTTTGAACAAACCTCAGTGATGGTGAATCCATCGCTTGCTATTTGCACCTTCATGAGAACCCTTGCTTGTTTATTTAGTCACACTCCCCAAACATAAGGCACCTAATTTTTTACCATAAAGGTAAATATTGTCATATGGTTACTGACCTGGATGCTTAGTAACCAGTTTCTGCATTCTTGCTGTTAACTAATAACTGCAAGAAATGTTTCTGGCCTACAAAACATTGCTTGTTATTTAGGTGGCCTGAATGTATCATGCTGATAAGCTTAGTTTCACTGTTTTTTGTTGTGATCCTCTGCTACATTACTTACAGACACAGATCTACAGAATCTCGTCTGAATTTACTCAGTTAATCTTGTGGGGCTCTCAGATCCTTATGGGAAGATTTGAAAATCATACAGTAAACAGGACAATGTCATTACAGCAAGAGTCAGGCCTAAGCTATAAATCGGAGTCCTAAGCTTCTTTGGGGTTTCTGGTTGGCAGTTCTCCAGCACTGGACAGTTCTGGCCATGTTTAGCATTTTGCTTGTATTCTTCTTGTAATTAAGTTATATCAATGCCATCTCATGCAAATTGTCTATGTAAGAAATATATGCATTGTATATTCATAAATGAATTTCAAAATCGGTTAAGATAATCATGTCACATTAAATAGCATAAAGGGACAGAAGGTTCAAGTGGGAGGCTTTGGCAGTTTGAGCAGACATCCTTAAATCAACAACATAAATTTTAATATAGTAATTGTATTACACCAAATGTGTGTGTTAACAGGATGCTGCTTCCAGACTGTTTACAGAGAATGCAAGAGAGAAGTAAAATAATATTAATACATTCATATTTTTTCTAACATCTTTGTTTTTTAAATCTTCTGCAAACAATCCAGCCCAAACAAATCTTTGTTTTTATAATCTACTCAATTTCTAAAACCTCTGCTGGGTTAGACTTTCCAATTAAAATATGATTCTTTATGCTTTTTTCATAGGAAATGTTTACTCAGACATTGCAGTGTTTTCTTCAATATATGACTTTAACACTGCAATAAATTAAAATTTTCAGAGTCTTGTTTAAGCTCATTTCTAATAACAATTCACAGAAAAGTATCCATTAATTTATCACATCAGTCAGGGGCACCAACACATTGGGACACTCTTTGGGGATGTAAGCAGACTACAAATTGTCAAGATTTTCTCAGATTCCCTTTTTTTAATAGGATTGTGATGAGGTAAAGGGAATCATAAAATTCCCTAATTTTTACACAAGAAATCCCTAGACCACCTGTTCACCTAATCTTGGTGCTGGTACCATTCCAGAAGCCATAAACAATGGCTACCACGGAAAATTCTGCAGTACCCTGAAGCACACAAATAACACAAAACATTTGGTGCCAAGAATTCATTTTGTGCTTTGCAGGGGCTACTTCATGCCCACCCTGGGCAGTCTTTGATTGGTGAAGTGCAGCAGGCAAGCTCTTGGAGTGTGAATCTTCCAGTTTTTTTTGCCCCAAAAGAAGGTCCTTTTCTGTTGGGATCCGGGGGGGTGTTCTGGTGGAGTGCTACGACCTCCCCAAACTGACTTTAACAGAAAGTCGTTCGGCAGCCACTGCATTCACACAGACACACACACACACTCCAGATAGCTTCTTCGACAAGCTGACAGCAAAGAGGCAGGAAGGGTCTTTGTGTGGAATTCCACGGCACAGGTTTATTGGAGCCCCATGCATGAAGGGACCAAGCACCAAAGACCAAGGGGGATGGAAGTTTTCAGCCTATCTGGGGGCGGGGAAAGCAGCAGGGGCNCTTTCAGGGTCTATCCCTTTCACTTGCTTCCACACTTTTCAAGCACTGAGACTGTTCCACAGCTGAACCAATTTATTCTTAAATAGAGATGGGTCAGGAGATTACTTTTGTGTAGTCCCAAAGCCACTGGCCAATGCCTGCCATTGCATGCCAGGGCTGCTCAGAGATGGCAGATAGTCCACTGGAATTCTCGACACCTTGAAACAGCATTTGGTTTTGATGTGGATGAGAATCTGTAAAAATGTAGTAGGGAACACATGAGAATAACTCGTTCCGAGCAGGGCTCATGAACAGTCAGTGAGAGCTGCTCAATGCACATTCATTGTCTAGCATCCTGCTGATCACACCCCACTCTCTTTCCCTTTCTCTCCCTTTCTTCATCTCTCTCTCCTCCCAGAGCCAGTAAAACCACATAAAGAAGAGAGATTATGGTGTCTAGTAGCCATCTCGAAGTTAGAAAGCCACAATGATATAAAAATTGTTCTAATTTCAATAAGCAGTTAAAGAGATTCTTTATTACGCTAAATCCTCAGATTGGGTTCCTACTGCTGCAATACATACAAACACCAATAAATGTTCCAAATCAATTGTTTGTATGAACATTAAACCAGATAATCTAAAAGAAAGGTATTTGCTATTTAATTCTAGCACCTTTACAAGTGTCCATTTTAGCTATTGTCTCAGGTTACTGAGATTTACATTCAGATTCGTAAATACGTATATTCTATGTTATAGAGTTAGTATAGAGTGACACTAATTGAGATCATCATGGGAGTTAAGATTACATATTGATAAATGCCAGGATTATATTGTGCTTCAATAATCCTCATCAGTGCAGCTGTAAAAATTAATGCTATTTCTGTATTGCACTATATTCTTCTAACAGTTTGAATCGAAAACATCTGATCTGGAATTATTTGCAGTGGATAAAAGCAGCCTGCATAGTAAAGGATCTGACATATTTGTAAACCAGCAATTATGGCATATACCCAGCAATCTGAAATATTTCTGAATTGTTCAGCACATCCCCAAATTGCTCATGTAATGAACGCACATGAAAATGTTATTATCATTGTTTCTAGTTGTCTTTCATTTCCCACTGGAAACTTTTTTGTCAGCTTAATACATTTTTGTTTGTTTTCAGCTCTAGCTTTATTTGGTTTTGGTCCTGGAATGAAAATGAGCTAATGACACCTTTTCTCAGTCTTCAGAGGCTTCCTCTGTCTAGCAAGAGCAGATTAGTTCCTCAGTGCATGATCTCAGCGTGAGATTGGGTGTTGCTGCTTTATTTGTTTATTCATATTTATTTTAGAGAAGGGGGATCCAGGATGTATCTGTACGGGACAGTGTCATCTACACCATCTGGACACTATTAATGGCACTATGTATCTTAAAAATAAACACATTTGACTCTTCACTGTTTTTTGGGATTTTTTAAAATTATTAAATTAAAGGAAGAAATGCAATAGAAATCTGAAGAACCTCTTGCTAAAGGCCCAATTTAGCAACTCATGGTATTTTTAAGAGGTGAGAACAGAAGTGACTCAGGGATTAGGGGTGATAGTTGTAACATTTTACCTTCGGATTTTCAGTCTGAAGCTAGTCAGATTGTTGAAAAGTATTAACAGAAGCATTACTTAGCAGCTTGGAATAGGATACTAAAGAACAGTCACAATCCCCCCTACCCCATGCCCCAAATGTTCTATAGACACTTTTCATGCTGGAAGCATGTAACAGCTGTAGCCCCACTAAAATAGCTCTCAGATGACTTTCCTGCCTAATCCTTGAGTAGTGCAGAGTTGCTTTATTCTCTGCAGCATGGCCACCACAGGCAGGGACAAGCAGGGATGGCTGCAGCGTCTCTATCGTCAGCTGCTGCCAAGACAGTGCCTCGGGAGCACAGGCAGGCTCTTAGAAAATGGAGTGGTTCTCTGGATGTGCTGATCCACAGGGGACCGGGCTGGCACATACTCAAAAGAAGTGGTGAATAGGGGAGGCTTACCTCAAAAGCAAATCAGCTAGTACAAAGAATTTTGATGATAATGCCCCAATGAAAGCTTATAAAGAATTAAAATATGACAACTGTCATAAGAACAGAAAGCATTGTTATAATATGAGATTGTTTCACTAATTTGTCCTGGCATCCCTGAGGATAAGCAGGCATTTTGGTTCTCCGTTTTTCATTTTGTTTGCCTGATATCAACCTAAGCATCTAGACTGCAGTGCTTTAAAGCACAAACCTTGTAGAAGAATATCAAGCTGTGTGCAAACATACTGGAGATAGATTTGCCAGTGCAACATATTGTCTCTGGTACAATCACTCAATTGCCAATAAAACCTCTGCAAACAAATGTGTCTTCAGTTTAAACAAGAATATAATAATACATATACTTTGAAATTACAGAGCCTACATAAACTAAATAAATCATCAGGCCACAGCAAAGGAAAGGATTACTCTAACTCCAAACCTAATGATAAAAGTAGTTTTAAAGACATCCTTAACAAAGGACAGAAGAAAGTGTGGACAAAATCAGATTATTTGGATCCCCAGTAATTTCTTAGGGACTTGTGAAACCTTCTCAGCCCAAAGAGACCTCATCCATGACTGAGTCTTCTGAGCATTATTGCACTACAACCACATGAAGAAAATACAAAATTATTAGCACAGACTTAAAACCAATCTGAACAAATCATGTCTATAGCTGACAGACAAGGAAAAACATAGGTATGTTAAAGTGAAATAAATTTGTAAGTACAAGAGAAAGATACATTCCTCTTCTCACATAAGTTCACAGATACACTGCTGGCATTCATAAATGTTTTGAGAAGAGGAAGAGATTGTCTTCACTTTCCATTACTCAATTAAGAACTACTGTCAAAGGAACTATATTTCAGAAGGTATGAGTACATGTAATGTCAACTTCAGACTCTTTAAAGAGATTTCAGAGTTGCTATATTAAAAAAGAGGAATAAAAATTAAACTTGATAAACACTTCTAGCTGTCCCTTTTTAGAGTTTTTACCATATATGTTTCAATTTCTCCATTATACCAGGCCTCTTCTAGTAGTCCATGTAGATGCTAAACAGACAATGTCTGTGTAAATTTCCTTATTTTCCTGCAACAGGGATCTCTTGACACATGTGGTTTTCCATCAAATAGTCTGAAACTTCAGCAGCTAAAAGGTTTGCAACATACAAAGGTGAAAAACTCACAGCATAATCTATTTTTATAGTAACTAGTGTTTAGTATGGTCACGGTTTTGAAAAACAAAATTATTTGGTTTTTTCTTCACAGCTTTTGACAAGAAAAAATTGCTTTCGTATTATTTCCCAAATTTACAGGAATAAGAGCTACTAATATTAATACAGATTTTAAGTGTACAAAGTACATAGAAAAACTAAAAACACACCTAGAAAAAAAAACATTTCAGACATGCATCTGTACTTAATTTTGCCTAGCACTTCCTTCTGTTTCTATAATTCTCTTCTCCCTCAGTTTTCTTCTGGAACTCAATATTTTCTTGATATTATTACTAAGTTTCTTCATTCTTCTCCTCTTTGTCCAAGATTCTTTTGCTCAGTAAAAATTTGTCTATTTGTACTCTATTAGTCTTCAAACTGTTTGAATCTTTTCTATTTACTTCTTTTTAACTATTTCTCCTCTTATTTTGTGTCTTAACAGGTAAAAAAATTGACAGAGGAAAAAAAAGTTTCATAGTTCTCCAGGTGAAGATAAATGGAAAGGAGGGGAAAACACTGCAGATGTCAATTGTGAAAATTACCTTGTCTCCGTGATCAGCCAGGCCTTGGATTTATTGAACTACAGGGCACTCTACAAGGTCTATTTAGTTTCTCACATTTGTTTCACAGCACTGAACTGAAGGAACCGAATTATTTGAGCATGGTTATTGATTAATATTTTTTATTGCAGATATTGTTCCAGGCACTTCGGGAAAAATATAGGTATGTTTAAAAGAAAATAAATACATAAATAAGACGGCACGCTGGACTCCCTCTCTCTTGCTCTTTCTCTCCCACCACATGTGTATCCATTAGCCCAGCTCTGGAAAGCTCCCTGAACAATTCATAACGATAGCAGGCACTTAGGAAAAAGTATAGGGATATTTAAAACTAAAATGTATACATAAATAAGATAGTAAGGCAGGCTATATGCATATGTCTGCAGAGATGTGAAAGCTGTCTGAAGAATTCTGTCAGTAGTAAGTGTGCCACAGGGCAACTACGTGAACACTCAAATGAGATGGACCAAAATAATTCCTTCCCTGAGCTGTACCCTGCAAGAGCGTGACTTAGCGATACAAAGGATATTCACAGGACAACAGGGGATGTGATAGCTCTGCCTGGAGGAGCACTGGCTGCTATTTTAATAAGATTTTTTTTTGAGTATTAAATCATACCCGAAATGCTAATGAAAATTCAGAAATTCAAAATTTCAGACTCACACTTAAAAGCTGTACTTAAAAGTACAGAACTTTGCCATGCTGTCATGGTTTTGTAAGTTTAATTCATGGCAAGAGAAAAAATTTCTCCTTAAACTCTGTTTTCTGAAGTGACTTGAGTCATGAATGTATTCTAGGCCCTGGTATGTCTGTTACTACTTAATAAAAACATTTTCTAAATGCCCTTGGCTAAATGACAGAGAGGCTCTAAGTACCTTCCCAAACAGAGAGTGAGTCTGCAACAGCTGCTGTTTCTCAAGTCACACACTTCCCGGTTTCTCACTAGCGCCTTCGTGTAGACAAACCCCTCCTAGTGACTCAGGCAGATTTTCTGCATCAAAAATGCCTCTTATTTGTGTTGCAATGAAGAGATTTCATATTTCAGTGTCAAACCATGTCACTACAAGACAAACAGAAAACACTTTGATCTCAAGCTATGTCTACGCAATGTACTGAAGGTGTGATGACAGTACAGACATCCCTTCTAGTCTGAATTTAGCTAGCACAGGAAATGAGAAGAGCCTGCATGTGTAAGTGTAAGCTAGTAGAAACCTGATGGGGACACACCCTTGGGCTGCTAAGGAATAAAAAGGAGCCATTCTTTGGGGTAGCAGATTCCTAACAGAGCCATCTCGTTTTATGGTGTAGAGGTTAAAGAGTTGACATGTAATGTTAGTACAGAACAACACATTTTCATTTCCCATCACCTAAATTTTTATTGATAATATATTGAGTTTTAATATTAACATATTCCAGGCAAAAGGTTTGCACTATCAAATTCTGTTTGGCTGGCAAAATCATAAATTTAAACAGTATGTTTTCATAAACTATTAAGACTTCCTTGTTTCTCTTGTTTACTCATCCTATATCTGGATGCTAGTATGCAAATAGTGAGATTTTCAGCCAGTTGATCCACTATCTTCCTTCTTATCTCTTCTCTGACTTTACAATGAATAACCCAGTCTTTTCCCGGATTATATTACTGTCCAGATTTTATATCGGTTTATAATTTCTTGGGATTTTTTTTCCAAGTCTGTGCAAGTTTGATGCTAACAAATCTTCCTGGTTTATTTCAGCATGCCCTTTTTTTGATAAAATAAAACAGTTTTGACTTAGAAAATATAAAATATTCCTGTCAACAAGTGGCAAACATTCAGTGACAGATGTCAAAAATAAAGGATAAGTTAGAACACTTTGGATGTTGCCTCATGTCAGAGTTTCAGAAGTCTACAACCACTGTACATTTGTACATGGCCCCTAGTTCTGTGACATAATCAAATATTTTTAAAAAGACTAAAGATTATAAATAAAACTCAAAAGAAAATGTTGAAATTCTTAAATAAAATCTGAACATTTGTAAAAAATTTTCAAGTGCTACACTGATTAAAAGTAAACTGTTTCCTGACTGTAGAAAGATGAGATTTAATCTTTTTATGAATCAGAATAGAAAGATCTAGAAATATCATTTCTGGTAAAATGGAAAATCAAATTTTTGAGCAGTGCTGTTAATCCTTATGCTAAGTGTGGCCTGTATGACATGAAAAAGAGTCAGGTTCAGCCGCCACAGGAACTGGAAGCTCCAGTTGTTTGATAATGAAGAAACAAGTAGACGTTCTCTTTTGTTACAGTTCTAATTCACAGACTGTTCCATCTAACAGAATACTAATTACCTTAAGTGAATTTCACAGTTGACAGAGACCTTTGCTGGGAAGACAAGCTTGACAAAGGCAATTGAAACTTAGCTAATGAAGAATACGAGATCCACCTTTGAGGAATGTTAAGTAAGTGCTTTGCTTTTCATGAAAGGTACCTCTTTTATATGTAAAGTAACCATAGAAATGTCAACATTTCATTTTAAGACACCTTGCTAAGTTCTGCAGAGGGTTATCAAATTACCTTTAGGTTTTCCTTTTCTGTAATTACATTTATTCATAGAGCATTTCCTTGCAGTGAAGCTGTGTGAACCAATCCTTAAAAAGGCACACAATGTTTGCTTAACACAACTTAATCAAACTGGTCTTCATATTGACAATCACAGGATGGCAGAAATTTTTCTGGAAAATGAGGGCTATGCAGGTGTGTGTTTAGTTATTACACAGTTACTTGAAACACACAAAAGTGCAGGTGAGAGCCAGTACTGAAAAAATGTTCTTTTGGGATCATGTTACCTTGAGTAGCTCAAAATATGCAAATAACTACTGCCTTTGGTGCTGCTTGAGCTAATGCCAGCTTGGAATTAATATGAATTTGGGATGCTTTAGAGGCTACTGAGAAAGATGAACAAAACCTTGCTTGTATGGTTGGCCAGGGTTCTGCTTGTTCAGGCAGGATCAAAACCACCCAATCCAAAAGCTTTAAGATTAACCCCCTCCTTTTTACACAAAAAGTTGCTTCCTCATTGTAGATGATCTGATGGTACTGCAGCGTTCTTACACACTACAGGGCACACTGATATGATCCTGTGCTACTGTGAGTATTTTACGGCTCACCTGCGTTTTTCAGAGAATTAAGTCTTTAGGTTTCAGCACCAGTAAGATGTTTGATATGCACATAAATTAAAGTTGTTCAGGTAGTGGAAAGTTTCAAAGACTTCTTAAAGCCAGAAAGCAGTTTATTTTCCAGTTATTCCAGATTTACTGAAGAAGCCAGTCAGAGAAAGATTCCTTTGAAAATGATCTAGTTTAGAGTTTTTGCTCTCCCTTTTCTGAATCATGTCCTACATGATAGTTTCAATTATTTATTACAAGGCAATGGTAAAAAAGTGTTAATTAGGAAAGATGAAAAAGACCGACTCAATGGGAGCTCCTGTAAAGGAGCTCTTATTTCTAATGCCTGAGGTGACCACTAATTTACAGCTTTTGATAGCTAGCATGCATGATTCACAGAATAAATTGGTCTTGGGGAAAATACACTGTACACCTTATTCACTGTGGTTAATAAAGAAGATCTAGCTTTTGCTGTTGTTTTGCTTTTATTTTTGAGTTCAGGCAATTTAGTTTTGATAAAATGGTTTAACTTGGCAGTGTTAGAAATTAAAATGTGCAAAGAGGGAAAGAATGACACTGGAACTGCAAGATTTTCTCCACTCAGCTGAAATGCCCATAGAGGCCAGCTCTAAAAATAATCATGCTTTTTTTCTCATTTCTGTGCCGATGTCAGCTAGTCTTTTGCATCTTATTAAAAGCTCTTTTAAAAAGTTTTAAAAATACTAATATCCCAAGATCTTTGCTTTTTCCAGTTTGTCTTAGTAACAATAAGAAAGAGAAAAATAACACATAACTAGATATTATTCTAATAATGGGAATCATACAGAAGACTGAAACTAAAATTTCTCTTAATCACAATGCATCAAAAATATCTTCATATTTTATGTTTTAATATTTAATCACAGCTAGACCTACACAACAGTGTGAAAGAAGTTCCTTAACAAAATTAAGTATTTCAATTAATTAGAATACTGAACAAGGGTAAACAACACATTGGTTAGAGGTCTAATTTGACTCTTTTTTATGCCTGTAATCTGCAATTGAGATATCAGCTTGTTTCTTGAAAGTTAGTACACAAGAATTCATATTTATCACTGGTTGTCCTAACTGGATTTTATATCGATGTGGCTGATACGTGACTTGCATGTGAAGGATTCTGTCTCTCCCTCCCTGCCCCTCTTTTATTCCCAACTCTCCTCATGAAAAACTTCACAAATCCAAAAAATCAACTAAATAAGGCTACTAATTTTGTTCACCTATTTTGGCATTTAACATTGTTAGGTCAAGAGAACCATGTAAAATTTTTAGTGACCACTATGGGAGACTAGGAGTTCCAAGAATCCAAGATGTGCTATGCATCACTCACAGCAAATCCTTCAAGGAAAGAAGGAGTCTTGAATTCTGAGTATTTTTTTCTTTACCTCAGGTCACAGGCTTGGTGTTCAGCTGGTAGAAATTACTGGAATATTTTTTTCCAAAGATATCTGAAAATGTGAAGTTCTTTGACGGAGTGCCTGTTCCATCAGTGCTAACCCAGAATCCAGACTGTCCATCTACTTCTTTCCAGTTGTGCTGCTCTTGCCTGTATTCTTCATGTTTTTTCCCAACATCACAGTCATGCAGGACCAATTCAAACCTCCAAGCAGGTGAATTCACATGAAAAACTCACTCTTTTCTAAATTCTTTATGTTTAGATCTTTCAATCCTTTCAGATCTTTCTCAATTAACACCTCTCCACTTAGCCTATTTTCCTTGTTTATTTGTTCATTTTGTTGTTGTTTTCTTTATTAATGAGATATTAATTGACAGTCTGTGATGTTTCTCATGCTTCAAGGTTTTTTCATCTCCCGATGAGCCTTGCTGAACATAAAATGAGAACAATGAACAAAGTCATTGTGAGAGTTAAACTAAAAAGAACTATAAAATGGTAAAGTCCAGAATCAACAGCAACAGATAAAAGATTAACATGATGCTGCTGTTGTGATAAGTTTATTATCACCATGTTCTAGTCAGAACAAAGGTGTGAAAGGAGATGAAGGTTTAACAAATTTAGAGTGTAACGTGAAAATAAATGAGATAATCAAAGTCTATCCTAAATTGCTATGGGCTTCAGGACATTTAAAATCCAGGAACAACTAAAAGTCAGATACTTCCAAACTAACTGAAATAATTCAACTGTATAGACAGAAAGGTAAATTTACGGGTCTGAGAATCTGAGGTGCATGTCCTCACCTGGAGAGGAATTTTTGGACTTCAGGTTTTTGAAAAGAGGTGGTAATACTTGATTTTACTGTTTTAATGACAGAAAGTAATGATCTTCATTTAATTGTCATCCTGTTCTTCAGCTTTTTAACATTCTGGAAAATATTTTGGATATTTAGCATTATTGAAGATAGACAGAGTTTTACAAACAGTGATTCTCCCCATTATCTTATAGAGGCTTCTAGCCTTATTTTATTACTCTTTATTACCCTCTATGCATTGATCAGAAAGCCCATTAAGAGTAGATGTATAGTTCTTACATAGCTGAGGCTGGATGCCATGAATTTCATACCTGTCGCCATGTGGCATGGTATTACCTGTGAAAATTCATGCCTCCTGAAATTCTCCTTCTCTGTTTAAAACCAAAAAAGCATATGCTTTTTTTGCATATTTGCATGTCTTCCCATGCAAAGTCTTTATTTTACCGAAAACGGAAAGGAGTAGTAGGTGATTTCAGAGATTGTGCTCTGGTATTTCTTTCAGCCAGGGCCAGTGCCAACATCAAACAGGAAAAAATAACTTGAAAGTACAGAGAGCAGAGGGTATCATCTGCTGGTGTTGAGGTGAGAGCATTTTTTTATACTGATTCTTTTCTCTTTCACTTTCTGGTGGCGTAAAAAAACGTGTCACTCAGTTTTAGAGATTGGTTCTGGGAGTAGGCAGTAGGCTTAACCAATCAGGAAATTAGAGTCCCTATCATGCAGCTTCTCTAGTGAATCAGAGAAGGGAGTGAAACAAAGCAAAAGGGGATTTATTAAAGATAAAATTTAATTAAAAGGACAGAATATGAAATATAATAAATATTAAAATAAAGAAATGCCTTCTGGGGCAGGTAGTGACATGAACATGGGATTAGTTTTAATAAGGTGAATAACCCTTCACTAATACGAGTATTGGGGTCAGAGTCTAGCCTACGCATTTGAATATTTTCTTGGGTTCAGATTATTCTTTTCCCATATATGAAATAGTCAGGTTTTTTCTCTTCTCGCTGCACATAATTTTGAGAATTGTTTGGCGGATGAAAAAGAAATAAGAATAGAAAACTTCAAGTTTGTGTTTCGTAAGGAGGGGGAATTAAATCCTCTTCTGTTTTAATTAAGTTCTTCAAGTTTCAGTTGAGATACCAGAAGTACCATTGGTGCACCAGAAGACACAAAAAATTGAGTTAACTCATGTTCCTGTACAAAAGTCGATGACAAGTAAAACTAAAATGGCAAGGCACATTATGCAGATTTTTTGTGACTGGCAGTTGAAGATTTACATAAAATTAAAATAACCTTTAAAATTAGGACAACCAGGTCATTCTAATGTGATCTGAATTACTGAGCTAATGGTATTCTTATCCTTCCATGTCTTCTAGCCACTGCTGCTGAAAATCCAAACCTGTGCAAGGAAAGTTAAGTTGGAAGAGCTACCCTGAGAAAACTACCCCATACTTCACTGGTGGTACATCTGAGGCAAGATACAGTTCTTAAGTAGATACTTAAAGCCAGAAATGTCTACAACTAAAAATAAACAAAACAGCTATTATTTCATATTACTCTTCCTTCTACATTTCAGACCGGTGGGGTTTTTTATGCAGACAGAGTTTTGATTTTGGTGCATATTCTTAATATACTATAAAAAACAAGACTGCAAAGTCATCAGTTAAACAGCAGTAATGAAATTAGCAAATAATACTTAATTGATTTTCTGAAAAGTATAGTCAGGATCCAGCTGCATAAAAGGTACTTTTATGCTGTACTACTGGTAAAAACAAACCCAAAACTGGATTAAGTGGCCAGCTGGGGATACTGACCCCATAATTGAAGACCTGAGTGGTAAACAAGTATTTTAATTATATCAATGAAAAGAGTGTCTGGGGGAGAGGGGAGGAGTGACCAGAGTACATGGCATTCTGGCAGTTCTAAAGATCCAATCATTGCTCGAGACTATAAATTAGAGGAATCATAAAAAATATATAACCTTTAAGATTTTATAATCTAATGTTTTCCATTACAGACTCTCCAGTGGATGGCAGAATCCAGGCTACTAGTTGTAAATAACCAGGTATGCAGACTTCCTTGCTTTCAGGACAGGAATTATAACTGTTTCGTGAGTGTGTCTCTTTGTCCTTTGTGTGGGAGGCTGTTTTTCAGTCTTTTAGTGATTAAAATGGTGACACATTTTTTGTAAGGTTTCAATATGGTTGTTAGATGTGATTTGTCTAAATTTATCATTAAACAAATTACATACAGTTGTCTAGGAGCTTCTCTTCCTATTATAGAATGCTTCCAGCCATATATAAATACATACATATGCTTGAAACCTGTATACATCTATAGGAACATATTTCTTAAGTAACTTGATTCATACACTCTAAACATTGGGCGGTGTTCACAGTGATGACTGTAGGATACATGCATCTCAGTATTTTGTGCAATGATTTGGATGTAAGCACAAAATCACTGCTGATCGAGTGTACGGCTGATGCAAGGATTGGTTGAGTGGTAAATAATTATAATCGTGCCTTGCATTTGTCTGGAATGATCTGTATTACAATGGTTATATTTATGTGACTTGTGCGGGGTCTGTCTGTGCTCTGAGGCAGCCAGACGCCTGCGAGCTCCAATTCAAAGGCAGGCAGATGCAGGCAGCCTAGCCAGGGTGTTTGAACTCTCAGCACTGTTCATTAGCTCACTGAGCTCACGGCCCCACTGCTCCTCATTGCACAGCCGCTGTTTGCTGCTGTCTGCATTTGGAGTGTTAGTAGAAAGCATTTGTGTCTTCCTTAAAATCCCTTCACCCTTGATACTCTGGGCTCATTACAGCAAAATCAGTTTTAAAAGAAGAAAATGCAATTCTTTTCATCTTAATGAAAAGGAATTGAGTCCTACCTGTAGCACAGGGAACTCAGCTAAGGTTCCTAAGGACAGACATCTGTTGTGGGGATTATACTGGATAAACAAACTTAGGTATGGAAAAAATTTAATTAAAATAAAGCTATCTTACGGTCTTCTAAACTCAGAAATAATGGACAGGAGCAGTTACGTGGTAATAATCCTTTCAGGTGGCATTGATGCTTGAATATTTTTTCCTGATCTCATGTCCACAGTATAACAGAGAAACTGAGAAATTATGAAAATAACAAGTCACAAATACTAGGCAAAATTTTTATAGTGAAAAAAATGTCTGTCTCTTTGGTGTTTTCAGGAAAAGCATAGGGCAAAACCTGATTATAGAATTCTATGAGAAAGACAAGAAAATACTGAATTTTGAAAGGTTCTTTTTTATTTCTTCGAGAAAGGTCTATCAAACACCTGAGCACCATGCAAACAAAAGTATGATTGCCTCACACAGGGGCAGTAGCTGAGGTGATTTTAACCTAATGACTTCAGATTGGGTTATTGGAGACTGTAATAGTATACTTGTGTATGTATATGTTTGTAAGTGTGAAGATTAACTGTTAGGCAAATGAAAATCAAGATCTCTCTTTGGGCAGAAGACCTAGGAGTAGGTGAAATGTAATACCTCTGGTACTGAAGAGTTCAAACTAAATTAGCTAATGCTCCCTTCAACCTTTAATATCCTTCTACCTTTAATGAATCTATGTATTTTTATGCTTCAAGAGCATATTAATGCATCATTTACAACTAGAACCATTTTTATGTTTTAATGACCCATTTGTCCCGAATACGTGGTGTGTGTGACCATGTGTGTTACTGTGATAGATGAGAACTCCTGCAGCAATATCATGTCTCCCAGATGCAATATTGCAACCTGTATTTGCATAAACACTTCAGCTATGGAACATAGTACTTTTCCTTCTCTTATCAGCACAGATTTGCAGAATTCACTTACTTACAGGTCTGTAGAGAATAAAAGAGTACTTCAAGTTCCATAAAAGTTACGCCTAATGACTATTTTGATTGCTGTGGTTTTCACCTCAATTTTTAAGTTTAAGTATTCAATGCATTTATTTCAAATCTATCACAGGAGAATTTTACCAAAAATGACGCACTAATCAAACTGGCAGTTTTTTACTTTTCAGTGTTTCATCCTGAATGTAACTAGCTTATTATTAGTCTGTTAGCACTATTGCTGGTTAATTACTGTTTGTTAACTGGTTTTAAACTGGGTTACTAGTAAACCTTCCAATAGTCCCATATAAAAGAGAATCTAAAAAGAACACTTTTCAGTTGCTTTAAAAATCAAATGTAAAATGAACAGACTTTCTCATAGATCTGTGTAGAAATAGAAGCATATTGATAAATAAATGTACTGGGCTAAATACAAAATTAGATTTTTAGTTAAAAAAACCCCATGTTTGCTTTTCTCAGCCTAGGGCGAAATGTCAAAAGGTCTGACATACAGAAAAAAACTGCCACTCACCCAGTGAAAATTATCTCTTTTGAAGTTGCTGCAGTTAAGGCACTCTTAAACTTGGGTATCTAAAATTAAAAAAAAAAAAGTAGCTAAATTTAAAAAAATTTTCTATTCTATAAAAAGTTCTTATTAGTGGAGTCTGATATGGACACACAATGTAATAAATATTAATAAGCCACTTAGAGAATAAATATCTAAAAATTTAGTAAATACACGGTTTCTAAGCAACTCAAGTCATCATGTTCGTCCCCAGGTTTCCATTCTAGATCTGCGTTCCACATTTCTTCTCCTCACTAGCACATTTTGACATTGACTATTCTGCAGTGATATTTGAATTGAGTTTTTGCCTAGGAGCCATAAGTTCAGACACTATACTAATTTTTAGTACCATCTGTGACCACAAAAGACACGCAAGAAAATGTTTTTCATTTCCATTTTGACTGTGCAGTACAATTACCACAGTTCAGTCACCTTGGACATTTCAAGCCACATTTCTGTCTTACATTTTCCCTATTTCCTGAATGCTTCTTGCAATACCCTTCTTCGTAAAATATTCTATGAAGGCTTTAAATGAAAGGTGAAATATGGAATTATTTAAATCAGGAGAAAGGCTAAAAAGCTGCGGGGTAAAGCTGCCACTCAAAGGGAGCTTGGCAAGCTGGAAAAACCTCATGAAGCTCAATACAGGAAAGCGCAGAGCCTTGCACTTTGGACTCAGTATTCCCCCATACTTCTGCAGTCTGGCTGCTGATGAGCCATGGGCTTATCTAGAGAGGCTGGAATACACAGCAGAGATCTTGACTGGGCCAGGCCCTGAGCAACCTCGTTTGACTCCAGAGTGGAATCAGGGTTGAAGTTGTTTTGAGTCAGGTGCTGGATGAAACATCTTCAGAAGTCCCTCCTGAAAAAAACAAAATAAAAAAATTCCATGTCTCTATCTCAGCACAGTTTCTTTCAGTGTTGTACCTGAAAGAACTACAATGGCTCTCAGAATTTGAACACACAATGGAGTTACACATTCTGCCTCTTATACTTACCTCCAAAAATATATGGTAGTTTAGAGTGCATAAGAAAGGTGTTGTCTCCTCATTTTACTGATTTTTCATCTCTTAAAAATACAACTGAAAAGAATATCTTTCTTCCATGATTAGATCTGAAATGCCACGAGACTACACAGCAGGTTGCTCTTTCTCAGCTATAAATTTTATTGCTACTACTTCCCAGGTTCTCTACTAAACATGGACAGCGTGTGAAATACTTCAACCTGTCTGGCTTCTGACAGGGCTTCCTACAAAACTCTGAGTTATCCAAGAACACTCTGTAGCTGTCATGACTATCACTCCACAAACCTTACTTCTTCAGAAAAATCCAGTGGGAATCACAGAATAACAGCAACGTTAGCCAAAGTCTATCTTTCTGTGGAAGAGCACCCAAGCAGAATTTACTTTTGTGTCATAACTCTGAATTTGGGAAGAATGGTGCTCCAAATTTCATATGAATGATCAGACTACTGCAACCATTAGAATACATACATACATTTTTTCAGGAAAACACAGGTAAAGATCAGACACTGTCTAAAAAAATAAAACAAAGCCGAACCTTACTGCTAAGTATGTTATTTAATAGCTATTGATAGTGACATAAATCGAGCATATGGGGTTTTTAATCTACTGCTAATAGGAATAATAATATTGATGAGGATGAAGACAAATAGTTTAATATTGTTCTATCTAGCTTTGCACTAGATATGCTCTATGACTTGGACACCACTATGGAGAATCCAGGTTACACAAGGAAATATTGCATTTGCGTCAAGAAAACTGCTTACATAGTAATACACGTATTGACTTAATCAAAAAATGCAAAATGACTGTGCTTTATAACACTTAGAAGATCATTAGACTTAGTATCTCTGCTGACATATTAACCTTTCTACAACCATGGCAATATATACTTGTCAGGGGTGGTTTTCTTCGGATTTTGTCTTTTAGTAGATACAAGGTTAAACAACATAACTTTGACTTCCAAAAAGCAGTTATATTGGAATTGTTGGATATGATTTTAAGACTATGAAGATTTAAATGTGTTCCAATATTTCTAAATTGCTGGAACCATAGAAATTAAATGTATTTTTCTTCATGGCTTCCCCACAGTCTTCTCCATCTGTTTTTTTTTTAAGTGCTCCAACTTCCATTAGGTTAAAGACTTTACAGTGCAGATTGTTTTTCTAGAGTTTCTGATGTCAAGTTTCTCCAGAGTGACATTAACAAATTACAGATATGTGTAATATGCTTTCAAAATACATAAACCTGGCATTCCTTGAGAGAATTTTCTTGACAGTACATTGATTAGGAAAATGTTCCTTAATACTATCTATTTAAATTACCACTGTTTAATTAGATATTATTGCTGAATTAGGGATTGATTTCTTATGTCAGGATATATTGGTCCAGGCTTTCACCCATTGTAGCCAAGTTTTCTCAGAATAAAAACAGAGTGAGGTGACCTTGGATCCTGGCGATGCTGGATGCCAGCTGATCCAATGGTTAAAGGCCAGAGGAATACAAAAGTTATTCCAATTAATTTTAGTTGCCAACAGCAGATTGAGATTGTCCAGGCAGATCTATCAGCTTCGTGGAGAAAGGCTTTTCCTTTTTAGGAGTTATTGCGAAAGTTCTATGTTCTCAAATTTCCTTCAAAAAAATACTTTTGCTGCAGAGCTATTGAAATGGAAGTGTCTTTGTTTTGGGGAGATTAAGCGCTGCTGGCATAATCCACTGATTTCTGCACTATAAATATGGTACCTATTTTGAATAGTCACCTCTCTACTGAATTAACTACACTTCTGGCAAATATTTGGACACATACTTTTTGTTTCTTTGGAATGAGAACTGAATTGATCTATAGGCAAGATAATCTATATCTCTAGGGTTATGAAATAACAAAAACTGCACCACAAGTATTTCTGAAAACTATTAAAAAAGATGCAGTGAAGAAACAGACATATTAGAAAGTTCAGCAATCTTCTGGTTCTCTTGTTCAAACTACAATTTATGGGAGAAAATGGCTACAGTTGAGTAAGAGCAAAATCCACAGAATGAAGACAAAAGGTCTCAGCTTCTAAAACATGCCAAAGAACTTACAATGAGATCATATTATTCTCCTGAGCTTCCAAATTCACAGGGCTAGATTTTACTGTCGTTAACTTGAGCAATTATTGAAGGAATTTCTATGGTGCAGCAGAACATAGACCTAAACCTTCAATTCATAGTCATCCATTTACCATTTCTGCTTTCATCAAATATGTGTGTTTAGACATGATTAAAAAATAAAGCTATAAAACCAACAGAAAATAGCCTGCTATTGTAACATTTCTTGCCAAGGGGAAACCAAATACTGCAAAATAGCATTCAAAGAGATGCAGATGTTTGAGTCTGTGCTTTGGACTTCTATGAATTTAAGAAGGACAGATGCTTAAATTAAAAAAAAAAATAAAGAAAATTATAATACCAAAATGAATTTGTGCATACTTACCCAAGGTGACTGATGTGCATGTAATGAATGCATCATTGAATGACTTTTTGTCCTAGCACCATCAGAAAAAAAGAGCCCTTCATTTCCTGTTAAGGAAATAAAATTAGTTCCACCCAATACTGATGTTTTACTAGTTTAACTTACCCAGAACCCTTCGGTATAATTATTTTAAGAAGGTGATCAGTAATGACAGTATCTAATACAATGATGTCTATAACGCATCATCTCCTACACCAACAAAACGATAATCGTTACAAAGGACTTGCCTGCGGTGTTCTCTATTCCCATGGCGGAAGGTAATGACTGGAGAAATTCAATATTGAGTCTAAGCTGCAGCTTCTTCAGAAAGAAAAGGGATGAACATCTTGGAGAACTGAAAGAGCTGCATAATCAATGGCTCTTCTCTTATGTTGCATGTGGTGAATGGAAAATAATAAAACAATAGATGCGTCTGATGTTTGAATTCGGGATCCATTATTTCACAGGTTCACAGCCATTATTTGATCTACATAATTATGCTGAACATTTGAATTAAACTAAGAATAATTAAATAAGAAAATGAGCTGAACCTCATTTCAAAAGAAGATTTGGTGACAGTTAGAAAATATTTTTGCATGTATACCTTAGGTTTGCATGACAGTGGAAATAGAATTACATCCAAAAATAGGAAGTAATATATGCGTCCACTATTTTCAGGTTTTATATCAGAAAATAAAGAAATAGTGAAAAAGTGGCAAGTGATCCCCTGAACAAAAAAAAAAAAAAAAAAAAAAAGACTTTTTTGATTTTTTAAGGAATCGGTTTCCCTGTCCAGTTCACTGCTAAGCTGTGGGTAAAGTGGTACCAGCACAGCACCAAGAGGGGCAGGGGGCAGTGGCTGGGGATAAGGACATTTAAGCCAGTACTGCCTTCAAAGAAATTCACATGGCACCCTTCTTCAGGGGGAGAATTCAGTCCTTGGGAAGAGTCCGTGCTCCTCATCTAAATGAGACCGCAGCTCAAAACCTGCCATGCGTGGGCTGCACTGTGACCCCAGTGCCTGTGAAAGCACTCTGGCTGTGACCACTCTCACCCCTAATCTGATCCCTGAAAGCCAAGCCTTAGAAGATGTATAAAGTACTTACTTCTGAACATGCTTTAAAGCTATCCCTTGAAGCAGATGGAGTTTATTTTGTAATCTCTGTATAGCAGCTGAGTGACAAAAAATATACTGCAGTGCAGTCCAGAGTCAGTGTTTCTCTTCAAATTATTTGAAATATTATAAAAATTACTCTAATTGAGACACTCTTTCCTGTCCAAAGGGAGAGGTTAAGTTATTGTCAATGACATTTGATTAAATATTTGCTAATTTATTTTTCATTAATGGATGTATTTGTTAGTCCCTGAGACAGCCTCAAGAACTCAGCACTAGAAAATCTTGGACTATCCTTTTACAGATTTATAAATGTTTCAGTGATCTAATCAAAGTAAAGGAACAACGGACTATGATTTAAATAAGCATTATAAAAAGAGCTAGTGAACAGCTAGTCTATCTTTGCACAATCTATTTTTGAATAATTTTGAATAAGAATGCATTCTTTAATTTCAGTCTGTTTGGAAATAATTTATGAACAGAATTAGGACAGACATTCTTGAATATGTTCACTTTTGTGAGTTGTTTCCCCAGTTCTAATAAGTGTTAAAAATGAAATTTTTTTAGAAAATATGTCCCCATTTCAGCCTGAATTTCTCATGGAGAAGAACGTGACACAATCTGGAAGCCCATTTTTTATCTTGTTTTTCCGGAAATTTGGACAACTGAAAGTGGAGAGTGAGGGGGAAAGAGGGTCTATCCTATTCTGTACTAAGAGCATAATATTATAATATTATATAAATTCTTTATCTATGTATTATAATAAGAGCTCTATAGTATCATTCCATAATGACTTTACTTTTTAAAATTTAACATGAACTTGAAAAGATGAACAGAAGACTTGATGGTGTACTTCAGTTACCACTTATTTCCACATAATATATGCTTTAGCTGATTTTACTTGCACTTTGGCTTTTTATGGTAATTGCCTACTTATCCTGTTCTCATCAACTAATCGGGAGTAATTATTACATCTCTAATTGACCAACAATAACTACTGTATCTTCTTTTGCTAATTAAAGCCTTGTTTAGGAGAATATTTAATTTGCTGCAGTAACTTTTTCTTCTTGGCAAGCAAGTCAACTTATTCATTATATTATTATTTTTTATTTTTATGCTGTTTGTATGAGGCAGTGCATGCAAAGCTCCCTAAGAAGATTATGTATAACACCTTCTATGTGCCATAAAAGGGCTCAGCTGATGCTTATGTTATTGTTAAATGTCTTGTAAAAGGAATCTGTGACAGATTCAGTTATGATATGGAAAACATTCTAGCACAGGAAAAACTCAAGAAAATAATATTATTTTTACCACAGATGAATTGTTAGGGATCTTATTTTGGGCTAACTCCTGGCTTACAAGTCTTTAATGAGATCTCAAAGATGACATCGTATTGGTGAAGTCACGGCTCTTTGTTCATAATGCAAAGGTGACAGTCACCATCAGGCAGAGCTGTCCTCAGGCTTCTAAAATTAAGTGATTTCAGTCATTTCGGAAGTTGGACTGAAGCAGAGGAGGGATCAAGGAGACCACCCTGGGAACTCTTCCACCACACAAGCTCTGCCAGAGCGCTGGTGCTGCTGCCATGCACAGAAGTAGGCAATGTACAGGAATCTCTGGGGGCATGCTCTGAAGATGCTCATGGAGGGGAGCCTCCACACCCACATCCAAGCAGTATCTGGAAATTCAGGTGGCAGCCTCAGGTACACAACCAGAAAATTACATGATTTCACATCCTGTTCCTAGTGTTACCACTTCTTGCCACAGACACACCACTGATTTGGTGTTGCCTAGTCCTCAGATTTAGCAAAACTGTGTGTAGGGATGAGCAAATTATGTTTAACCTTATCTTAGTGTAATTTAGTTCCATGAGCTACACCACAACTCACAAGTTAAAGACTTGTGTAAAACCCCAAGAAACCACTCTTCACCTAGTGCTGACTCGGAAACTGAGGACTGCATAGTTTCTTTGTTCAAGTGTTAAAGGCCCACAGTTGCTTCAGTTAGAGTTCCTAAAAAAGTGCACTCTCATGTCATTCTCCCATGCAGTACAATTTATGTACGCTCATGAACCAAGACAATGTACGCAAGCTCAGCCTGCTGACAAAAAGGAAGAGGTCAATAGGCATTTGGGACTCCACAAAGCATCATCTGGGAGTTACAGAACTAAAAAATAAAGTTCTTCATATTTTCTCCCTAATCAATTATTGTTAATAAGTTAAAATACGAGGAAATATTTGCCTTAGTCTTACAATATCTGAAGGGGAAAAAATCTTTTTTAATACACCCAAGGGCTTTTTTTTTTCAGGGAAGATTATCTTTCTGTGAAGAAGACAAGGACATTTGATTCTTACAGAAATCTCTACAAATAAGTGTATTACAACAGAAAATAGGGCCAAAGAAACATGCTTGGCATATGGTTGAAAAGATTTAAACTGTGTTGTATGTAGCATAATAAATAAAATCTTTTTTTACTGAAAAGAATGAGCTGTTCTGCCCGACCTTGGTCAAATTAGAGTGGTTTTCACTCATAATAAACTACTGGTGTTGTCTCTGAAAGGCCACACCTTCCATAAGCAATGACCTTCATTTCCCTTCCAGCAGCCTGGGGAAGCACAGGGGGCCTTTTGAACGTAGGAATGCTTTTTTCCTGCTATTCTGAAAATTAATCTGTACCTTATTTAAAGGAGAGTGCCATTTTGGAATCAAAACTAAAGCACCACCATTTCACCCCCTTGTGATGCTTCTGTAGTTCAGGTTCTGGAAGTGCACAGGTTATTTTTGTCTTGGTATGTCAGTTTTGCCGCATGAGGGCAGCTGTTTATTTCCCATAATAGGTGATCCTTGGAATCTCTCCAAGCTGTAGTAGTGCTTACAGGAGAGAGGATTGTCATGTTGTGTTTTATGTGCGTCCTTGGTCTTGAACATTTACTGCTAGATCTGAACAACTTGGCCTGTTCTTATCTGTAAAGGCAGAAGAGCATGAAGTCCGTTTCTGAAGGAAGACTTAAAAGGAAAATAAATCCAGGATCCTTCTAGCAGCTAGAATGGAATTAACTGGAATAATTAATAAATGCTAAATATCATATTGAGTTAGAAACAGCTGGTTTGAATACGTAGAAGCTTAAAAAATAATATAAGAAATTTTCTGTGATTGGGAGAGAGACCTTCAAAGTGCTTACTGGCCTAATGCACACTTATTTCATACTGAGTTACATATAATAATAATTGTAACATACAATTATTTCATACTATTTCTAACTAAAGACAATTAAAAACAGAGATGGAGAATTAAGCATGAGCTAAAGGGGTAGCAAATCCTCATAAATAAAGCAAAGGTTCCCAATGCAGTGGTTTATAAGAATGAAGTAGACTCAATTCTCTGTATTTGGACCTATTTCTTAACTTATTCAAGGAAAACCAAAACCATCGAGGAGCTGCAGCTCAAACAGTCTTGCTAGAACGTCTAACATGGCTTGTTCTGAATTTTCTCATTGGAAGTAGAACATGTTTCTAGCACCCCCAAGCTGATTTCAGGATATCGCACAATCTTCTTGTGAATTCAACACCAAATTAAAGGTGGCTGTGCTGAATCTAAGTCACAGGCTTTATTCAAATTAATTGATTTTTTAAAAGAAGTAGTCAGACTCGATTAACTGGGTGTATTAATTAATAGTGACTCAAGCATCTGTAGTTTTTACACACTGCTAATTCTTGGGTTTCATAAATGTGTAACTTATGAGCTAAATCTACAAAATTGTCCCCTACCACTCAGCTGACTAATATCTTACTCAGTGTAAGTTTCATGCTAATAAATGTATGTTTAAGCAGGCAATGTAGTTGAATTAAAACAATAATAACAGATATAATATGAATAAATAATATAATATAATAACAATATAATCTGAATAAAACCAGATTTCCCCATTTGTTCAATTGAGAGCGGCTGACTTGAACACAAAGCTGGAAAAAGGCTGTGTAAATAGGTAACTTCAAAAGAGTATTCATAAAAATCTGGATTCAAAATATCCACAAGAGCTTGTTTTCATGCTCAGAATATCAGTACATTTGAAGCTACACAAGATGCAGAGGGAGAATTGTAAAGCTGAAGGGAATAATTGCTGTGATAAGCGAAAAGCAGCTATTTCTCATTTTATATTGAAATTCAAACCATTTGGGGCCTGAGTCCTTAGGCAATTTTCTGCATAGGAATTCATTTAATGATGTTATTATTTTCCCCTCAAATTGATGAAATGGAAGACATTATACTTTTAAATACTCCTTTCATATGTGGAAGAGATCAGAGAACATTGAACTGCTCCAGATCTGATTTTCTGCTAGAGCAGAACAGGATTTCTGGCCAGCTCAGTGCAGTATGAAGCATAACCATCCATTCACAGAGTATAATGGTAATGTTAACATTCCCTCTTCTCTATAGGCAACTAGAATAGTTTAGTATCAGACAATCATAAAATATGTGATGTTGGAAGGGACCCATCAGGATCACTGAGTCCAACTCCTGGCCCCGCACAGGATACCCAGGAGTCACACCCTGTGCCAGAAAGCATTGTTGAAATGTTTCTTGAACTCTGTCAGATTTGGTGCTGTGACCACTTCACTGGGATTCCAGTGCCCAACCACCCTCTGGATGAAGAAATTTTTCCAAGTTTCCACATCCAGCCTAACCCTCCCCTGGCTCATGTTCATGCCATTCCCTTAGGTCCTGTCACTGCTGACCACAGAGAAGAGATCAGTGCCTGCCCCTCCTCTTCCCATCGTGAGGAAGTGGTAACTGCAATGAGGTCTTCCCTTAGTCTCCTCCAGGCTGAAACTCAATCGGTTCATGGTTGCTGTGGCCACCCAGCACTTTGCTCATGACATCCACTCTATTGACAAGCAGCAGATCAAGGAGAGCATCTTCCCTTGGGAGGATGGTCTGTTATCCAGGTTTTTTAGAAATCTTGTGGCCTGGGTGATGCTCCCAAATAGCTTCTGGCAAGCTGAAGCCCCCTATCAGGACAAGGGCAGTTGACATGGAAGTGTCCCTCAGTTCATCAAAGGATAATTCATCAGCATCAGCATCCTGGCTGGAAGGTCTGTAGTAGACTCCCACATCCACATTTTTTGTTTGTCCCTTGATTCTTATCCAGAGGCTTTTAACTGTGCCATTGTCAGCTGTGAGCTCCATATATTCTATTCCTTCCATTGCACACAATGCCAACCCCCGCCCCTTTTGGCCTGCCTGTCCCTCCTAAAGGACCTGTAACCCAATCCAATAGTCACCTCCAGTCACAGGATTCTTCCTGACAGGTTTTACCTATGCCAGTGATGTCAAATCTCTGCTACTGGGCCAAAGTTTCAAGCTCATCTTGTTTGTTCCTCATGCTGCTGTAAGTGTAGAAACATTTGAGGTATGGTACTTTGTAGCCAACACCTTGTGAAGCAGATTGAGGGGTCCCATTAGCGTGCATTTCCTCAAGTTTTGGCACACCATCCCATCGCTCATCACTGGCAAGCCAGTAAAACCATCCCATCACCTAAGGGGCACTGTAATTAAAAAAAATCATATACATTTAACTGAAAAACATATAAAACGTAATACATTGAACAAAGCCTTCACTACTTAAAGACAAAATACCAACATGGACTTAAAACCAGATTTTTCAAAAGCAATCACTGCCAAAACAAGCTTAGCCTGTCCTTGTAGGCTAGTTTATACCACGCTTATATAAGAGTTTCCCCAAACCAACTGCAATGAAAATCAAAGTACTGTGCATCTCTCAACAAGTTTTGTACTGACATAAACTGAAAAGGAAGTTACTGGGGTGTGGTCTGTGAACCAGTGTGGGTTTTGCTGCTCATTTATACGTGTCCCTGGAAGAATGTAGGAGTGCAAGCACTTTATTCCTTATATACTTTATTCCTACCCTCTTTGCCCCATTTCTCATGGTTAAATTTTCCCAAATATTTGACCAAATTCTGTTCCAATCTCTTGTTGTCCTGGTCACCTTTCTCTGTATCTTGCCACATTTTCCTGTGTTGTCCCCATACTATCACATGTTTCTGTGCTGGTCTGAGAGTGGATCTGCACCCAGTGTTCAAACTGGGCTGTCACAGCAGCTGTGTGTGTAATGGCTCACAATGTTCTCTGCTTTATTCTCTTTTTTTTTTCCCTAAAAATATTTGAGGTTTATTAGTACCGAAGAAAATTAAGCTGAATTTCATAAAAATACTCAATAATAAGTTTCTCAGTGTAACAGTTAATTCATTACCTACCATTACGTAAGGTAAATTACAATTATTTTTCTTCCTTCATTTACCCTGCTGCATGTATCAACACAGATCTCAATCTGCTATTTTACCACCAAGTCCTTGCAAGCACCTTCTGCATCTTTTTGTCATTACCCTTGCCTTCATTATCCTCAGTAACTTAGCACACTGTGTGACTTCACTGCTTATTCTCTTTTTCAGATCGCTGATGAATACATCCCCCTGGGACTCCATGGTGATTTTCTTCCAGTAAGAAAACTGACCATTAACTCCTACTCTCCATTCTATGAGCTGTTGCTGTGCATGGTAAGTGTGCGGAGTGGGAGGCTTCTTTATATACTTACACTTTTTAAAAATTATTGCATCTAATTTATAATTATTTCTAATAGATAAATGATATTTTAATGATATAAATATATTCCTGAAAAGAGACTCAGCAATTATGCTTTCAGAATGAACTTTTTTTTTTTCCTCTTATTGGAAGTATTTTAGATTTGCCCTCTGTCAAACCTTGACATTTTTGGTCTGCTTCTATTTTTTTATGTATGTGAATCACTCGCCTTTCAATACTAAACTGTCAGAGGCATGTATATTTTGAAAAGAAGCCAAGTTTCAGTATCATTATACTTACACATTCACCCCGAGGCATAATTGTTCTAATACACAATTTTCATCCTGCAATTTAAAGGAAAGTTAGTGTGTCTTTCTGCCTTCCAGTAACTGTCACAGGATTTTCAGTATGCATTGGATAACACAAGACCTTTCCTGTTCCCATGGAAATCGGTAGTAACACTTCATACCCGTTAAACTCTATCAGAGATAAAAAATGGGATCTATGTAATTAGGGCCCATTTTTGTTTGATCACTGGTTCATTTGAAGTCAGGAGAACTGTTAGTCAGGAATGCACAGGGTGGGTTGCCATGAGCTAAAATTTTCAGACAATAAAAATAAAGGCAAAATGCTGGGATCCCACCCATTGGGACCCATCCTACTCTCGCCCTCTCACCTGGCAGACACGTCACATCATGCTGGAGAATGCCAAGCTGAAGGAAAAGGGACTCACGTGGGCCCAGATGCCCCCCTGGGAGCAGTAATGCCTGAGGCTCATCCAGGAACAGTGGAAGACACCAAGCAAGCAAACCCTGTGTTTGCAGCTGTGCTGAATGAGAAGTTCACCGAGTCCAGGCACAGGAGACCTGAGCAAAGGTAGACTACCTCTCGGTTTTTAACCTGAGCACTGCTCAGCATCGTGACACCTAATTCAAAGTGTGACGCTTCCATGGGTGCAAAAGGACCAATCCAGTACAAAGAGTAAAAGTAATGGGAATTCGCCATCCATGTACCTATTCTTCAGGTTTCTGCATCAGGGTGGGGTGTCTCAGACATTCTTCTCTTAGGAGAGATTTAAGGCAGTTTCAATCCACTTCTCTGAAACAATGAAGCCAAGGATCTGCCATTTTAGGTGGATTGTCATCATCTTTTGGTTGGTAAAATAAAGTATGTTTAGTTGAAATAAAAATAGGGAAAAATAAATGTATTTTCCTTAAAAATCCCCCAGTTTTGAAAGATTTACAAAAGCTAGAACATCATATACAGGATTAGTCATAGACTGCTGTAACTATAAGTCATTATTTAAAAAAAGGGAAGAAGAATTTGCCAGATTTACCCGAACCTGAAAGATGCAGAATCAACCCGGTAGTAATATGGCTCACTAGAAGGGCACAAAGTAACATGAAAAGTCAGTAAGACTCAGTAAAATAAATTTATTCACCTCTCAAAGGAATATAATACAAATATTGGTCACATACAATGTATGCAGGAACTTAAGATCCAACCCTCACAGTAAGTGCTGTAGGATCAATGCAAGGTTTCTTGACAGTGTAAGTTTTTTGAGTCCAATGAAGGTAGTTTAAAGCTTTGTAGAAACACACAACTACTCTGCCTTCTTGCTGTGAGTCAAAGATGCAGCTCTAAGCAATGAATTGTAACTGCACCCCATGTAGCTACACCGGTCAACTCTTGCAGTCTTCAATATGTCTTTTAGTTGTATTTAAATGAACTAGTGTAAGTATCATTTTCTAAAACTATGAATATCCAGTTATTTTTTTTAGCAGCACATTTCTTTATTTTTTATATTTTTCTAGAACTAAAACATAATCTAAGACACATTATCTAAAAATAAAATACCTGTTATGCACATGCTGTGCTCATGAAGTAAAAATCAAATACATTTTTTACTGTATATGTAGTGCAGTTCTTTTTTTGACTTAATGAGTATCTAAAAAGAACAGAAGCAAGCAGGAAGACACTAAGTTGCCAGTCCACCTGACCCCAAACATAATTTTAAAATTATGTCTCAATTCTTGCAGACATCATTTATCCTCAACTCTAACCCCATATTCAATTTTAGTATTACTTGTGATTACAGTGTAGTTAACTAGAAGTAGGCAATGTACAGTTTCCTTACAAATCTCTGAAGTAGAATAAAATAGTTTGCACTGAAAATTCCTAAAGATTGGTATATAATTGGTATCAATTTAATTCTTGATAAAGCTCACTGTGACTTGCAGAATTTTGGATTTGTGGTTCTCCTTATGTTCCAGCTGTGCTTGGGATCCATAAAACTCTCAAATTTAGAAACAAACAATTCTGTAGAAGATGTTCTGGGAAACTTTACTGTGAATGTTGCCAAAACGTGAATAAAAGCCTCTAAATATAAAATAATGACCTGGGTATCCTGAAAGCAGCATTGTATGGACATTGTAGTGCCACTACAAATATTGCAAAACCTACAAAGTTAATTAAAAATTCTGTTCGATAGAAAAAACAGCATGACAGAAATAAGTACCTATGAAAAACCATTTTATTTTTACATTGTGTCGATGCTCTATGAACTTAGTAATTAAAATATTTCAAGACCACATCCCTAGATGACTATCTCACTTTTGCTTTCACCTGTCTTGCTCCCCAATTTTTCATCCCTTTGTTTTCTTCACAGCAAGCCATTGATCCTGCAAGCTTCAACTTCTCTGTTATTGAGCTTTAAAAAAAATCTGTATTTTACAAGTCTGATTTTGTACTGAACAGGTCTAAAATAGCAGAACAATTTATTAAAATAAGCATAATTGTATAAACAAAATGTTCTGCCTGTTCTTTAGAATGTATTACACCTATGAAATGACTAAAGAAAAAGAAAAGAGCACATTCTTAGCACAACTTTTACTTTGCCTGGTTATCATAATATTTTTACAGTTGTAGGAGACAACTAGAAAGAAGCAAAATAATTTAAATAGCAATTCTTTCCCCGATACATTTCACAGATCTTTGCTATCATCTCAGTTGTCAAGTACACGGACCTATTTTGCTGCTCTGGGTTTAGTATTTGTTTTGATTTCTTTTCAACAAAATCTCTATGAAAACGGTCCTGTTTAAAGAGCTTGCAATACCATATACAAAGGCATTTTTAAAACACATACTTTTTTAAACAGTGGAGCCAAAACATCAGAAAGTCTGCCTGTGTTTGACTATAAGGAGAAGCAAATGAGCTTTGATAAAGCTACTGAGATGGAATAAATTTATATAAATATAACATCATATGATATGTCACAGTAGTTCTGGTAGCCAGAGAATATTTTCGTTCTTCTAAGCTGACTAGTATCCTTCAAACAAAGCCTGTTACAAGGATCAAACCATAAAATAATCTATTGAACTATAAGGTGTTTATAAGGGACAGGACATTTTGGAGTGGGCTGCATACAACCTTTACCTACTGGAATAACCCTGATGAATGTGAATAATGTTATGCAGAAATACAACAGAACAAGTTACAAGTTGGAAGCGTAGTAAGAAAATCTGTGAGCAATATGCATCTATTCTCGACGCATTTGAGGTTATTTTGCTGAAGGTAACAAGGTAGAAAAGCAAGGAAAGTTCTGATCCTGTGATTATTGCCAACCTCTTTCCTGTAGAACCAATACTGCTGTAAAACAGGAGCAGCATTAGGTATAAAGGAAAAATAATGCAAGATAAAGTTTAGAGGGTTTTTTACATCAACAGTTTTGTCAGTAATTTTGGTGTGACTGACTTCAACAAAATGTTGTTAAGACCAAGTTGGAAGGTAATTCAAACATTTCCATAGGATTCCTGTTGAGTTCCAGAAGTAAAATAGGTTCAGGTCTTCCTGAATTTAATGGAAAGTATGGTTCAAACCAAGCCTACAGACTATCACATGAGATAATTCTGACTGTCAAGAGTTTTATTTTCAATAGATGAGGCAGATATCATCTACTTGATATTTCATCAGCTTCTTACCCTAGGTGCAAAGAAGGAAATTCAGTTTCAGAGCACTTCCCAGGAAAGCTTTGTATTTTCTTTATCTTATTTTTATTATTTTTATTTTAAACTAAGGTAAAGCTTGTATGCATCTAACTTAGACATGTGAAGTTTTAGTACAGCAAACATAAAAGAAGTGTCTTTCAGGTTTTGTCTTTCTTTTCTAGGTAAAGGTAGATAAATGTCAAGAAAACTCTTTAATTTTATATTCTAAAAAAGAATGATTTATGGGCAAGACAAATCAAATTACTTACCTATAGTGGGAGATTTTTGAAGGTAGTTGCTTGTTTCTCTAAAGGTAGCACTGAAAAATCTCTGATTATTTACCAATTTGTACTACAAAGTTAGGAGGCAGAAACTCCATTATTATTCTACTCTATTAAGAAGAAAAAAAAGAGACCGTGAACAAAATTAACCATCAGAAACATGGAGATGAAAAGAAAAATATTCACCTTTACCTCACCTATCAAAACCTCCCAGAAGTTTCAAATGAGAAAAACATTTGAAAAAAAGCTGCACCTTCTGGAAGAAACACTGCTAAATTCACAGAAGTAGAGTTTCTCAAAGGGTGATGTCATTTCTCTGGATTCTTGGTCCCTTAGGTTCCCAACAGAGCCAGCCATGTGTTTACATCTTTTAGCAATTACAGGTATGAGTCTGACCATTTGCATAACAGAGCTGGAAGGACTGTGGATACTTTCCTGGGGTTCAGTGCTCTGAGCAGCCCAGAACTGCAGTATTTGGTTTCAGCATAAGCGACAGCTTCAGCTCACTTAATTCAGCAGTCTTCTGTCCACCCTAGCAGAGTAAAATGTTTTCACTAAGTACTAACCCTTAGCACTGGCCACCATACTGGTGGCCTTACTACTAACCCCATACTGGCCACCCCTGTATGGCAGAAAGATGCTGTGGGCACATAGCAGATGATGTAGGATGGAAATGTGTGCACATGAACCCAGAGGTAAGGATCATTAATCCATAATGAAGAAATGGAAATGCCCATTCAGGAGCACACAGCTGGGAAAGGTTAAAAGCAGAGGGGACAGAGAAAATGCACTGAAAGCAAAGTCTCACTATTTCTAATTTATTGAGCACTGAATTATTATTTGAATATAAAAGAAATGTCTTTTAAACATTAACTAAGACAGTTTACACCAAATTTAAAATAAGGTTATTTTATGGGAGATCTGATGAAGTTTGTACCATAAAGAACTTGGTCGAGTCCCTTAAATCCTGGTTAAGTATTGAAACCGAATTGAGGAAACAAAATCTGCATAATTTGAAGTCAAAAATTCTACAGAAAAGCTTTAAGGGATCACCTGTTAGATAGAATGGCTCTGTAAAAGTGGCTCATATACACGATCTTTCTTAACTCATACCTTTCTATCTTTCATGTGCCCAATAAAATGGGTCTGAATGTTTGCTTGAATACTCCATTGATTTAATTGATTATCGTTGATGGCTAAAAGGAAGGTAAAATGATTGCCCATCTCAAGAGAACATGACCTATATTTGTTTAGGTCTGTAGAATTAGCTTGTCCAAAAAGGAACTGTTAAAAAGTCTAATACAACCGTAAGATCAGTTCCTCAAAGTGATGGTTAAATCAATAACATGTGCAACCTATTATTGTGATTGACATAAGCCTTGAGTAGTTTGTCAGCAGAAGGTTATGCTATGAAACATAATTAAAGAAACATAAAATTGATTACGTATCCAGATCTTGAAACTGGAAAGGATTTTTGATTATTTTTCAAATATTGAAGTGTTTCTCTTCTGTTTCCACCAAATCAGTAGAAAAATCTCTTTTGCAATTTTAACATGTAACTCCTAAATTTGCGTTTATAACAAGAATGTACTTTTGCACCCTAAGAAGTGGTTATGAATAGATAACTGATATTCTTTGAAAATATCAGTTTGAAATGTGTGGTAATGACATTCAGATGAATACTTCCTAATATATCCTCTGCTTAAATTTCTGTATCTCTCTAAGAGCACTATGTGTAAATTAAAACTGTAGAATACGAGTAATTTATAAATTTATTTAAGATAGGTTTACTCTGAACTTTACAGGACAACAAGAACAAGGCATGTATCTTACTTTCATGTAAATCTCTGGGATGATTTAGATTATAATGGGTCCTGAATAAGGGAGAATCCCTACAGTGTTACATCTGACAAAGTCTTTATATGGAGCTATGTAAGATGTCATTGTCAAAGCCTATTTATTTTTCTTTTTGTAGAAAAGAAAGTAATTTTATTGGTCTTTATGCAGACATCAGGGTAAGATGATCAGAGATCTGGTTTCAGATGTACGTCTGAAGAAACTTTAAATAGGTCAGTTAACTATTGTACAAATCAGTTTGCCTTTCTGTAAAATGAGAAAAATACAAGAGATAAAAACCTAATAATACATTGTAATAATATTTATATTATCAGCAGTTTTTTATTTGCAAGAATTCTTATATAATATGCCTCAGTTACACTGAACTTGTGTAGCCACGTTCACAGAACTATGATTAATCTATGGCTATAATGAAAAGACTACCTGGATCTCATTCGCTTTTTATTATACATTTTTTATAGTAGTGTAACTTCAAAGCTTTCAGTGCAAAGACATAGTATTCATGTACCCTGACAGGAGAATAGAGCTTGTTGTATATCATTCCCACCCAGTGCTTCTTCTCTGTCTGACTTTGTTTGTTGGTAGAAGTGTTAAACTGACGAGAAAGCAATCATTATTCAGCATCATAATCAAGAGCCATCTTTGCATAGGACACTTGTCTAATTTAATCTTTTTGAAATCCATTTTAAACTGCCTTTTTTCCCCAAATGAAGAGAATGGCATTTCCATGAGCTGCATTAGTTCTATCATTTCAATTGCATCAGAGTGGTTAATAGTATACACTGTGCAAGGTGAGGGGAGGGAAGCAGAGGTAACAAATGATTCCTAACTTCTCATCTGCCTTCAGACAAAGGTAGCGGCTGAAGAAAATAAAGCATCATGCACAAATTCTGTCAGGCACGCAGGCAGTCAGACTATGAATTTCAGGACTGTCAAGACTGCATGTTTCAATCAGTTTTGACACCTCTTGGCATTTCTCTTCAAATTCTGCTTTCTATAAATAATTCTTTTACTTAGGTGTTCTTTCTAGCTCACTTTTGAGCATATAGAAATTCATCTCACCTCTTACTGTGGTTATTCTTTGTCTTCACTTTGGAAACCCATATAAACAAGAATTAAAACTCATTTTGCATTAGAACAGTCTAGTGCATTTGGGTGATGGAACATATATTGCGTTTTCAGTTAAATTTGGCATTCTTAAACCAAATTCTTGGAGAAATTACCAGCATTCCCTCTTCTTATTTGAGATAGTCTGAGTTTCTTCAGGATTTGAGTCATGCGCTATAAGCACATCAGTACATAAGCTTGGCATTGCTAGACATCTAATGAAGTCTTTGGATATACAAACTTGCAGAAAAGGAAGTGATAATCCTGTGTTACAAAATCATGGAAAAACGCTGAAGACTGGAACAGGGACACTGTATGGAAAAACCTTCACAACTTTGCTGAGAAAAGCGCAGAAAGTTCTGAATGTCAGAAACTGACTTCCTGTGAACCTTGTGAAGAATCTACTATGTCTGATTTAGCTGAGAGAAGCCTCTAAGAGCTCATTTCAAGACCTCAACTGAAATATCCTCAACAGTTGTTACAGTAATCAATAAACATATCTTATTTTTCATCTGAAACTGGATTCAACTTTCTGCCCCTCGAATTGCTTGTGAGTTCACATGCTAATTGAAAAATTCGCAAAAACCTTTAGTAGGTACTAGAAAAGTGTTCGTAGTATTTCTTTACCTTCCTGCTGAAAAGCAGATATTTTGAACTTCAAATCATTCCTGCAGTTCCTTCTTGAATTTATTTTAAAAATACAATGAAACCTGACTCAACAATTGATAATGCTTTCATGAGTATTGCATACAGTAGAATAATACATATTTCCTTTATGCTATATTCGTCTGAGGTTTCATATTCCATCTTCTTCTGAGGTTTCGTCCAGGACTCCTATCTTACAGTTTTAAACAAGGAGCCTGGTTTAAACCAGTGTTGCTCCAAGTCTCGTCAGTAAGTGCAGCTTATATTCTTGTTTCAAGAGAAATATTGATCCATATACATGTAACAACACATTGGAAATACAGAAAATGTGATGACCCAGAAAATTCTCTAAAAGCTACCTGCATCATCAGTTTACCTCTATGAAACTGTAAAACTTAGTATATACTTTGTTTTAATGCTGTGGCCCAGAGTAAGCCTGCCAGGCCAGTGCAGCCAAATGCTGTTTTCATCTAGAACTGTAGCAATTTGGCCTGTGACTTCAGTTAATAGACATATTGGTATTGCCTAGGATTGGGCCAACAACAAATAACTGCAGAAACTGTTAGAAATTCTCCCAGCAGATGATTTCCTATGTACAATTACTTTTTAAGGTCTATCACTCTATATTACAGGTATCTGTTATTTAGCATAGTCAGAAGGGAAAATGAAATGAAGCTGTCAAACACATCTCTTTGCTGGTCCACAACAATTGGGACTATGTGCCATTCTACTCAAGTTAGACTGTGAGTCAGAGCTGGGAAAAATGCCAATACATAGTCTTTAACATGAATCTAGAAGCTGTAGTTGCTATGTTTATTTTCAACTATTTCAAACAATTATTTTCAGCTATTATTCAACTATTGATCTCTTGCCTATTTATGGAGCAGGGACTATAAGACTGCAGAAATTCTTCTCAAGGTGCCAGATCACTGCCAACAGAATTAGCAGAAAAAGATCTTTTCCTTATTGCAACAAAAAGATAAAGAAATAAAATGCCGAAAGATTTTTGCCTTTCTTTTCAGCCCCCCCCAGTGTCTGGAATTCTTTTAGCCGCTTCAGTTTGGAAACCTTTTCTTCCTCATCTATTTACCGCTGTAGATTATTCACTGCTGGCAATTAGCAAACACAAGAAATCCTGCTGAGGAGAGCAAGTTAAAAGGGGACTTAAGAATGACTGTTCCTGGGAAACAAGCAGACAATCTGAAGCAGCAGACTTCCAAATTTCAAATACACTCATTACAGAGATGAACAGCCAGAACAACCTCTCTTCTTAATTCTTTTTATCCAGGTCTCCAATCTGCTCACAACAGTGTTTAGTCTAAAACTTAGTCCACTTCAGTGGGCTTGGAAAGGAAATTACTAAGAGTCCAGCTTTCATTCTATCCCCAAAAAAGAACAATTTAGATAATGGCTTGCTACATCTGGATAATAACCAAGTATCACTTTTCACATCCAAACCATTTCAGTCTGGCATCTTCCAGGAAGCCCTGGTATCTACAGATGAAAACAGGAGGAAGGCTTTTCCTGCTGTCCAGCTTTCATCTGCAGCAGGAAGAAACTGAAAACATTTTCAGTGATTTCAGTAAATCAGAATAGTCAGTCTTATGTACCATGTTTATAAGGAGGAAAATTATCTTACCTCTGGGGATTAGCTTGGGATCTTTTTTTAAGGTTATAAAAGCTGCATAAACACAAGACATTGGGGAAAAACATTCCCCAAGTGCAGCTTTATTACAACTGCTATTGCAGAAAATGCATTTTTGAACTTTCAAAGATCTTCTTAGTGTCTCTATTCATGAAGCCTGCATGATATTTTAAGAGTGAATAAGTGACAAAGACTTTAGGTAAAATATCTTAAAAATATTGCCAGAACACTGTTAAATAAAAGATGGCTTTTCAAGCAGAATGTAAAATGTCACATAAAATGCTATCATTAAATAACTGGTTTTTGAGGGAAAGCAAAGCCAAAGATGCAAAAGTCTCGTTAGGAATATTCACTTCACACAAATAAAATCTGAAAATATACCAAATATTTCAAAAGCCAATTAATTTCACAGCTTCCAGCATCAAAAAAACTTAACATACTTCTTCAAGTTGCCTGATTCTTTTTGGTTTGACTCTAAACTATCACAGCATAACAAGCCCTGTGAAGAATTATGCATACAGAAAAGTGAGATAAGACGGTTTTTTACTAGTTTTTTTAAATAAACTAAGCAAAAATGGTCCAGATGACACAGGAACTTTGTAGCTGCTCCAGCAGGCTGGCCTCTATTACTGAAGTTGTGATTTTGCACTCATGCTCCTACCTGCTTTCCTGTTTTGAACAGTTTCTTGCCTCCCAAAGCACCGAATCTTCTAGCCCAACCAAATTAAGAGACAATCAGAGTGAGACCATTCAGTCAGCACCCTTAACTCTCATGCACTTTGGAGTGATTTTGCAACAGGATTTTTTAGTAACCTGAACATTTCATAAGGGACACAAAGACAGTACCAAATTAGAAACATTTAAGGTTGGTCTTGAATTACTACGTTTGATTTCTTATCTGAATTTTCATCTTGTTTAGAGATAATTCCATCCAGGTCTTTGACTTTGGAATATTTTTCACAGTTTGTTTAAGTAAGAACGCATAACTGAGAAAGAGGACAGGTTTAGATTAGATATTAGGAAGAAATTCTTCCCTGTGAGGGTGGAAAGACACTGGCACTAGTTGCCCAGAGAAACTGTGGATATCCCATCCCTGGAAGTGTTCAAGGCCAGGTTGGATGGAGCCCTGAGCAACCTGGTCTAGGGGAAGGTGTCCCTGCCCATGGCATGCCCAGGGAATCCTTGAGGTCCCTTCCAACCAAAACCGCTCTCTGATTCTATGGTTTTCTGCCTTTGTGAAAGACTGTCATGGATGGTTTGGATGGGTCAGGCATGAATAAAAACATTTTTCTTAGCTGTCCATTTCAGGTAAAAATTACAAGTTGCAGGCAGGCAGTTCACCTGCCTGTGGCACAAAGGTCACCAGCTCCAGGAGCTGTAGATGGGCCAGCAGAAAGCCAATTTCCATACAGATAGGCAAATCCAGTCATCATTTAAATGAATGCTTCAGAGGTATGTGTGTAGTAGAGGGCTTGCAGATTATTTTCTAAGCAATTGACCTATTTTAGAGTTTCCACCTCTTGAATATCCAGGAGAGGGTGTCCATGTATAGTATAACCTGACACCCTCCCCCAGCATTACCTACTCCAATAATAGATCAGTGAGATTTGCAACCTTTGCCACTTCAATAATGAGCACAAAATTCTGACTGGAGGTGATGTAATTGTGGGACATCAGGTCAGCCAGTCTTCATATTAATCCTTTGCTCCTTATTTCAGTTAAGAGCAATGAAACTGAGAACACATGTAAAAGATTGAGATCATTTGTTCCCAGACCACTTTCTTAACATTTTTTATGTCTTTATACAGCGTTTTATCTGGGTTTCCATCACTCCTTTTGGGGATAATGGCAACTTGGCCTTTTAGGAATGACAGATCTATAGAGATACACGCTCTTAGATCACCGTATTTTAAGGTTCCAAATAACTAGTATAGAAAAGTTAATTTTATAATTGAAGCATGGCTAAATGTTTAAATTATAAACCAAACTACACTAGTTTAAGCCTGCAATAAGGAGACAGTGCTGCTTTCATTCCCTTTCAAATAATATGAGGCAGTGGTTTTCTTTAGGATCTATTTGCTTGGAAAGTCTGAGTGGTCAGAAGCATCTTTTCTTTAAAGACAGGAAATATTAACTACTTCCATTAAATCAAATATTCTAAGCTCACACAACATTCTCTGTAATCATTTTCATGACATGTAGATTTTTTGCTTGTATTAGAGAGAATCTAATTTTGCACACTAAGTGTTCCAAAGGAGTATTTGCTGCACATGGGGTAAATGACGTGCATTTTTTGTTTTGTTCATTCATCTGATGTTGCCAGAAAATAACCCTGAAAGGGGAATTGTATGTTCAACATGAAGATACCTCTAGTTTTTATCGTTTCTCCTGAAAAGGTTGGAGATAATAAGAAACAAGGCTTATATTTGCTTTTTACTTTACTCCTCCCAAATGCAGAGAGGCTGAAGCAGTTGGGATATGATATTAAAAGTCAAATTACAATAAAAAACTACAACCAATGATTCTTTATAGCAACCAAAAATTAAAAGCAAATAACAAAAGCACCCCTTTGGGGTCTTTGATTTGGTAATGTACTAAAATATGTACATAGATTTATGCAAAATAATAAATCCACTGAAACTGAAGATAAAGCAAAATTTAGCCTATGCTTGATAGCTTTAAACCAAGTTATAGATCAAAACATATAGATATATTTCCCCAAAAATATGCATGTCCAGCTTTTAATTGCACATAAATATATCTATCTATCTATATATATATATATATCTCAGTGTTTCTGTAAAATTAAATATGCTCATAGACACCGGTTCTGGTTTTGTGCATACCTGACTAAAGAAATCCAAATTACTCTATCTTTACGCATTACATTAAGACAAGTAAAATATCCCATGTTTCCCTCTTGTCAGCACTTTCCAAGGATTTTTCTTTCTGTCATCTTTTCTTTCCTTACAGTGAGAAAGTTCGTCTGCATTAAAAGCAACTCATCACTGGAAATCTAAAATACAGTCTTATGAAGGCCCTCAGAAAAAACAATTAATTGACAAATATATAGATTTATTTATTTAATAAGACATTTAGAGACAATTTTTCCTCTTTTCTTCCTCTGGGAAGTGTTTTATTGTTTGCTTCCTTTCTCTTGCCTGCTTGCTGTGTAATTTAAGACAGATGCCTCCCTCTGGGAAACAAAACTTGATCAGAGAACAGCCTGCACTGTCACCTAAACAAATTATGTTTTAGTCACTGCTGATGTTGGCTCTGTCATAATGGAAATGTATAATTAATGCCTTTGCTTTTTCTGCTTTGGAAAGACAGCTCCCTGATTCTGGTTCAAGAGAGGGAATTTTAGGACTGCACCCTTTTCTCCTTCTAAACATTAACACAGTGGATTCCTACCACTACCTCTAAAAATGAATGATCAGGTCCCTAATCTCTACAGTTATTTATTAAATTTACAGTCCAGGCAATTTATTATTATTAAATAATAAAAATCTGCTGTACAGCAAGAATTTGGCAAGGAATAAGAGAGGGAAAACTCAGGAACACAGGTTAATTCCTCTATTTCTCCTTTCAGCAGAGCTGGAAAAGATTATTTCCATTAGTTTCCTGCAGAGTTGCAAGCAGTGATAATAGACATGTGCTAATTTCACTATTGCACTCTGCTATGAAGCAGCATTTTAGATCATCTTTCACCTGTGACATGACTCTAAATATCTCCAATTAGCAGCTCGCTTTTTATTTTCAGTTTTTGTTGTTGAACTTACAGCAATGACTAAACATCTGGTATTATGACTACAAATAGCCTCCATCTCCTCACCTCTGGGATGCAGTGTAGCTTTAGACTATGTATACTTTGATCTAAAATTCTAAATGACCAAATTATTCTTCTGTAATAGGTCCTAAGTGACATTAAATAGATGTTCTCAGTTTTTTCTTTCCAAAATGGACATCTCTCTTACCTCTTTTAGCTACTGCACTGCATAAAAAGCTCAACACAAGGAAATAACAGAAACACTATCTTCAGGACTGAAATAACCTTTGATTTCTACAAAGATACATACAGACCAAGAAACACCAAAGTCTGAGAATGCAATAACTGTGCTTTAAACACGTTCTAGTGACATTAGAAGCTCAGCATTTTTATTTAAATTCATTATCACTGTGTCTGGAGCTGTACTGAAACCAGACCAAGTCAACAAAGGTATCCATTCTCAAAGAGTTGTAATCTATATTGGTTGAAAACATGGACAAAACAGACTTAGCTTCTAAAATTAAACTGCTATTCTATGACATTTCCTTGTCAGGTATTTCTAGACACATTTGCATACAGCTTCCTATTTCCGCAGAAATATTCCCACATTCTGAAAATCTCTAATTCCATTGTTTGGTGCCACTATTAAAGTAGCATTTGTAATTATCATCATCACCATCATCATCATCATCTTATTTTATGAAATAGAAAACTGGGGTGCAGGAGTTAAGTCATTTGCTGGACTTCTTACACAAATTTTTTCTTCTCTTTGAGTTGGAAATAGATGAGAAGAAATTGTAAAGCACAAGGTCTTGAGCTGATGTAAATTGGGTTACTTATTCTGAAGCCATAAATAGCTAAGATTAATTCAGGCAAGTCTTGAATCTGTCCCCAAATTTTCTGACTTCTAGTCTTGTAACTGAACCACTGAAGTATTCTTGGTCTATTTCAAGTCCTAGAAGGCAGATAGATACCTCTGTTGAGTGTGACAATGTTCATTGATATGCCCAAAACTATGAAACTTGCATAAAAAAAAAAGTTTGATACAAGTTCAAGCTAACAATGGTTCTCCCTGAGGAGAACTAAATCTAAAATGCCACATTCTTTTTAAATGAAAAAAAAAAATCATTTTCAGCCATTAGTTTAGAGAAAAGAAGTGGTTTTTAAAAGAATCAAGACTCAGCTAAAGCATCTCTCATATTTTAAATCTGAATTAACTTTTTTCCCCTGTGAAAACTTTCCTTGGGTTCCTTCTGGCTTTTTGTTATTCTACGTCTTGTGCATGGGCTAGGAACTCTTGAGAAAGCATCTGGGACAAAAGGACAGGGTAGAGAAAGACACTTCTTACCAGCTTTACTCAGAGAAACCTAGATCATCTAAAGATTACAGGCCAACAGAGAATTAACTTTCCAATCTTGAATTAGGCTGGATTCCAGACATTCTGGGGGACATCATCTTCTGTTCAGGCATTCAGGTAATGAGAGTGGGGACAGGCTTAGCTGCTTGCTGTGGCACAGCCACTGATATACTTCAGGGAATGGGGAGGCAAGTGTGTACACAGGACATCCCTTGCAAACCCTCTTGACCTGGTCCCTCCAGTTTTCTCCTTTTCGGGTGGTGATAAGTCATTTAAGTCCATTTATATACCAGCTGTCAAAGACTGATTTTTACAGTATACACAGAGCTCCAAATGGGTCAAGCCTTTAGGAGGGTGATACAAGCCTTTTGGGGGGCATGTTGTGCCTACAAACACCTCGATGAGGTGCTCGGTGGGCAGCAATGCTGAGATCTGGGTGTGGCCTGCAGACCTGCCTCAACAGGTTATGCGCCAAGGGGGCTCATGGGGGTGCTTTGTACCAGCAAGGCAGCACAGCCTGGCCTAAAACCTGTCTTCTCTTCTGCAAGAGCAGCAGATTGGTGAAAACAACACCATTTATAGTCTGATATGTCTGGAGACAAGAAGACCACAAGGCATATTAAAGTACAGAGAAGGCCGCTTAGCCCATGCTGCTCGCCTTGTTAAAATTCTCTCCCTATTCCAACTCATGCATCACATCAGTTGCCTCCTTCCTCTGAAGTGAAGAGCGCCAACAGACAGATACTGGAACACAAGAAAAAGACTAAAGAGGATGGCCTGCCACAAGATGAGAGTTTTGGGTTGTTAATGATGATTTTCCCACAGGAGAAACTTCATGGTCATTAGCTATTCACAGCAGAGGGGCCTAAATATCAGAGCCTTCAGCATTAATATTTGGGACCTAAAGTTTGGAGACCCTGGGAAATTTCCACTGACCACTGATAAAAGATAACACAGGAAGGAAACTAGAAGGAGCTTTGAGGTGAAACGACAACAGCTGAGAGGCACTCATTGCCATTAGAAAAACAGGCACACATCCACACAGGCTCCTATAGAAAGTGGCTGGCAGCTCTGTTAAAAGTCACGAAATCTCTCTCATGACATCAAGCGCAACCCCACATAAGCAGAAAAACACTAAAAACAAGCAAACCCAAGAATTATGTGCATAGACACACATACACACATGAGTAGAGAAGAAAAAATGCCAAAGTCTGTCTGAATTTTCAAGTAATTGAGAAGAACACAATACCCCTGGGGAACCAGATTTTTCTGAAAATCTGTTACTGGAAATCCTGTTTGCTAAACTTAACAGTCTGACATGGGATTTCTCACATAAATCACTGCAGGCAGGGGAATGTAGGAATCCCTCTGAGGTCTTCATAATACTGTCAAGAGATATCCGTGTGTTAACCTCCCTCCTGCGCAGCTATTTTTGTTCTTCTCCTCAGTTTGCAGACACAAAGGGTATAATTTATTTTAATTATTTGTTTTCAAGTTGAATGGCTACAGACTCTGAACAAGAAATATCATTAGGCTCCATCATATCAAATAGCATTGTCAAGATGCTACTCATTTGGTAGGCACACTAAGAGAATGATACCATTTTCATTCAACATTGATAAGCTGAATGTATTTATTTATAAAGGTAGCACATCAACTTATATTCCAATAAAATATATTTGATAATATTGTGGCAGAGATCTTGAGATAACATTATCAAAGGAGAAAAACACACAGAGAAAGGAAATATTAAAACACAATTATCATTTACACACCTTGTGAGGTTAGGACCTTTATCTTTCTCACAGTTTTTTTACTGGAGTGGGATAAAGATAAATGTGCTACAATGTACCTTTGTCTTCACAGTATGAATAGTGCCATCCTTCACTCAATATGGGCAAAGACAGACATAGAATCATGTTACAGTGACCTGTCTTTCATCCATGGTAGGTTCCATCTTTATCCTTGTATGTACTGCAGCACTTGCTGTAAATTGCTTAATATACATTAAGCTGAATTTGCATCTATAGATTATCCATATAGATAGTTCTGAAAGTCCCATTTCAATGTAAATGGGGAGCAATATCACTGGAGAGAAGGAAATTAAGCTGAAATAAAAATATTGCAAGATGAGAGTTGGGACTAAAACCTCGAGATGATGGCACAGAACAACTGTGAGGTTGCTTTATTATTTTATAATTACAAGGAAAACACAGACTTGACAGTTAAGACTCAGAGAGTGAAAAAACAGCTCTTAGCCATAACAACTGTCTCAGAAGACCAGTACCATTGAGAGTACCTTGTACTGTGCCCTCTGCTTCCCACTGCTGGAAGTAACCACGGTGCCCTCTTGCCTTCTTTCCTTCCATAGGACCAGCTGTATTTTCCACAGCAGGCGCAGGAAGGTTTGACTAACACCCAGCCACCCAGGGAGGCAAGAAAGGGAGTTAGGGAAGTTTCCACTCTTCCAAGCTTACACATGGGAGTCCCTAATACAGGCTACTGTGTTGGTTTTTTATGATAAACCTTAATTTTCCACCCTGTTTACATATGGACCAGGGGTTTCTGTGTCATGGACTGGAAATTGTGTGTTCAGTACCTATTATTGCCTGAAAGGACTGTGGATTTATTTTTCCTTGTAACACCACTGTATATTAATGCAACATTTTCCACGTGAATCCCTAATGGTACTTTCACAATTAAATGAACAAAACTTTACAACATTCTTCTAAAATATTCACAACCCTGATTTTACAAACACATTCCACAATTTAGTCGAGTTCAGCTTGAGCCCTGCACCCTTTTTGCCTCCAAACACTGACCAAAATTGTAATGGCTATCTCCTGGGAAATGCCCCTTATGAAAGAGCCTATTTTCACCATTAATTGGTATCTAATACCACCACAGTCTTGTTTTCATTCAGAGAAGCCAAAGTGCTTAATCTAACACTAGAAAAAGGCCTCTCCAGTGGCTTTGCCTCTCTTGTCCTGCATTCTGTCAGTGAGTGGCATAGCTCTAAGGAATACATTATTACTGCTGCAGGCCACTCAAAATGATTCAGAGACCCTTTATATCGTAGCCAAAAACAGATGGAGAAGAATTAGATCCTCTGGGACCCAGATATTATCCAGTTCAGCTGAAGCCATTCTCACTTGGTTTGTCTGAGAGTGATTTTGCATTTCAATTTTTAATAATTCTTTAATCCATCTAAAATGGGGGAGAGCAAATAAAGAAGAATCCCTCTGCCACTTCCTTCCTTTCTGCCTTATTCATGTTCCCATTTTTTATTTTTAATTCCATATTCCTCTAGTTTTTGGAGCTGCTGATTGAACACATTGGTATTTCTTTGCTGTACTGTGAAGCAGTAAATAGGAACTTTCTAGGAACTAGAATTTTTTTCTCTTCTCCTTCTTATTTTACTAAAAAAATATCTTCTGTGAAGACACCCCATTATATTGCATTCAAAGTTAGAAGCATGTAGAAACAGCCAAACTAGAATTAAGGTTGCCCTATATTCTTTATAGATTCTCTCCCTTTCTATTTCACCTCCTCCTTCTTCTAGTCTAACTTTTCCATGTTATTTCTTCCTACTTTCAATTCTTTCATTTCCACAGATTTCTTTATCACATTTCGTCTTACCATGGTCTAGTTCCTGTATATTCCTTATAGAGATGTGTGTATACTACTGAAACTCCCTCAGAACCTTGAAACATTTTCTTTATTTTAAAAGCAGTTTTATCTCAGTTTCATAAAGAAAAGATTAACTTCAGCTCAAAGCTGCTCTGTGAGAAAAAGTCCCAGTTCTAAATGCACAAACCAGAGAGAACACACCCAAACCTCGGCACGTAGCCATTTTTTGCCGGCAATTTAAAACCAAAAGAAGCTATGAAATACAGATATAGAGGGAGAAGCTGAATAGCGAGTGTAGGAGAAATGTCATTTACTTCAATCTTCACAACTCCAGAGTCTGAAAAATCTGTGTGGACTGAGCCTGTATCTTAAATGTAATTACATGTAATCTGAAGAGCTGAAGTGGAGAGGATTAGTTTGCTGCTAGTTCCAGCGAATGCTCACAGCCTGATTGTGTTTTCAGGGCACTGGTGGGCAGCAACAGATGGTGGTCATTTCCCTGGCAGGCCATAGCAGGGATAATTACCAGACACAGTTCCAAGGTTTATGATATTATAAACCTCTCTTTCATTTCTCATTCACTGTATGTGGAAAGTATGGCCTTTTAACTCCTTTCTTATTGATTTTATACTAGCGCAACACCTTTGCCTTCAGTGAATTTGAAATGATTCAGTGGTGAAGTAAAACAAGAAATAGACCTTTTAAGTCAATAAAAATAATAAAAAACCCCCTAATCTTACTACTGATTTTTTTTTTTGCATTTGAAGAACAGCTTTGTGCTGATTAATGAAATTAAATGCAACAATTGTTAGCAGAATTTGCTGCTGTCCATTAAAAATTGCTGATGCTGAAGATGATTCTGAAATAAATTAGTCAGTGAGCTAACTATGCCTGCAAAACTAGTAACATTTGGAATGTGCCAGCCAGAATCCAGAATGCCTGTTTTTCACTGGACTAGCTGAAACTTTTTTGGATTAGTCTGTTCTGGATTGATTTCAGTACAGCAAATAAGGAAGATAAAACTCAGGCCTTTGGGAGTAAACAGAATAGATTTTAAGGCAAGTTAGAGCCCATGGGTCAAGATCAGGCACAGATTTTAGCAGAACACTATTCTTCACATTGTTTTTTAGAAAGGGCAAAGAAATTGCTCTTTCTCTAACTGCTCTTTGTGTCTCTAATAACAATGAAGAGACTCACTCTTCTGATAAGCTTAATTAAATGTGGTTAAATTGGCTAAGTCTGAAATTTAACACTTTTCAGAGGCTCAACATCTGAGCAGGGAGTTTTACCCAGTCAGTCCAGAAGGGCATTGAAAAGCTTCAGAATCAGGCCAACTCGAGTTCAACAAAGAGAAGCAAAAAGTTCTGCACCTAGGGCAGAATAACCTTGTGTGTCAGTACAGGCTGGAAGCCAGTCTGCAGAGCACGAGCTGCCCTGGAAATACTCCGGCAGTCACTGTGGATGCCCAGTTGGAAATGAGATACAAAGTGTTGTCTCACAGCAACAAGGCAAACTGCACACACATGTTGGGAGGAGAACAGCCAGCAGGTCATTTATTATACCCTTTAACTCAGTATGTGTTGAGGTTCACCTGAAACACCGGCTTTTGAACTCTCCAGCTTGAGAGAGATGTTGAGAATTTTGAGAAACTCCAGTAGAAGACTATAAGACAGTAACAGTCCTACAATACAGGACTTGCAAGGAGAGATGGGCAGCTGCACTTGTTTGGCTCAGAAAGTAGGTGGCTTTAGGGTCTTCAGCTACACAGCTACAAACGTAATGCAGCTCAGCTCTTCTCAGTACGGATCGTGGAGGAAAGTTTGTCGTTGTGATGGGAGAGCAGGGCTGAAGGGGTTACCCTGAGAGGCAGTGCAAACTCATCCTTGGAAGTTCTCCAAACTCCAGCAAACAAGGCCCTGGCTGGCCTGATCCAGAGCTGGTGACAGCTGGGGTTTGAAAGGAATGCTCCTCAGGGTGACCTCCTTTTCAACCAACACCTCTACCATTCTCTTGCAAGTTTTCTTTCATTTTTTTGTGAAGTACTTTGATGATGAACCTGTGTCTTAAGAAAGTGCTCTCCACCCTTTCCTTGAAGTGGAAATATAATAGATGACACATGCTATGGATTTTTTTGGAAACCAACACTGGCAACAGTGTTACAAAGCAAAGAATATAAAAAACACAGAATAACAGTAAATCTTTATGCATCATGAGTTCATTTAGTCTCTTAGTTTGTAACCATATATTAGCAGGCCAGGGCCAACTAGAACAGCATAGGAGTCACTGAAAGACACCCCAAGGGGAAACAGATGTGCTCAGTACTCGCACCTTCCATACCTCTAAGGTATTTGGTGTTTATCAGGAGAATTGTCTCAGATAGAATCTGAGAACTGCAATTTCACCTATATTTGAAAGCCAGAAAGTAATACAAGTTGGGCTGAAAATTAATTACAAGAATTTAACAGAGTAGAAAAGATAAAGAGAGGGTAGAGAAAAAAAAACCACTTTATTTTCAGAAAAGAAAAAGAAAAAAAAGAGTAACAGTGCCAAATTAGCTGATTAGAGAAATTCAAGAGTCTTTTTTGCATGTAGTTAGACAAACTGAAGGGTTAACATACTTCTTTTAAACCAAGCACTTTCCTAAGGTTATGATATATTGCCATGGAGATAATCTATGCTGTATACCCATTACTGTTTTGTCTCTAATTTTGTTTCAGGTATGGAAAAGTTATACCACCTTGCAAAATCATACCTTGTATGTGGGTTATTATTGGGGATGAGTGAATAAGAGTTTGTTGTTTCATAGAAGCTGTTAGAGAAAGTAAAAAATGTCCCCCTATCTCTATCGGAGGCCCTCTGAGACCTTCTTAGGGAATCCTGTCACAGTGACCTCTCATGATGATTCCCTTCAGATCTCACCAGCATTGATCCTTGGCAAGCTCAAAAGCAAGGAGAAAATGAGAACTGACAGAAGATTCTCTTCCTAGGAGTAAAAATATATTGCCTCACTGAAGCTCTTCTCCGTTACTGTCCCTGAGTAATAAGTCCTGAAGCTGGCTTGTGAAGTGCTGTAAGAAAATGAAACTGTGGTCTGTGAGATACTAATATTTCTTGAAAGAAGGAGGGGGATCATTCCTGTCCTCTGATTAATGCCTCATGCACTGCTCTAGTCCATTAGATACATAAAGGTGCCTTTAACAGGCCTCTGAGAAAAGTGCTTTATGCAACATACTCCCTGTCCTTGACACAGAGACAGAGAGTATCTTAAGCAGCGTCTCCAACTAACACGAAGTGTTCAGAAACAGAGGAATGCCTCCAGGGAGCTCTTTCTGTCAAGAGAAATTAGAGCAGCTCATGGTTATTCTAACTTAAAGGAGAAGCCAAGTTGTGCTCTGGGCTGCAGGGTGATAAAGGTGCTGACCATGCCCAGCACTCGCCTGCTGCTCGGTGACTGAGTGGAGAGGCCATGGCAGAGCTTCCCTGGTCTGTCCTCCTGGGACTGCGAGGACATCCCACTGGTCCCAGCCATCACTAACACAACAAGGGGCAGGTTTAACCCCTATCAAAATCATGAAGGTGGCAAAACTTCAGAAAATTATTGTATTTTATTTGTTTAGCAGAACTTAAACTGAAACTATATAAATGAGGATGGATGTTTCAAATACATTTTCATTTCTGAGTCAGGCTGATGCAGGTAGCAGCATGCACTGACTAATGGCATTGCTAGACTACTACTCAATAGTAGAGCTGCGATGTGTTTACATTTCAAACACAGGTGGTACAAACACATTTTTAAGCACACATGTGTGTGCACCATACGGCCTGATTGCCATATGATCTCTGTCATTTTATTATGGTGTTCTTATAAGTGTTGGAAATTACTTTTATTATGAAAGATCAGCCCATCCACTCAAATAGAACAAAAACTGCACAATGTAACTACAGCAATTTGGCTACGGAAAACAGTGGGAAGATCTAAAATAGAAAGGATGACTGGTTATGAAAGAAACAGTTTGAGAATTTTAACAGAAAATCAGAAATTTTGTGGAAAGGGGAAGTAATAAAGGAAGAAGGTAAATATTATTTCTCTGTAGTACTTTCACTAGACTACTACCAAAGATTGCCTTGATAAGAGCGTCAGTTCCTCAAGATCACCAACACAAGAACTAATATAAACTCACAATAAGAGTTACAGAGCTGACAGAGAAGCCAATCTGTTGGCACTCTTCTGGTCTGTCACTTAACATCTTTATGATAAGCATCATGTTAAACCTGAGTATTTGAACAACAAGATTATTTCCACCAATTATCCATCAAATATTCCACCAATACCACATTTCCCACAAAGACATTTTCCTTCAAAGAAGTATTTTGCACCAAAGCACTCAAAAGAGTGTTATGAACAGCAAAAATTTTAACTAGTAGGAATCTACTCATCTTTGACCTCCACAATTTTCTTTAATTTAAGACCTCTGTAATATTCTGTGGTTCCACAGAAGCTCTTTCAGAAACAATTTGACTATCAAAAGTGGAAACCAATGTCAGGAACTTCATGTTCCTGTTTATGCAGCTGAAATACCTGCTGAACAACTTGTCCTCTGCTGTGCTGTTGTACTTGTCTATTTCTATATGCCGCTGCGGTGTTTTCTGAAGTATATACCCTCATGGTATCTAATCACTGACAGTCAAACACTCCACTTAGGTATGGCTCCAGCAGTGTATAGAAGCCATAAAGAAAACTTAATGAGCTTCCTGGAGTTTGCCTATGATAGAGAAACGTGCAAGTGGCGTAGAGCTGCTTGGTACTAATTCTGAAAGGGATAAAAAAAACGTGTCAAACCTAATGCAGGGAAGCCTTGCTCCAACGGGAGAAAACTGTCAAGGGCTGGATTTATAGAAAACTCTTTTAAAGTGCTAACCTAGAGATTAATGAAAAGATCTGAAACTCCAGAAAATTTCTGCATTTATTTTGCTTCTTTCACAAGTGGTATGGCTAACAAACTTCTTCCTATGGATTTATGGCTCGCATCCTTTTATCCCATGTCCCTCTCTACAGTAACTCTACTTCTCTCCTAGGCATTCCAATATCTTTCTTTGTCACTTTTGCAATATTAAGACCTTTCTCCAGATCCTTTAAAGTCCTTGTACTGCTCTCCCATCCCCATCCCATCTCCCGCCAAAACCTATTAAGAAAGAAGAAACTGCCATGACTGTGAGACACAAATTTTTGAATAACTCATCTAGCACAACCAAACAGATAAACTCAAACTCCCCTTTTTTTTCCCCAAATTCTCATAATTGACAAAATGTCTTCCCTCAGGACAACTATTGAAAACTGAAAGCAATTCAAACCTCTGAGAGGTTCGAAAAACCCTTTTTCTCTCAAACTGCTTAATAGGTTGAAAAATTACTTGGGAGAATAATAAAAGTTTGCAGAACAAATAAAACCAGATGACCATGATAAATAACTATAAATAAAAAGCAGGAAGCCAAGAAATCTGATTATTACCATAGCTTTGAAGCACAGATGGAGGCCCTTCCTAAACAAATATTATACTGTATTCCCACCATTCCTGAGTTTGTTACCTAGTTTAACCTTATTGTTCATTTTCAGTCATCTTTCTTCCGTAACATCCCACGATTTTCAGAGGGAGCTCTGTGTTACATCTCAGCACCACAGCAGCTGCAGTGGTGGTGTAGAGCTGGGGCACCGATGGAGAGTCCCTGCTGAGGCTGTGGGCTCAGTTAAAGTAGGACTTGATTCCATAACCAGAGCTCCAAGGGGATATTCCAGGACCCAGAGAGCTACAGCACCATATCTATGCACCATCTTCACTCTCCTCAATTTCCATGGGATGGAAACCCAGATATGTATACAAGGAAACTGCAATCTGTTCAATATACTTTCTAAATCAGATTCCTATGCACAACTAGCTTTAGAATACCTAGTTTGAGGTGTGCTGTAGATAGAAACATTTCTATAGAAACATTTAAGGGTCCTCTATATTTTTTTTCTATTACTCATTTTCATTTTACAAGCAAGAATTTCCTTTCTCTCTTTACAAGGTCCTTTTATTATCTTTCCTCTCTACCTAAAAATGCAATAAAAAGAGCAAAACCACATAAACATGAGATACATCGTAATAATTTCTTTAAAGCCTAAGTGTTTTAAGATCAGACAGAGAGGTATATGTATATTTTATGAAGTTTGCAAACATTAGATACTCTCTGATCAAAATATGTTGTGCTTTATGTGGAGGAATAGCTGGGGTAGAGGATTTTCTATTATTTCAGATGTACACTTAAACTGAGAATTAAGTCAGCCAATTCTCCAGTCCCACAGGCTTCGTTTCAGTGATGAACAGTATTAGCTGCCTTAAATCAGCTTCTCAACTACACAAGAGTAATAACCTCAAATAATTCTCCACCTAAGATCTATTCCAATCAATTGTTGGGAAAAGCTTTGAGATTCGAGGCCACTTGAACACTGTGCAACATTACGAGCTAAAGCAAGGAGAAAATATAAATAATCATTAAATAGTAACTTTAAATGAGGCAATATTTGAAGAAATTTGAAATATTTGAAATTTGAGGCAATTTGAAGAAAAACAAGTGCAATCTATATTGCATATTCAAAGTGATGCAAATAGAAACTTCATCTTTTTAGAAGCTCAGAAAAAGTTGTGAAACTGCTGTAGGTTGAAGTAGTTGGTAACAATTAGGATAAATTTTTGCTTTTCCAGTAAATTATAAGCTCAGCTCCATATCAGTGTAGAATTACTACTGACACCATCAAGAATATCAAGTTTATCAATTTTTTAAATTTTGAAAATATTTATTTTAATTTGCTTTCCCACCACAGTTAAGTAGCTGTAAATAAGAAATTTGTAGTAACTCCACAAAGTGATAGTAAGATTTATTTATCATGGCTCACTTATTATCTGCAGTTATTTTTTAAAAGTATTGTCTAGAAAGCTGCTTATAAGGTTGTAGGTGAGGAAGTGGCAAATAATCACATGATGCAGTTAAGATACAACTTGGAGGACTTGCTCCCTATTGTAATAGAGAATTTATTTGACATTCTTGATGCTTATTTCACCATCAAATCAAAGTTATTTTCTCAAAAAAGGATATTTAGCCAAAGACTTTGTTACTTTTCAAAGCCATCTCTTTTTTCTCATAAAAAAGGTTGTCATTTTATACTTTTCCTACCTGTGTAAGAAAAAGAAAACAGGGAAGAGCAGGACTACATATGGTGTTTTCCAAATTTGAACCTAAAATTTGCTAGCAGCAGTAAAGAACAAACTGGCAGACTACAGAAACACTGATTCTTAAAGACAGATGATACAGAATTGAGTAGACGTGCTAAGCAAGAATTCAAAGAAAATCAAATAATCTCACTCACGTTTTCACGTGAGCAGTCCTACTACAGACAGTAGGAAAAGTCATACCAGAACATTTATGTAACATTTTAAGAAGTTGCAGTCTTCTTAAAAATTAGGAGAAATGTTACCATTTTTACAGACACATTTGTGAGGAATGTTATGTGAAATCTGAACCTAATTGTTTTTAATAAAGTCTGTGGAGATGCATCATTCCCTCACTCGCCCCACCCATTTCTTGACCTTTTTTTGCCCTGAAAAACATCCCAGGTATGAATAATAATTCAGCTGGTTATGGTAGACATTAGTGATATACTTAGTTCCTTTCACTGCCAAATGTTGCAGATTTACAGTGCACTGTAAAGACTAAAGTACAGGCATAATTACCTCATGTCTTCCTCATGCAGATGATTTCTGAATTCTTACCACCTCCACACGTATGACTCATTCCTGAAGTCAGTCTCCTAAAGGAACAACCCAAGACATGTCAAGCAAAAACTGTGCTCAGCCAAAAGAGCAGGCATGTTGCTTCTGGTTCCCCTCCAGGTACTGAGCCTCAGAAGAGCAGAGAACTGCATGATGCCTCTTTTCTGAAATAAAAAAGATCTGTGTTACTGCCTCGGCCAAAAGCGAATCTTTACATTGTCTCTACTAGGACCCTGTCCCCTGTGGATCACAGAGCCTTTCCAAGCCATACCTTAAGGATTCTGTTCTGAACACTGTTTTAGGATCATATGATATATATGCAGTGGTAATTACATTTTTGACCAGTGAATTATTCAGCTGATATCAAATACATGTGAGATTGCCTAATCTGATATACCTTTCAAAGATGCTCTGGTCGAATTCCATCATTTTCACATAATAGGCTGCTTGGACAAGACATTCTGACACAAATTCTGTAATTGTACATCAATAACTACAATTTTACTCAGTCCGCCATATTCTGAACTCCCTTCAGCTTTCAGCACAGAGTTCTTCTAAAATGCTAATGAGATACACGGTTCATAGGCAGTGTCCTCTCTTTGTACACAGTGGAAGTGGTAAGGTCAGAGTCACCAGCTGGACTTTGCATTCTAGTGACAGAGGCAGACTGTCCTCTCTGACATCCCCACGCCATGGCAAGGAAGCTGACAAGGAGGTTCTTTTCCCTGTCTCTTTTTTTATTACATTCTCTCACTGCTCTTGCATTAATGGCCTTGTTCAGTACAACAAGATTTTTATGCATGTGTTTCGTTGTTGTAAGTATTACACTATGATGAGGAAACAAATCCCTTTTTTCAGGGGATGTGTTGAGTGAATATCATTCAGGGGATAAAAGCAGGTCAGCTATTTCAGTAGGCAGCATCTCCAGATGTAATTCTTCTATGAATTATATACACAGATATAAACTCGCAGACACTTCTTAACTGAACTGGCATTTGTAAAAGAAGAGGCAGCAAACTGAAGAAGCTAATTTTCTATGGCAATGATCCTACAACACAAGTTGTGAGTTGTAGCTGTCTTGTACAGACTGACTTCATTTAACTCCTGAAAACAGGTCTTGTACAGACTGACTTCATTTAACTCCTGAAGAAAGGCTTACTTTGATTTCGGTTGATGTGGTTACTTTGGTTTGTAAATCATGTCATATATACTGTATTTAAAGAATTCTTTTCAGAGACTGGTAGAAAGAAAAATTGGCAGGAAGGTATAATTATGAACAGAGAAATTATTCTTTATGATGTGAGCTACAAAAAGTGTCACAATGCTCTGAATTAATGAAGGTCTCCTGTGATACAGAAAACAGTAAAAATAGAATCTCAAATACATTACACATATGCCTTAGGAATCCTTTAACAGATAAAATTAATTTATTTCAGTTGCCAGAGAGAAAAATATAGTTCAGGATATCTGTATAAATAGAAATATAACCCATAAAATTTGCTAATAGTTTAAATAGTCATTGTCAAACAAGTATAGAGATGGGAACCATAATTATGTCATGTGCATATCTTTTTCAGTGCCAGATTGCAGTGCCCACTGATGACAATCGCTATTTTGTGAACTTAGCTGTTTATCTTGACTGAAGAGATAACCATCTCTTCCTCTGAAAGCAATCAGAGTTTTCATCAGGCTTGAGCAGTGATGTACAAGGAGTAATTCTGGAGGATATTATGTCCTGTGGGCACACTTTTCCCTTACAGTTTCCCAGACAGTTTATTTTCAGTCTAAGATTATTTGCTCCTACTTTATACCAGCAATATTCCATTTTCTAGTCAATGTGTCTATGAAAGCAACAGAAGGGAAGAATTGCAGAATTCTATTGCTCCAGCTATCTCCCACCCATATATACAGGTATCAAGAGCAATGGAAAAGCTTTATCCCAATTTAGAATTTCAGACTTCTAAAGCTAGCAATTCTTTGGCCTATGTACAAGAAGGTCTGCCACAAAATTAAGACCATATTTGGAGAGGAGACACTGGAAGTCAAGGCAGATGCAAACCCTCAGCCTACAATTATCCACATTTATTGTGAGGGGTGAACAGAAGTTTAACTCAAGTTTACCTTGATTTAAGGTAATGTTTTTAAACATAAATGTTATGTTGTCATCTGCGGATACTATGCCTAACTTTTAAGGGAATGGGATGAGACTGCAGTGAGGGCAAGATTAGAAAAGAGTTGAAGCGGGGAAGTGGAGGAGGAAGGGAATTAAGTAACCAAAGGTTGTATATAGTATTTACTGGGAAAGTAAACATGTTTTGTGAAGAGTACCACTATGAATATTAACTAGAGGTCAGACAGACAGATTTAGGAATGTATTTGTGAGATGGTAAATAGAACATCCTCATGACATTCTTTTTTTACTTTGACTGTGATCAGTAAAGCTTCTTTTATTTGTTTCTGTCAGTTTATGCTAAGTCATTGCTGAAGAAAAAGAAAACAATCTGCTTTATTTGCTTCATAAATATAATTATAAACTTGCCAGAACCAGGTTAGCCACAAATTAACATGACAGCTGCATTCACTTTCACATGGATTATTTATGAAGAAACTTTGATGGGCTAAAGCTACTGATAGGACTAGGTGTTGCTGTAGAAGCCAATAGAGTTGCTATAGTGACAGGCCACAAGAATGGTCTAAAAGGTATGATAAATTACAAACATCTTGCAATTTGCAAGCCAGAAAAGCTTGGCATTTAGGAAATACTTGCTACATCCGCAAATTTATCTTCTCATATGGAAAATGCAGGTATATTGTATCAGGGTTCACATTAAGCTGATATACTCACTTGGCTGTTTTACGCCCATAAACACTCTGCTGATCTCAGTGTCTGTGGAGGAACTGAATTACTCCTTTCTTCTGTGCAGATAGAGAGAGAGTCTTTTCCTTTCCTCTAAGGATTAGACTTAACGAATTTCCACACGATTATTCTCCTCAGTACCTCTGGAGTTACAAATCTATGCTATCTGTGGTGGCACTGCATTTTAAATATTTAGAGTTCATTCACCTTTTTAGATCTCTGAGCTGCCGTGGAAACTGGTAGCAGATTTTCCAAATAAATAATACAACATAAACCTATTTTATACATCAGTTAACACTTCCAGGCTAAACAAAACAAAACAGGAAAAAAAACCCAAACAAAAAAAAAAAAAAAAAAAAAAAAAAAAAAAAAAAAAACAAAAAAAAAAAAAAAAAAAAAAAAAACAAAAACCCCAAAACCAAAAAAAAAAAAAAAAAAAAAAAAAAAAAAAAAAAAAAAAAAAAAAAAAAAAAACAAACAAAAAAAAAAAAAAAAAGAAAAAAAATTCAGAACCTCCATAACCATAGTAAAGAAAGCCTAAAAGTTTTAGTAAAGCTGTTATTAAAATCTCAGAGCTGTCTTTACAAAGTCAGAACTTTCTGTGTGCTAAATGTTGCATTCATTGATATTTACATATCATAAGGTTCTTTTTTTCCTTCCCCCTGCTGAATTGCAGGAGGTCAGAGACAGTTTATGAATATATTGACAAGGCTTAAGACAAGAAGTGGGAATCATAAAGCTAAGAAATTGCACTTTTGCAATAGTATAATGTTGAATATTGGTGACAAATTGGTATTAACCTTTGAAGCAACACCTGCAGTACTACACCCCCATGCAGATAGCTTGAAGTCATGGCAAACTAGTCAAACAATACTTGAATGCTAGGAAAGTCACATTTCAAAATGCTATTGGCTGCAATGGACACTTGAAGAGTCCATTGCAGTTCTGAGATGTATAACATATTTCAGGTTCAAATTAATCTTTTAAATTGCCTTCTGCATTTTTGGTTTAAGTCACTTGTGTTACTTCCCCACTTGCTTTTTCTCCTTTTCACATCACGTGGTACAAATACTAAACTTAAGTAGAAATGGCTACGATTGTCTTCCTTCTGCAAGTCTAGAAACTTCTGAACTTGTAAAACACCAACACATGCACACCACCAAAACCTGTAAATTTCAGAAGTTATCGTTCTTCATGAAAATTAATTATAGTTTGGGAGTTCAGCTATGCGATGTGTCCTGGCTATGTGAAAGAAAGTCATTACCAAAACGCCTGTATTTTAAGGACTGGAAAAGCAGCACACACAACATGAGTTTGCTGCAAGCTGCTAGAAATAAACTTAGAAAATGGTGAGTTGTATCTTCTGTTGCACACATGGTTATGCAACAAGCATCAAAAGCAGGTCCTAACTCATCATGCGTGCTGTGTGACCCAGTGACAAGGGAAGAAAAGTGTGGAACTCTATTCAACCTCTACTCCAACACAAAGGACTGTTTCCTTCAACCAAAGTCAACTTCACATCATTCAAAGTTGCCATAACTTCATCCCAAGCAGAGGAAGGAGGCAAAACTGCAACTGAGTGAACTGTGAGCAAGAAAAAGATTTGGGTTGTGCCCCCCCATAGTGGTGCATGTTAAACAATTAGCCTTTTAATGCTTGCTTCAGTGCAGCCTCATTGCGTGCCACGGAAGGAGTGATGCACTCAGCTCCCTCCTTAGGGGCTGTCTTTACTGGGTGGCTTCTTCCTACACCTTGCCCCTCCATTGCCATCTCCTGCTTGTTCCCCATCTTCTCAGAGCTCAGACATGCCCACTTTCCTCAGCCTCTGATGACACTCTCTTCTACCACACGTCCTCACAAAACCCCACAGCCCTGAACAGGGAGTGATAATCTGCATCCCTCAGCAGGGGATCCTCACCACCTGCTTCTCGCTCTGTGGCCCAGGTTGCTTGCATGCCTTTTACTTGCCTGTTGGCTTGTCCCCCATGTGGTGGCATCCATCACCTTGCTACACAATTCACTGTCATCAATGGAGGGCTTCCTTTCCTCGGAGAGATGGTGGAATTGCACTGTGTGTTCACCAAAGATAAATCAACAGAAATCTCAAGCTTGGACTGACATATCACTTGTAAAAGGGAATTTTTCTAACTCGTGTGGGCTACTGGCTGACCTTGCACCATCTGCCCGTCTGGTCCAGGTCTGGATTTTTACTTTGAGTCAAAAGGACTCAAAAGGAAAGAAATACAGGGATATCCCCACCCTAGCCATTGCTCATACATTGGGGGATGTAGTAGGATGTACTATACTGTATTACACAGTGCAATACTCAGAATATTTTAAAGACTTATGAAAAAAATTAAAAATTAACAGCTTTCTATCTCAGTATCTCTCTTCCAAACACTGGAATATTCATGTTCTCTACTTTCCTCTCTAAATTCAGTTAATTTTATATGAGACACCACACAAAGCACTCAATGATCACATGAACAGAAAACTGCAAATTCTCCATTTTTCATTTTGCTATATCAATAGAAAAAAAAAAAGAAAGAAAGAGACTGAAGTGAAACAACAGAAAATGCTACAATTTAAGAAGGCTGGAACAGTCTTATAACCCCAGAAACTTGTGGTCTTGTAGTGCACTTTGCAAAAACAAAGCACGTCAGAGGTCTGAATTCAAATGAGCCAACCAAAAAACTATTAAGACCCAAGAAATTTTCTAGACTTCAGTGAAATCCATCTTCAAAGACCCAACATGTACAAGTTTTACATGCCTGCAGTACTTCAGATTTTTTTTGTTTGTTTTTTAAAGACCAAATACAGACATGAAAAATATTTATCATCATAGAGGAAAGGAAATGGATTGTTAATGCTATATGAAAATGTTATTTACAGAGGAAAAACAAAGTGCATTATAGGCAGAAAGCCAAGGTTTTTGAATTGCTTTGCAAAAGTGAATATTCTCCAATCAAACGTATTTTAAGTAGGCTTACTTCGATTTTCTTTTAATTTAAAAAAGCACTTTTTCAATAAAAACACTAGTTTTTTAGTTCCTCATAAGATCTTGTGGTTGGTAAAAATTCAGAGGAAGTGGAGACTGGATAATAGCAAAAGATTAACTAGTAATAAACATCTTTCTTGTTTACTACATGAAAGTTTAGGGGACACACCCTAGTCTTAGATTCTCTACAATTTGAAGAGGCAACAGCATTTTAGAAAAAATAAACCATCATTCACCTCTAGGTGAATTTAGAATCAGCTTTTTTTTATGAAGATGCTAAAATACTCCTCTACTTAAGAAATACTCAAGCGGCTTTATTTCAATATTTAATAACTGAAGAGGTGGAACAAAACATTTTGTTCTGCCTGGTACTGAATAATTTAGCTTTGTATTGATCTTTACAGACTTATTTTCAATATTTGGTTTTAAAATACAACTACTGAAATCACTTCTGGAGCTGCAAAAGACAAAAAGGAGATACGCACAGACAATTCTTAAGGAATACAAATTAAAAATACAGTTTTGGATAAACATTTGGTAAATGTTCTTTTCCAGACTCCTCCAAGTATTCTTACTATTTTTCTTCTAACATGCAATAAAATTTTAATGTGATGGTTTGCAAAAAGTCCCAAACAGACTACATAAAATTTCTATTCTTTTCAGATTAAAAAAAAAAATCCATTGTAAAATCATAGTGCATTTGCAATCTCTCCATATCATAATTCAGCTTTTATTTTTATCATTTCCTTTTGTGCTCTATGTGGCAGAATTATAACACTGTATACTGAATAGAACAGCTTGAAGACTTGCAAAGGTATTTCTTATTATGTCAAATTACTTTTCTCCCACTCAGAGAACCTAAAACCATCCTAAAACCAGCTTATTTTACAGTGCCCATGCAAAGCACATATATTAGAATTTTAAAAGAAAAGCAGAAAAACAGCCCACAAACAAGTCCTTATTTCTAGAATTCCTTATATGTCTTACTTAGAGGAATTCTATCATTTAGTCTTTCCATTGTAAAGACTGTGTTTTAGTATACAATGTAAGGTAATGACAATTTATTTTTGTTCTGCTTGCAGAACAAGAAGGTAGATATAGTAGATAAATTAATCACTGTAAAACATTCACTGAATTCTGCAATTAGAGCTTTCTTATTGAAAAACTGCATTCCTACAAATGCTTTTATAAATCTTTATTTTTAGATGGAACAGCATTACCAACCTTGCATAATGCATTCTTTATGAACCAGGAGCAAAAGAGTAGCAAAATTAAGTACACAGTCCACAAAGTAATAATTTTGGATTATTACAGGTGATCATTCACAGGGATGGAGTCTAAATGGGAACAATAAATGTATGTACATGGCCTCTGTATGCCACATTTTCCCCTGCTCTGTGAGTGAGATGCTTGTAAAAAGGCCTGCCTCTGAATATGCAAAGCATGACAAATTCTTAATGAGAATTGTCCTGTTTCTATGAAAATATATTACATGTGAACTGGACCAATAAAGAAGCTGGTTGCAGACTCCTTTTTGGCTAGCTTTTCTAAACATGTCCAGTTCCAAGAAAGGGGAAAGCTTACAGACACAGGCTGAATTCAAAGCAGCATTAGTTTTGGCTCCATATGAACTTTGGACTGACTCCTTGAATGGATTTCTTTCAAGTTCTTTTGTCCCCCGATCTTGGATAAAGTATAAAAGCATATGGTGTCTTAATTCCAAGACATCCAAGCCTTGGGAAATCCAGTAACTGATTCATGATCATCTTTCTCTAGAACAAAAACAAACTAAAAAAACCAAACCAAACCAAAAAAAATTCACCACAGATATACTTAGGATAAGCACTTTTTAAAGTGCAAAAATACTTCAATGAAGAAATATGATAATTATTCAAATTACATTTTTTCAATGAGAAAAGAAAAGATATTTTTAAAAAAATGTTGCCAATCAGAATGTGAAGATCAAGGAGAAGACACTCCTGTAAAAGCAAAAAAAAATTTGACAAACAGCAGGAGAATACCGAAGCATTTACATATATATTTGAAATACTTTTTGTATTGTCAAGAATTAGCTTACCCCAACGAGGTTCAAAAGTGAATCATACAGAATATCTGGCTGGAAAATGTTGAAGTAAGTTTGGACTATTCATAGGAAATTCTGAAATAAAAAAAAAAGCCAAATAAGAGGCTGAAAAGTGAACAGAAGCCTGAAGAAAAATACAATTAAAATCTCATAAAATTAGAGCTTCGCTTTAATGACAAAATATAATTCAACTAAGCAATTTCATATGGTTCCTCACATAGATGCTTTCAGAATGCCAGATCATGATTCAAAATCAAATCATTAGAATATACTTTTTCAGATTACTTTTATGCATCACTATTTCATCTCACTCCAGAGCTGCCAGTTTGTCTTGAGATATAAGGTCAATTAACTAATTAATTTTCAAAGATAATGACTTAAGACGCACTTCATAAGAATGCATTTGTTCTACTAAAATAAAATGACATGAGAATCTTGATAGTTTTAATTCAGATTTCCACTAACCTGGCTATGAAGTTATGTCAATTTGACAAACTTTTGGATGCAGACGAATTACAAGTCTTTGATCCTCTAGTATAATGAGGAAAATCCATTTCTTTCTGTAAGCTTCACTTACAGAAATCGTAAAATTGCTTACATGTTGTTCCATGTACAGCATGTGTTAAATTACTGGGAGTTTGTTAATGCCTAATTATAATGGGTGACCACTGTAGTGGAAATTATGCAGAAGTGGTCAAAATAAATCTCCAGATAGCTTTATGATCAGAATTTAGGTATGATAGACATGAAGTACTTCAGTCTCTAAGCAGGCAGTCATTGTTTCATGAGCGGAAGCTTGAAGGCACAAGGAGCCCGAGCAGCACTCAGGGGAATACACTGCTCCTGACACCAGGCAGACTTTAGCGGTGTATGTGAACAGACAGGCAAATAATACAGTGAGCCTTTACCAAATGTAACTCTGAGTCAGTGGGAGGCACCCAGAAACACAGCCGGATCAGGAGGTTGGAATGTAGTCAAGGCAGCTATAACTGACGTGTCTGTGCTTAAGTGCATTTAGGAATAAGTTTATGGAAAGGTAAACAGGATCTGAATAATGAGAAAGTTGTTTTATACTTATTAAGGGTAACTTCACAACCATGACTGCACAAGTTCATAATTTAGTGTATTCTTTATCCTGACTTAATAAACAAAACACACATGTACACAATTTCAGACTGCAATCAACCACAAAGAAAGACCTGACTTTGAAAGACTGCACAATTAGACTTTGTCCAAATTCACATGGATAGTTTTGAGCCCTTGTTATACCATTGTAGATACAACAGTCTAATCTAGTTTATGGTGGATACAACACATTTCAGGATCTATGAGATTTGTGGCTATGCTTATTTACTCATTCCATAGCAAGGAATTTTGTTGTATTAGGTATAAATTTGCCTCAGTTTCCTGACTTTTGTGATACCTGGCCAATAGCTATCAACCACAAAGCATGAACTTCAATTAAAACTTGCAGAGTACTCATGGCTAAACAAAGAGTCCTTGGGGCTGAGGGATTTTTCTTTCCCCTAAGACCAGGACAGTGCTTGCAAACGTAGTGGATCAAACTATACAACTTCATTTATTATAGTTTTAGCCAATGACCTTTGTATGATTTTATGACTTCAGAATTTTCATTATGAGCTATTGATGAGGCTATGCTTAGAGAAATCAAGTTCCTAAAATTCAGCAAAAAAGGATAATCATTAACTGCAGATCTCAGGCTATCCTGAGATGAGACATGAATTAATCAGCTGGTAACTTAAGACGTTAAAAAAATCTGCCTGAGTAATTATACATAGCATAGCCATAAATGTAATCATATTGTATAGAATACCATAATGTGATTCATGTGTAGAACCTTCCTGGGCTCTATCTATAGTGTATACTTTGAGAAATACAAACTCAGACATTTGTCCAAAGCTTGACAAGCTGGTCCTGTATTTTAATTTATGGGAATGATGGCAAAAGGTGATCTGAACAAACAATTGAGAATTGAAGCAGTAATTAGTGGAACCAGGGAAGTGTGGAACGATTAGGGATAAATAAAATAAAGTCATTTTCTAGTGGAGGGTGTCAGAAAGGTTCTTAGGGAGAATTTTAAATGATTTGAAATTGTTTTATGAAAATTCACTATTATTATATGGATTAATGATCCATTAATGTCTATCATTAATAATCATAATAAAGTTTACTACTCAAAGCTATGTAAAGTAATGGTGTATTTGATATATCACCATGAAGATGGAGCACCAAACTATTACAGTTAACTGTTTATATACGCTGGGCAATAAGCTTCTTCGTTACGTCGTAAAGTAACAGTCTTCAGGACTCACAATTCTGCCTCTTCAGTTCCCTCATATTCAATACCTGAGTAATACACACTGTTCTTAGGACTTGAGCCTCCTCTTATGCTTTGTTCATTTTGAAAACAGTGTCAGAGGAGGATGCATCTCCATTTCCTCACTTCTAGAGCTTCACCAGCACAGTAGCCCCAGCAATTGTCTGTGTGAAACTAAAGTGTTGTATGGGTGGGTCATGCAGATATGACGACCTACATTCACTGTGTTTGCTAAGTGACAAGATTGCAGTGCCAGAAAAGACATTTAAAAACATACTGGACTAAAATGTCCCTTTCTTTCATGAAGGGGCTAAGATGTTGGTAAGGAAAAAAAATACCAGTGTCACAGTGCAATGATCTATGTTCTCCAATAACCATTGCCAAAGCTTTACGCAGCCTTGGCTACAGCTGGGGAAGCAGAGCATGGATCTTAATGCCCAGCCCTAAATGATCCTGAATTTTTCTGGCTCAGTCAGATGTGCTAGACTAAAATTGAAGAGATATTGAAATAGTAGCTCAACTTGTCAGGTGCGGAAGAAAACTGAGGTATCCAGTAATGCACGTCACAAGATCTTCATTTGCGCTCTTCTCTCAAAAGGGAAGAAATCCTATCATTAGCAGTTTTGTAGAGGTGATGTTGACTCCAGCTGCAACCTTCAGAACAAAACAGGTGTTCCCATCCAACAAGGAATGCAGCAGCAATACATTAGGGACAAATGAAAGATTTTGTAGTATAACTGTTGCCAGATTTCACTGTTTTTTTTTCATATAGAAGTGGAAAATACAAGTTAAACAATAGTCTTTACCCCTCCAAAAAAGAACATGGGATTTGAGAACATATTATGAGAAGTATCATTTTCTATGGGACAAGTGGCAACCTCATGTCAGATACAGCTGTGACCCCCTTGAGTGAGGGGTCACATTTCCGTTGTCCATGGTAATATAGTCTACTCTGTGTTCAGGTGTATATTTTACAGCAGTAATTAATGGTTATTTTATATGAATGCTTCTTGTAGTTTCCAAAGAAATTAAAGCCAATGAAATGGTTTAACTCAGTGAACTGAATTTAACCTGATCCTATCATAGTGACATTGATTGCAGATGTGTTATAACTATTCTGGGATAAATTAGACCTAATTTGCATATGAAAAGAAAATCTGAGATGCTTCCAAAGTTCAGAAATTGAATTTGATTCATAGAATTTTTGAAGCAAGAAAAGACTATCTAATCTGACCTGTTGTGTAACAGCACAAGGCATGATACGCATGCAGATCTTTGTTCTGATTCAGCCAGTTTATGTGCAGACGTGCCTTCAGAAATGTAAACGACAACTATTTTGAATTACTAAGTCCGACAAATGTGCCTAAAATTTTCAAAGTGAATATTATTTCTAGGAGATACTGGCATTAATATTTCTCATCTTGGATAGAAATCCTGCAAGATCAACTTCTGTTAATTTTGTCTTCTTTTCTGTCACCCCCTACAGGTGTATCTGTTGGGTAGACAAAAATAAAAAGACTGTAAATTCTTTCATATGTTGCTAGACATGATAGTTCCTGCAAATTTTCATACTTCTTTCATAGTGCATCTGACAGGGAACTAAAAGAAAGCTCTACTACTTGAGTACTACCAGAATAATTTAGTTCATAATGTAGCTACGGATCTCATTCAGGCCCCTCAGTCTGACAGTGCCACACCTTGATGTCCAGTGTTAAACAATGATAACTCCGCATTATTTAGCTCTCTACCACTGTACAATGAATCCATTGGCAAACTGCTTCTTTGAACAAATGGTCTCTTTCAAATTTCCTATTGTTTCACTGTCATCATAGTTTAGACATTAGCCTCACACGTTTTTCAGGAATGGGATGTCTAACCACAAGACAAAGAAGATACAAGTCAAGATATAGGACAGAGGTTTGTTTTTTTTCTTTTTCCAGCATCTGGTTTTGTCTTCTTATTGCCACAAGTTTCACAGCATTGCTCGTAACACCTTCATTCACCTGTACCTTTTCTTTTCTTTTGCTAAACTGGCAGTTTCTGCATGCTAGCGTATGGTTTTGTTTCTCTCAGGAGAACAGCAACAAAAAGGCAAAACCAAAGGGCTGTAAAATATCCTTGCTCTTGCCTCTGCTGTAATAAGCTCCAGCCCACCTGGTTACAAGGCAACAGGTATCTCATCTAACATCTCATTTTTCACATGTTTTAAAGTAATGTATTTCAGATCTTAGAAACTTTCTGGACACAACTGGTAGCACTACTATGCAATAATCCACTAAATATTAGAGCAACAGCACCATTTTATCTGCTTTGAAGCCAGTGAATGGATAAGCCCAATAGCACAGTATTCCTAGGGACAGGATTGTCACTAATGAGCAGGAATATTGGTGTGGTGCCATGTCCCTTTTTCTGGGCTCTACTGCAGAGAAGATAATCAGGAAAAAAAGGACAGATCTGTGATGTCCCTAAGTTCCAGAAGCTCCTATTTGCCAATAAGCACCACCAGGGCAAAAGGCTTTAATTTTCTCTAAATCATGAAGCAAATCAGCCTGGTCAATGGCCAATTTTAGAGCAGTAGCTCAAAGCTAGCTGACTCCATCACAGTACATTACGCTATGCTAAACCTGCACTGTACTAAATCAGAACACTTTCTCTGAAATTATGAAAGTGAATTCTCTTAAAATTTCCTACTAAGAAATAGTAAATAGGAAAAAAACCCCAACATATAAACAAAACAGAAATCTCCCTAGCTATAAGACTGAATGCAACTGATAGATTTTAATAGTTGTAAATTATATGTACAGTGCTGACTCTTAGGCAATATTTGTCTATGGTTTTAAAAGGTTAAGCATTAAAAAATGTTGAACTAAATTCTAATTAACTGTGAAAAGTCTTGCTGCAAGATGAGTAGGGTGAGAAACAACTGACTTATTACAGAGCTTGAAAGAGAGCAATGAAAAGGGAATGAAGGCCCCTGAAGTTATTATTAGGTTGCAAAATTTGTGAACTCAACAGTATCTATGGGCAATCTAATTTAAACCCAATTCATATCAATTTTAAGTGATTTCTTTCTCATATAAAACTAAATCAATGAAATATTGAACTAAATTAATAAAAGTGTCCATATGGGAGTTGCACAGTTTTAAACAAAAGAACTCTAAAAATGACATCATCGAAAGCAGAGCGGCTCATGTGAAACCAAGTGATAAGATCATCTGCTGGTGAATAAGAGACGCTGTAGAGACAAAGAATTATTTAATCCGTTTGCACACAAACTGTTCTATTTTTGAATATGTGGTAGAGACCCGAAATGTTTTCCCTGTTCTTTGGAAATCCTTTTGCAAAACTCACTGACATTGATAAGGAAAGCAGTAGGCCCCTGCTATTGATTGCTTCTGCCTGTACATGGCCACAAGCAGGCTCCCAGTAACCTAATGCAAACCCAGATCCTAAGAATATCTGGCTAAATAATGGATGAACTGTGACACACACACAAACACACACACGTTGTATATAATCACAGTAAAATCTCTGAAATTTCATTGGTAACTCAATTACATAGTTATATTCTAATTGCCTTAGAGCAAGTGAGTGTTGCTTACCGGCCTTAATTCTTACAAAGGCTGTCAAGCCAGTCCTCACTCTGCTATGTTGCAGTTCTGGACTTCCTCACGTGTCAAGACTTAAAACTTCCAGGAAATCATCACAGATGATGGAATGGTGTAGTAGTGTCCTCTCATTACCAAATTTCTATCCCAGATGGCTTGGCAGTAACACTCTTCCAGGTCCTGCTGCCAGACAGGAGCTTCATCTGAATTACCTCTATTCCAGGCTCCTGGACACCTTCCTGCACTGCTTTCCCATACATAATGTCTTCACCAGGCATTTGTTCTCACTATCCTTCACCCCACTGAAGCATAATGGGGACAGCTGTCTCCACCATTAACGAGACAGGGTGAGCAGATGTGGGTGAAGGAGCCCCTTGCTGTATGACTGGTGGCCTCGGTTCAGCACACAGACACAGAACCTGCAGAGGCTCCAACACGTGGGAGATGCTCACAGCAGATCCTTCACGTGCCCTGAAGTCTTTGCAGGTAAATCTACATCCAAGTGCATCAAGCCAATTGTTCTCCTTGCTGAGCATGAATTTCTTGGTGCTTTAATTAATTCACCCACAGCATGAGCACCACTGAGTTTGATGCACACTTGAAGAGTCTGGGCATATAATTAGTACCATGAAACAAAGACTAATGGACTGATAGAAACAGTGGACTAGAAATATGCAGGAAAAGAGAAAAGTAGAATTTTAGTGAGACACACATCTAACTAGAACTCATTCTGGCAGAGGCTGTCACCACAAAATACACATATATACGCACACAATTTGGTTTTTTTTCAATCTTCACATTTCCCTGAGTCTCCCAAAGGCTTTGTGGTTTGAAAAATTACTCCTTTTAGTTTTAAGTTGTACCTGGAGTTGTATTTAAAAATTATGTCTAGTCATATTTTTATTTGGCTTAAGAACACTTGGGGCAGTTGGAAAAAGAAAAATCATAGTTTTCATTTCCTTTTGTTCTTGAAAAGCTGCTTTATGTACCCTATGCAGCAAGACGAAAACCAAAAAAAGGGGAAATTAAATCACAGCAATAAAATATGAAGGCGTTTCTTTGACTTACCCAATAAATGTGCTCGTCCAGATAAATGAGAAATGTGTATATTCTGTTTAGTGTTCTTCTTAAATATGAATGGTTTTTTTCCCCTTCTCTCTCAATTCTTCTTTATCAAGGCAAAACCTCCCAGCTAGTTCTTTTTAATTCCTGAAATCAGACAGCAGGAATGCAAGTTTTCATGCGATACTGGTCTTCTGACTTTACAAATCTGACCACACTTCCAATTTATGCAACTAGTATGTTCTGGCATGCACTTTTGTAAAATAAATGAAAGGATATAGCACCGATTTTGCATCAAACAAATCCATTCCTAAATTTACCAGGAAAGTGAATGGTTTGAGCCAAACATATTAATGTAAAAATTTTGGTCAAATCTTTAATGCAGAAGAAAGCTACTACAAAAAAATTGAGGAATTCAAATTAAACCTGAATTAGATTCAAAATTCCAGAGAACATTATCAAGTACAATGACATGCTAATGGTTTAAATTATATCATTTTTTCAATCAATTATCTATCTTTAGGCTCAACAGTATAAAGCAGGGTAAAAAAAAGGGAAAGGGAAAATTGACACCTTTGGTCTCAGATTCAGATCAAAGACTTTGAGGCTGTACATCTTAGTAAGTGGCTAATAACCACAGGATATTCAAAGATATCATCTACTTATCCCATGACTACCTGAAGTTTTCCCCTTTGCACAGAAAAATATTTACTGCATCCTTGACAAGCTGATTTCAGGTAGCTACTGGGACCTCATCTGGAATGTGCTAATTGGAAAGAAATGTGCATACAAGTGTCCCAAAAACCCAGATGATTGCCTTGATCAGCAGGCTGGGTAATTACGGCTCTATTTCTGGTGCTTCATAATTTGGAATGTGATGTTGTAGTGTTGTCACCAATGAAGAAAAATAAAAAAAATATGGAACACTCAATCTTGTATTACATGTGGAATCCATTGTATCCAGGTAAATCTATCTGCATTTGCTTTGCTGTTGCTTGCAAAATCTTTACTTTTCTTAAGAAATACCCTTACTTCACTTTCAGGAAACAGGGCAACATTTACACACTCAGCAGTTCCCCACAGAAATCCAGGCTTTCGTGGGAGAATTAAAGAAACAGAGAACAGGCGCAAATGAACAAAAGGAGTCAAAGCATGAGGATTTTTAGGTACATCTCAGAGAACAAAATCTGTCCAAATGGGAATAAACAAATCTTTCAGTGTGGCAGGTCTTTCAAAAGGTTTACCACCTCTGATTCATGCTCACAAACTCACATGAGTCTCTTTTCTGTGTTCAGTGCTACAGTAAAATCCCAAATAATATCCAATTTAAGAAAGAGCTAGTGTCAGCTGCCAGTCAACAAAAGTTCTGCTTTACTATGTATCCTATTTATTCTCTAAGAAGAGCCTCAGCTGTAGCTTGCTTGCTCACTTTATTTCGTATTTTTCTTACTCTGTTGCAGCTTGGTTTTACTTGTCTTTACCACTCTCGATGAAGCTGTTGCAGGGTGTTCACATCCTGCGCTGTGCACATGCAGCACAGTGGTTCCTGTTGGTGTTCCAGAGCTGTTCATTATGGTCAGCATCTCAGCACATGGTGATCTTACTACAGGCTGCCAACTTCTCTTTTTCATGCGCATAGATTTTATGCCGAAAGAATGACAAGTACTATTGTTACTTAATAAAATTACTATAATAATGCTACCTTATATTTATATAAATGCTCTTTTATCCAAGACCCTTAAAATACTTTATGAATTTTTTTTTTCTTGCATGTAACGCTACGAATTTTTCTATCTGCCACTGAAAAAAACAGCTCCTTTTAATATAAAACATGTCTACTTATCAGCACAAAGCAGTGCTACACCATTTTTGCTCAGGAAGCTGTTGATGCCCCGTCTGTGCAAGTGTTCAAGGCTGGATGGGGCTTGGAGCAACCTGGTGTAGTGGAAGGTGTCCCTGCCCAGGCAGCGGGTTTGGAACAAGATGATTTGAAGGTCACTTCCAACACTAACAATTCTATGATTTTGAGCATGTCTATATGACTACATCAGTTACAGAAAACAGTATCGCAAGCATCCCAGTGCAGAAGCACAGCAGGAACACATTAGAGAGTACCAGTAGGGACCAATTTGCTTCTCCTATGGTCACTGCTACCAAGAAAATAGGGCCACAGATCTGGAAACCCACCAAAGTAAATTTAAGAAGAAGTCTGAGACACTGCCTGCAAAAATAGATGAAAGGAACTCAAGAGTAAAGAGAGAAGTGCCTAAGATGCTAAGGTGCATTTCTAATCCTGATTATATCCAAAAAACCTAAACAGTAAAACAAGAAATATACCAACTTGCAATTTAAACATGGAAGAAGGAGGTGAGCTGTTTAGCATAAGTGCAAACTAAAACAGCTTTTGCCTCTCTAACTCCCAACTAAAAGAAGGTCCTGACATGGTGAGAACTTGTTCTCCATTCAACCTCATGACCAAACTACCCTCATGGCTTATAGCAAGTTTCTTAGTTTCACATAACCTTTTTGAGCACTTTGATTTAGGGATTGAAACTCCATAACAGCACCAAGTAGTACTATTTCCCATAAGTGCTGTAGCAATGTCTGGAAACGGAAGGGAGAAGAGATAGGATCACACTATTTCCACAAAAGATATTGCAATACTATGGGGAAAAGCTCACTTTTTCTAGGTACTTCATCCCCTAGTTATAATATCAGCTGTTTCTTAGGAGGGTCATTTGCACTGTGCCACAGAAAATGCTGCTCACCCATGAAATAAATACACAGCGTTATAAGCTTAATTGCAGAATTAATTAAATTTTGGATACTTTTCCACCCAAACTCCTTCTGTACCTAACAACTAGAAAAATTTTTTTTTTCTAAATATGTGTCCAACATGAACCCTTGAAGCTCTGTATGTGCACATCAAGGACAGCACATGACCCTAAGTTTGCTTGAATCTGTTTTTTTTTGAAGAAGGCTGTTGTAATATTGGCCCAGTTCTTATCTCTTGTAGACAGTAGCCCAAACTTCCCTGTTACACAAGTCCAATCTCACATTGATTTCAATGGGTTTCAGCAGAATAACTGAAAAGAGAATTTGGCCCGTAATCTCTGACTATATCATACAACTAGTAAGTGCTTGGCTAAGATTAGATTTAAAGATAGCCCAGGAGGATAATTCAAGGACTCCAGAACCTTTACTTACACCAAAGTCTCCTTCCTTTCAGGAAAACACAAAACAAAACAAAGTACCTTTAAAGGCAGTATATTCCTGAAAATGGGGCAAACCCTTAACTAATTTGCTGTTTGTTTTCCTCCATCATTAACACAAATAAGAGAAAATACTTATGTTCTAGAACAGAAGTTGGTTTTTCCTATTCTAAAGTCTTCTTTCAAAAATGTGTATGTGGATATACATGATTGCTTTAGCAAAGGGAATAACTTTCTCCTTCTCTTTAATCCTATGTACAATGTAATTGGAAACAGCAAGTGCCTCCATACACATTCATCCACAAAGATTTTCTTTTGATTTCCTTCAAGTTGGTTGCCTAAAAAGCATGGACCTAATTTCTCTTGGGGGGTATTCTGTGCTACAGGTAAGCAACTTACGAGCTAAGGGACGAGACTTTTTTGAAGTTTGAGTTGTGTACACAAAGTAAACTCCTACAGTCTCTTCAATGCTTGCAAGGACAGTAAGTTTAAATGATTGAGGATGTGGCTTATTAGCGTTTGTTCTACTTTATTCTTCCTCCATTGAAATAGACTGAGACTTGCAAATTAGCAAGAATTAATCCCCAAAAGCAGAAGTCACCAAGTGAAAAGGACTTGTTTGGATTTCACAGCCATGTGGCTGCTTGCTGCTGGCTTTTTAGAGGCAAGCACAATACTCCTCATACTCAAACAAACAAAAAACAACCAGAACATAAAGTCAAGCACTTCTTCAGTCTCTGCATTCTTTAGTCATACACCACCACTTGATTTATATTATGAAATATTATGAGGCGAGAAAAAACAACTGTGATTTCTATCCAGCATGGATGAGAAGGCCAATGAAGACCACAGCCACATTTCCAGCTTTTAGAAAGATGTTCATCTCAACAGATGCAGCAGATAATCTTCTTTATGAAGTAAAAAAACAACAAAATGCCCAAAGTTTGAACCCTTGATGTAAAATGAACCAAGAAATTAAATGCAAATGGTAATTCTGCAATCATTTTTCTCATAAAATTACACTTGAAAGCCAAAAGGAGTAGGCAAATACTGAGAGCACAGGATCAGTGAATTAAAACAAGTCCCAGGAGTAACGGGTAACTTAGAGCTGCTTTTGCAAGCTTTTGTGTATTTAGATTTTTAATCTATTATACCTCTGGGAAGAAAATCTATCCCGGGTTTAGGTGCTTGCAGAAATGTATCTTATGAAGAACACTTGCAGAACCTCTGCTCTCTCCCAGCTCTCCAGAGAAGGCACTGATCAGGGCCACAGGACCAGCTGCCAGCTGAAGGTCTCTTGTTCCCTCTCTAATTTACCTCAGGTCGTACTGACGGGCCTGACACACATTTAATTAGCAAACGGCTGTGGCTGTTACGGATGCTATGGCCTGACCTGTCTGCTACTGCCCCTCTGGCTGAGGTTCTCATCTTAGGAGAATGTTTCAGAGCTGCTTTACAGTGGAGCACTTCAGTTTCAATCCATCATCACTGGCCATGTGAGGTGAGTCCGTGGACTTTGCCTTCAGGGTACTGCCCTGACCCTGGTGGAAATCGCATCCTGGGCAGGAAGAACAAGCAGCTGGTGGCAGTTCAGTTCACCATAGATGCAGCCTTGGCAAGAATCTCAGCAATCTACAGCTCTGGGAGACTCTGTTACCGTCCTTCAGCTGCACCACCATAAACTGTAAATAAGGGGATGTAACACCTGTCTGCAGCTCTTCCTGCTCTCTCCTCTTAACTTGTCCTACCTTTCTTATCCAGGCTCAGCTCTATATGGGTAAAATCAGCAATGGCTGTTAATACCATATAGCGAGGGAACATTCCAGTGTTGTCCTTGCCAAATGATGGTGCAGCATGATAAGTCTACTTATTTTACATTTGTGTGATATGGACACCGAAAGCTATTCCTAAAAACAATTTCCACAAAAATAAAACAATTCCAACTTACGCCTGTATGCAAGATCAGACTTACCGCACAATTACAGGGAATTGCACTCTGCCAACACTGTTAAACTGAGGACCTCTCTTTTCCTGGCTCTGCTACTGTTGGACAGATTATGTTCCTACTGCTTTGCTTCCATCTGTGCTAACAACAGAATCCTTTTTGATTAAAATGTTGCTGAGTTATACTGTGAAAGTTCATTTGAACTGTGCACTTTCCTCCCTTAGAAACACTCCTCCTCCATTTGGATACAAGATACAAGCATTTGCGAGTTACACCTCCAGCCTGAGTTATTTCAAAAAGAGGGGGAAAAAATAGATCTTTTAATTAATGTACAGTTTTTCAAGCAAGGGGAAACTTAAGCTCCGGAGGAATAGACTTTTCCTATTATGTGTATATATATATATTGGTTTGGGTTTGACTGGTTTTGATTTTTTTTATAATAGAGGTAGTTAACAAAAAATTCTGAAAAAATGCCTGGAGGAAAGTGCAAGTGGAGAATAACCACTCATGGGGATGTGCAGGCTCTGATTTCAGCACTTTCTGAAAAAAAAAAGTAAAAAAAGGAGAGAGAGAATCTCGCTAAAGATCTCTTTTAATGAGACACAAAAGGGACCATAACTAAGTAAACAGAAACTGAGGTCCTAAACATTGGATTGACTATATTTTGTGAAGAAATCTGAGGACACTGTGGTCTCCACAATAAACCTACCTTTTTTTTCTTCCCTTTTAAATTGTGAGGAACATATAACTTTTCCTGTGTTCTGAGCAAGACTGACAGTTGCATAGTCATTCAAGTTTCTAATGGAAACCATGCTAACTGGAAAGTGAAATTTAGCTATGTTGTGCAGCAGGTAGGGACATACCTTTTGTCATAGCAAAGACTGTAAAGTCTATTTCCCAATTAAAGGAGAAAGGATAAAAATGTAACATATTAAAACAGGGACTAATAAGGAAATTACCAGAGGAAATTAAGATAAATTAGTAATTAATTAGGCTGTAATTAGGAGATAATTAAGAAAATTAAGGAATTTAGGATGTACATTACATGTTCTAGCTAAAACAATAGTTCTAGTTTGAAATCTAATGTCATTAAGCACTTTTGTAATTCTCTGGGACACGTTTCAGATATTGAAGTAGCAAAGTTGGCATTTTCAGGTGGGCCTTCAGCCAAAACAATATCTCTGTGTTCAAGAATACTGGATATATTCTTCTTCAAGCAGAGTTGGATGTGTTTCTTGGGAACTGTTCAAAATTTGGGGAATGATGCAATTCCTGCACTGAAAAAATCAGGTCTGAGTCCAGGGTTGAAGTGCCTTTAAGTAAATGAATCCAGAATTTGGTACTTTGTATCACTCTTGCTGACAGCAGAGAATATTAATCCAAGAGACAGAGACATTCCCGGCATTTCCAAGTGTCAGGATATGCTCATGTCAGAATTGCACACCTAACTGGCTCCTGGAAGAGATAGTTCCAGGAAGGGTTACTTAGGTTGACACAAAGGCAGGTTTCACAGCTACTGTGATAACAGAAGCACTCCGCTATCTCTGCTAATAGCGGAAGATCCTGTTTGTTTTCTCTGATCTCCAGAGTTCCGGTGCCACTCAGATCTACCATTTACTTGGAATATGCATTATTTAGCACGTTGCAGTTCAGCCCAGGTACAGCCAAGAGCAGGCATTATGTACAGTTCAGAGCTTGTGGGTCTAACATAGCCATGCTTTTGTATCGAGTTCTTACTCTTTTGCAAAATGCAATATTCCATCCACACAGTGGGAAAAGGTCTGTTTGTAACAACTCTATGACATTATACTTCAGCTATCCCAAAGCAATACATTTTCTGACACGCTTAACCAGGAGAAAATTTAGGTTTCAAATTATTAGGCTCAAATTATCCTCTCTGCCTCTTATTCCCATCTGATATGAATTCTTCTTAGACCATAAAGCTACAGAGCTAAAGCCTGATTAAAAATAAAAAATTAGCATACACTACTTTCTCCATGACGAAATACCTCTCTCTCTTCAATGAATTTAAACTTGCAGTTATGTTTGAAGACTGATGTCAGATAAATGCTGAACTTCTGTTCAGGCAGTGAGCAATATCTTTATATTCACTAGGTACTGCTTTGAGCCACAGGCCAGCTTCAGGAAAACTGTACTTTTTGCTGATAAAGAAGACGAAGTAGTTTGTGGAATGTTTCTGGGAGGAATCCTTAGGAAGGAGTACCCTACAATTTGCGTAAAAAACAGGGGCAACGGTTTTGGTTTTGTTCTGTAATTCTGTTCCTTCTCTCTCCTTCATCACAAGTACATCAAGATATATATAATACATGAATATAAATAATCTATTATTTACATGGCATTAATTACCTGGATGGAAAAGACATTTGCCAAAGAAATCTGTGTAGGAACCATGGGAGTGAGCCACTAAAACACAATCATCCTTTAAATAAATATAACTACACCACAATAAATAGAACTACACTGCAATAAATAGCAGCAGCATGCACTACAGTCAGAGAAGAGGAGTAGAATAATATGTTCAATTGTAAATCACTGTGCATGGAAATTTAGGCAGGCATAATACAATTACTCGAATGGAGGTCAAATGCAATTTCACAGGGTGAATAGCAGACTATGACCATGTATCTGTTTATTTTTTTTTAATTTCAGAATGATCCAGCTATTATTTAACATTTGGAAATATATTTAATTTTTCATATGCTATTCCAATGAACATAGTTAATTAATATAGCAGACAATTGCAATTTGCATAATTTTCACAAATAACACTTTAGTTAATGTTTGGAGTTTTTTATTCCAGCCCCACATTTAAACTAAAAAGGGCAGGGTGCAAAGTGGACAGAGACTATTAATCATAGCAATCATCTGAAATCACATCAAAACTACCTGTCACTATAACTGGAATAGTAAGTTTTCTGGAGAGGAACAGTACTATAAGATATAAGTAACAGAGATAGGGCACCAAAATTATTTTTCCAATGAANAGAGATATCTGACTGGCCTATAAATCCTCCATGAGATACAAGAAACAAAACAAATTCAAATTAGTGAGTCCAGGTTTTAGGTTTCAAATCCATACCAATTATCTCTCCAAGAGTTCTGATTTGTGATCAGTCTCAAGATGAGTCTCACAAAAATGAGGATCTTGCTCTTAAAGTCCTTCCTCATGCTTTGGAGCTAGCATTTACTACCTGCATTATTCACTGTTATTTACTGATACTCAGAGTTTTGGTTTACTCCCTTTCCTTCAAGACCTTGATTCTGTAATACATACAAGGAACAAAATAACAAATAAAATAGCCAGGCTTTTTGAAAATGTGAATTTTTTCATCATGTTGATTCAGTCAGAAGAGCTCTAATCAGAGGTGCTTGGGTCAGTTTCAGCTCTGCGACACTGCTCGTAAACAAATCAACATGAAAATGTTTGTATCCCTTCACTGGCCAGTTTCTGTGTTAGCTTTCAAAACCAACTAAGAATAAAAAAATCATTATTTTTGAAGATGAGGTTGTTTAATGTGTCTTTTAGAGGCCTCACACATGTACCTGATTCATGGTATTCAAATCAATACAAACAGTTACAACTTGCAAAACATAATGCTTATCACAGAAAATTCCATGTATGGCTCATCACCTTAAAAACCTTTAGTACTACCCCAGAAATGCAGTGCTTCATCAGTAAGACACTGAGTTGGATCAATGCTGGCTCTTCCTGACAGTTCTGAGCTACATACTTGTCTCATTTTGTTAGTTTAATAAACTAGTTTCCAGTCCAATCCCACAAGTACAGTGTGGTCTCTGCTTTAAAAAAAAAAAAAAAAAGAAATTAACAATATGATTCAGCTGATACATATTTTAGAGCCATTCATCCATGCAATACTTAGTGACTTCTTTTGGCCAGGAATCAGCAATGAGCAGCAGTGTGAAGCAGCTTTTTCTGCTGCAATGCTTTTCCCTTGTGAAAACTGGAAACAAATTAAAAATACAGCTCAGTTTCATTAACTAAAAAAGTTCTTTGAAAAAAAATTTGCTATATTCATCAGTTATTCCCTGGGTAGGGACACATATGCTGTACCCCTGAAACACAACTCGGACAGGCCAGTGACACACTGATGCATCTGGCCACTTTGTTTTCTGAGGTTGTCCCAGAATTAAAGATTTTTCTTCTGAGGGCAGACTGATAACATCATTGGAGTCACAAGCCTACAAATAAGAGGTGAACTTGGCAACATCAAAACTGAAACCATAGGCTAAAATTTATGTTTACTGTACATAGCCTAGTTGTTCAAAGAGCTGAGCATGTTGGCACCAGTCCAGCAGAGCACTTAGAGGATGGCTGGGACTCCTGACGTGCCAAGAGCTCACCCCAGCAATCAGGGCTTTGCTGCACTGAGAACACAGCACCCTGTAGGGCAGAACCCACCCCAGACAGTTGTCTGAGGACAACTGAGGAGCAGGGGCCTGGCTTCATCCTTGCTCTTATTGTTACTTGCTGATAACAGGAATGGTGGTGACCTACTTGGAGGGACCTGTGGTATATCAGGAAAATGAGGAATTCCTACCCTGGGAACTTCAGCTAATTTAATGAAGTAGCTTTCAACGCAGATGTCATTTCATTTGGTTCTTCTGCCCAATTATTATTATTATTACTATTATTATTATTATTTTATTTTATTTTATTTCTCCTTTTTTATTTAAAGCATTTCCCCATTTGCATTGATCAATAATTGCATAGCAGGGCTTTGGCCACTGAAAGAGGAAATCTTGGTCTCTGAATACATCTACCAACTGCCTTTGAAACCTCATTAGCACCTTGTCTGATTGGTTTTGTTGGTAATGAGCTTGCACTATATTGGTGAGAAGAAGAAAAACAAAGTTTAAATACTGAACAGCTCAAACTATTAACTTTTCTAAGAGGCTTACTTATGAGATCCTGGGAGGGTTTCTTCTCCATGCCGAAACTGCAGGAGCCAGAATCTGGATTCGTTGCTTGCTTACTTCTTTACAGCTTTGATTAGTAACAACCTATCTCCAGGTTTGAATATAATGAAAGGTTTCAGAGTTTTGATCCCTTAAATACAATATCCAACTTTGCGTCTAAGAGCATGCATACTTTTTAGCATAAAACCATCTCAAATGGTGCTTACTAATGGAGAAACTGATATTTATCTACTAGTTTATCAACATGTGCTTGGGCTTATGTGACTTAGGAGAATGACTTGATGACCTCAGAACAGAGGACCCACATTATTCATCCCGAAATTTCTAAAGCCCTGAGGGAAACTCCTCAATACACTGACAAGAAGATTCCATCCAGGAATTCTTTCCCACTCACATTTCACAGTTTACTATTTTTTAAAAAATTTAGACCATTCATGAAATCTTTGACATTTAGAACAAGGATTTTCTGCACGACAAACAAGTTAAGATCCCAAGCTAAAAACTCTGTGTAAAAGCAGAACACTTTTTTCATCTTGATCCTAATAACTTTCTAGTAATAAGCCACAAGAGATAAGGATGATAATCTGAAAATAAAGAATGATGGGAAACAGAAGACTTCCTAACAGCAGTGAAAAAGCAAACATGATTGTTTTCTTAATTTCAGATAATGTTTCCCCAGGAACCCATAAAAAACAGTAATGCCTTTAGTATATTTTTAAAGATAAAATTCTATCAAAAATCACTCCGAGTATAGTCAATGTCTTCAGCCTTTTGCTTTAGAGTGTCCCTTAGTTCTTGTGAGATTTTTTTCCTGCCATATTCAAGTACATAAATCAAAGTTTTAATCTGAAAGTTTGTTATTTTTGCAGTGATTTCCTCTCTTGATTTCCCTCCTACATATTAGCCTGCCTCTTCATCATAAAGTAATTTTTAATTTTCCTTCCACTTCTGTCTTCCAAAGGTTCTCTAATTCCACTGTTTTGGAATAATGGAGATCCCTGCCCCCAGTCTTTCTGCTGATCATTTAAAAACTAACTTGTCAGTCCTAACATAGCTCTATTCATTCATATTTCAGCCTGGCCCATAAAGATCTTTATGCAGATATTATGTAGGTATTAGCCATCCAAAAGCACAAACAAAAAAATCTAGCAAAAGAAATTATAAATCAGTCATTGGGTATCAAATCTGCAGCTGTCATACTTTGGCTCTGCTTGTGCAAGTTTGCTTTAATATCATTAAGAGGATCTGCCCCCTGTTTTTTATTTCAATAATTTCTCTTCATTAATATCTCTAAAGGCATAAGTAACCATGAAGTTTAAAGGGTTCTGGCTCTTTCTTTCTTGGCTTCATTAAGTGTAACTTTCAAATGAAACCAATATGTGGAACCAATACATATTTTTGGTAGAAGGCATAATTACTTCCACTTTTCTCCTCAGCCCTGTGTCCTCCCCCTGCCATGCTCATACCTTCCGCCCTACTCCTACACATATATTAACAAGAGTTATGGGACAGACAGCCCCAAAAATGATTTCTAGAAGAAACTCCTTCCTATGAAATAAAATACTAAGAAAAAACCACTTCCATCCTTTAAAGGCAATGATGCTAGGAGGGAATTCTTTCTTTTATAATTTTTCAGTAAGGTCGACTACTTGCATATGATTTGCAGAATTCTCCTTGCCTTCCAAATACAGACACAGGATATGAACTCATATCTTTCTGCCACCATGAGATAACTTATTGCCAGATGCTTCACAAAGTCCACAGCCATATCTCTGAACAGCCTGTATATGAAAATGAAGTTTTAATTCACCTGGTGACACTTCCTGCTACAACAATGTGATTTATTTTCTTTAACTTTGGGCTAATAATAAACTCCAAATAGAAATTATTTTTCAAAAATACAGTTGCTCAGTGGTTGTATAAAACAAAAATTGTAGTGGTAGAATGGAAAGAGCACAGAAGGATGTACTTTATTCAGTGCAGCTGAGAAAAGCAATAGAAAACTTCAGTCTAGATGATAGGGAGCCTTGATGCTTTCCATTACTCTGTCAGTCCTTTCCAACACTGCTGCCCCTGAGCCATAACTTACCTACAGACAGATGAGTGGGACTTAATTGTCACACATCTTTATCTATGCAAAGAAACAAAATCAAAGAGAGAGAGGCTCACAAAGAAGAAAAAAAAGCACCTTAATTATACACACTGCAAGGCTGTAAATCAGCCTTCCCTTCTGATTCCTACAGACCTACTTCCCCCACCTGATAGGTCACATTCAGGTTAGTACTGCGAAGAGACAGAGCTTCCTCCCTTGACTCAGAACCTGAGATGTATGCTGGCTTAATTTAGTCACCTCATTATTAAAAAAAAAAAAAAAAAAGCCTTGGTGTATGGCAAACTGTAACTTTAATTTCCTCCAATAAAAAATGTAAAAGCTTATTAAAAAATTCTCATTCTGCTCCAGAGCCCCGAAACTAAATCATTGATTTCATAATCTTTAAATTTTAATTAAAACTAAACTCTCGCAAAACAAATTAGAAATACATAAATAACATGTGTTAAGAATACCAAAGAATTGTTCTGACAAGGTACAATGTCAGTCCCCCTGTCTCTGTGGATGCAGCATGGTACATAAATGTGTTTTGAGGTTTCCTCAGTCCCAGCTTCAGTTCATGATCAAAGGAGCTTGTCAAGTAAAAGTCACAAAATTGTCACTGCATTAAAAATGAACACAACTTTTTCTTATTTATTTTTTTTAAATTGGCTCAGGTTATTACTATTAGAAACTACTAAATGTTCCAGAATCCACCAGAGAATGCACTTGAATAAGAAAGCCTCTTACCCTGCGTGCTGTGTTCAGCCGGCTCCCTGCGGTTGGTTTTTGTGGGGAGGATAATGCCCCAAGGGGTGCTCCACCACGACAAATGCCAGGAGAGTCTGCCTGGAAATAATGGGAGTCATGAAAACACTTTTTTCCCTCACAGTCCATTCATAAAGTTTTAATTCTTGTCTATCTGACACAGACAAAAAAACCCCCAAACAACCCTGGAGATTATTTTAAGTGTAAAGTGTTCCCACCAGCGTGTGTATTTCACAATATTTTGCATTCAGAGTGGTAACAGGTTTTGAATTTTTTTACAGAATTACAAGGAAAAACATCAGAAAATTTGTAAATGTTAACCTAAAAATACTGGAAAACTTGGAGAAGACTGAAGGTTCAGTGAAAATTGCCACTGCAAACTGTTATATACCTGGAGCATACAGCTTTATGGAGATGAGAAGCCTAAATGATCTTAATGGATTTCTCCTTTCTCCAGCAAAGGCTTGGCATTCTAAGAACTCTTGCAAGTTTGAACCTCTGGAAATGATGCTTTGTATTTATTGTCTTGGTTTCCTATGTTGCCAAAGTCTGGATACAAACAAAACACATTTTGGGTGAAGATTTAGCTGTAAAGATATAGAATAAAATAATTGTGAACAAAATAAGTACGTGTCCAACAGAAAACATCCCAAGGAAATCCTCACCTGCCCTCTTTATTATTAGAAAATAAATTAATTTTTAGGTTCTTCTGCTAGCTGCTCAAACATTTTCTAATTTCTATAGGGAAGGCTCATTCCACTCAGTCCCCAGTCTTTACTTGGGAGAATTTACTGGGTGCTGATTATTTTTAAAATATTTTGGAATGTTTTAGCAAAAAGCTCTTAAACTATTTCCAAGACTAAAGTAGGGTGAAATACTGTTTTAAATACATAAAGAATTTTGTAGTCAGTACCTTGAAAAGCTTTAACATTTCTAGTTGAGAAGCTCAGACCTGAAACTTGGGATTGTCTCTCACTACAAGGACTCGTCTTTTGCTGGATAGGGGAAAAAGCAAATGCCAAAGCCATGCTAAGACTTTGATCACACTTTACATATGCTCAGCATTTTGGCAGATGATCTCTCTAAAGAGCCCATCTGCAGTGACCTGCTTGCAAATGGGACTGCGCAGGCTGTGTGGAATTCCATCCGTTGCTGCGGCAGCTAGATGCCACTGTGGCACAAAGCACTGTAACTGCAACTAAAGATATTTTTCCTTCCCTTCTCCCTGTCTGCCAGGCACACAGGAGGAAGCTGAAAGCAGCCAAGCTTACACACAGACAGGACCAGGAACTGGGCAGGTTCAGGAGGCTTAGCACAGGGAAAGGCCAGGATTCAAGAGGGGATCATGCTGTGAAGGAATGAGAGAAGGAATTAGGCTCAATAAAATACTGAAAAAATAAGCTAGGACTATGATTGTGTGAATTACAATATAAAGTGAGCAGGAGCCAGGGAGTGGCTCAAGATACTGTGATTTCATACTGCAAAGTGAACAGGCAGAAAAGGAAGGAGAAATCAGGTCTGAGTCCAACATTCTTATTTCTATACAGCGCAGAATAGAAACTGAGAAATCTGGTGCCAAATATTTGTCTCCTGAGAGTCTGCTACCTTAATGACAGAGATACGTCCTGTGGATCTTGATTAGACACAATCGTTCTGCTTACTATCCAAATTTTCAAAAACTGAATGAAGAATGGGTGTGAAAAGAAAAAGCAAGCCAAATCTCAGGCTTCTGTTTGTTCTATGCCTGGTAAAAAACAATTCCTTCACTTGCATTGCTCTCTTTTTGTTCCAAAGAAACATTTGTATCATTAAGCTGTGTAATGTTTCACATGATTATTGAAATGAAAAATGAAAGTCTTGGTCCTATTGTGATCAAGTTTTGAGTAACTTATTCTATATGTGCGGGACAACAAAGAAAGAAATTGTGCAACATATCTTACTTCTGTGAAACACTAAGTTGTTTACAAAGACAGCTGTAAAAAATCTGAACAGCTGCCTTTACTCCATGCAAAAAAATGTTAACCTCTGATAAATGTGCCCCTGAAGAGAAATTAAACATCTTGCCTTAGAGCTGCTGTCATAGCCTGAACTTCTTGTAAATACTATTTGTTTGAGAGAGAGAGCTCTAGTCGCTTTATAAAGCTAAGCCACTCAGCAGTAGTACTCCTCCATTTGTCCTTGACAGCTATATTTTTTCATGACACTTATTTCCTTGGATTTAGAAGTTTCAATGTTTTGATCCTTATTACTGCAAATCTGTAAAAATGACAAAAATACCACAACATAAATTACTAGAAATTGAAGAGATGGAGTCTGATGATTTCTGCTGAATTCAAATTTTCAACACTGCTCTGAAAATATAGGAGAAGCATTTGGTGAGTCCTCCCTTCTACACAAGTAATTGTATAGATGGGGCAGTGGAAGCTGTAAAGTTATGTTGATCACTGGTGGGGACTTTATTTGAAGGTAAAAACCCCAAAACTGCCCTATACTTCACTGTAGTAGGCAAAAATATACATACATAAACAAGAAAGCCACACCCAACTGTTCCTTTGTCTCCCTCCCCCTTTGGGTTTAATACATCCACTTCTCTTTCTGCAGTTTCACAGCATTTAAAATTTCCCCCATCTTGGTTTTCTTCATGTATTTCAAGAACTGAAGCAGCACCAGAGCTGGACCAGACTGGTCCAGTGACACATGGTTTTGTTATTCATCACCAGGGGACACACAGGTTCCTGCTCTGCCATCAGGATAGTGCCTCTGTCTCTTCAGCAGCAGCTCCAGCCCTGCTCATTCCCTTCTGCAGGCAGAGTGTTGGCCAGTGGAAGAAGGGGTGGTTGACCCCTTGAAGTTTCTGGTCACACACGAGAGCAGAGAATCACCACCTACACAGCACTATAGACAGAAGAGCTCACCCTCGAGATGCAGAACGTGACTCAGTTCCCTGATGCAGCTACAGCGATGCAGAGATCATGAACTTCCCACATGTTGGACAAAGCCAGGGAAGCTGGCTGATCAGCACTCTGCTCCCTGACCTGGTGTACTCTCTCAGAAACAAAGTTGACTAGCAGGAGATTTCTGCTGGAAAAGCACTGTCAAACAAACCTTCAGAGAAAGAAACTGAATCTCTTTTTTAGGTTTGTTCCAAGAATTTCTTGCTGCAGAACATGTTATGCTGTCCACATTAGCTAGCCCCACAGCTTTTAATGCACTGCAGAGACCTTGAAATCTCAATCTGATATATGGCTGCTTCAGTCTGTGCTTCTTCCCATGTCATTATAAACTTGACCTTAATTAACCCTCTTAGTGAAATGGAGTTGTTGATTCTCAAGGACAGTCTCATTGAAAAACAATGTTGCAATATCACTCAAAAGCTAAAGTAAGGCTGCTTTATAAAGGGATTTGTACTAATAATCCTTGAATATTAACAGCTTCTTATGCTATGTGATTTATATAAACTTATCTGTATAAGCTAGGACAGAGCTCTGTCTTTCTCAGCCTTAAAAAAGTCTACATTTCCTTTAGCAAAAACTAATTCTCTTTGGCAAACACTACATCGATTCTGTAAAAAAAAAAAAAAAATTAAATGCAGATTTTAAATCAAATATAACAGCTTAATTTGACCAGCTGTTGATCAAAACAGTCCCTATCAAGCCAGGATATCCAGTAAACACAGTTATTTCTACGGTGACTTACTAATAACAATGTCCCTTCACACTTTCAGTAGTTTTATAGAGAAAAAATATGGGGAATAGATCCTTAGGATGGATAATTTAATTTTAAAAACCTCAGTGGAAGAGTTGGGTGTGCCAATAATGGCTGCCTTGCACCATTTGAAGCTCTTGGAATATGCTTAGGACTGATGGTGAGAAAGATCTATATTAGCATCTGATCTGTATTCTACAAATAGGACATAAGATAACTTAACAGCTACTGATCTTTTACAATTCACTTTAAAGGCAACATATCCTTTCTTATGGAAATAACTGAGACCACTCAAAACTAAATTGCTTTCTTTGTCCAGAGTTTAAAAGTACAGGCTTCAAGCTGATGCTCATACATCTCTTTGTCCTTACGCATCTCTGTGCCAGTCCTATAACAAGCTGTAATTATTTCTCAAACTATTTAGAGACTAAACAGAGATTATGAGTCAGTTTAACAATGAAAATATTCATACAGAGCATGTAAGTACCTGAAATTACAAAAAAAATCTAACAGGTATTTTCTGAATGGTAAAAACATTAATGTTTTTATCTCCATAAATTACAAACTATTTTATGGATGTACCATACACTTATTACCTTGCCATGAAGTACATTTTATCCTCTTAATTCTGAATAACAGTATGCATATGTAGCATATATAGCACAGTATGCATATATGATAAACAAGGGAATTTAAGACATTTGCATACTGGGGAACCAAAAATAAAAGCTATCATTTACCAGTGGGTTGCTGTGCAAGCGTTTCTCACTCGTTGGTATTAACCTGAAATTTGCAGAACCTTACATTTTCATCCAGGTCTAGAGTATTTCTCATTCCACTTATTTTTCTACTACTGTGCTGAAGTATCTAAGTAAAGACCTGAATATCTAAATATTGTGTCCACTACAAAGCATGTGCTACCATGCAACCTCAGTGGGTGATGAGGGAGGCACTTCCCAGCATCTGAGCAGATAGTTGAGAGGGTGATGCTTTCTATTGGAAGTTTCTAGTCTTCCACCAAAGCCCAGTGCTGGGGATGGCCAAAACTTCCCATTTAGGGGGAGCTTAGATCACAGAACCTGTCCTCTGCCAGTGTTCCTGCACTACTAATTGCATGGACAGGCAAATTTGGTTCATCCAAAACTCTCATCTGCCCTCTTGCAGAGACTCCTTTCCCTTATGGATACAGCAGAGAGAAAGAAAATTCACGTCGTTCTTTTGGGTAAGATTCAGCAGCATAGGGAGAGCTTTTTGCTCTGCAGTGTGCCCAGGGACCACCATCAACTGTCAGTCCCTGTTCCCTTCACTTTGTACTATTCTGTCATTAGAGTGTTCACTTGTTGAGGATCATGATATTGGAGGTTTCTTTTATATGCCTACTAATATTAGCTATTTTACTTGAAAATTAGAAAAAAGACACTAGACCATAACTTGCTGATATTAACAAAGACAGAATTATGTATTGTTGAAAAGGGAACAACTCTAAAACACAAAGCTAAATGCTGCAATTAGCTTACAGGCAAATGTAGGCCTGTTTACAAGCACCACCATGTCTACCTGTCATTATAAAATTAGTAAGTCTTTGGCCAAGTCATGCAGCCATGTTAGCACAGAATCCGAGTCATTTCTCTCATAGCTCTTCCAGATTTTATGTGTTCACAGTAGCCTGGCAAAATTATTTAGGATAAAATAATAATTTTACCTACAGCATAAGAAATACTCAGCTGTCTGAATGCATCTTTATTATAAAGACTTATTGAACGAAATTTTTTTAATCATAACAAGTCCTTGACTGCTCTTTTGACCAGCTGCTCTTACAACCAAATACTTCACAGGCCTGCCACATATTTTATTTTTTTAAATACTGTAGGAAAGGAGAGGTTCAAGGCATGCTTTAACTTAATTACCGTGCCTTTGAAAACAAAGCGAAACCAAAAAACTCAGAACAAAATAAAACCCCCCCAATGCCAAATCAATTAATTGTTAAGAGGATTTAGCATGGTGAGCATTCAAAATCTATTCTATACCACTGGTTTCCTTCTCTACCCTTTTCTTCACCAGGCTTCATCCTGGGCAATGATCTACTGACCACACTTCCCTGTTATATACACTTATATGTCAGTAAAGGCCAGATTAAACCACAACTGAGTGTGATGAAGTTGGAGACTATGAATCTGAGTAGCTTGTTTCCAACTCCAGATTTATCATCTTTATTTGCCATTCTGGCATAGACAGAGCATATTTCCTCTTTCTCCTATGACATTTAACCTCTAGGACCTAGGACTCAATTTTTCAAATATGTCAAAGTGTTTAGCAATGCTTAAAAAGGTAACATTTTTCTATGTGGAGTGTGAAACTTTTTGACTGATGGCATTTTTCTGGAATATTTAACCAAAACAAGAAAGCCTAACATGGCTGGAAATGGTTAGCTTTTTTTTTCCTTCCCTCTAATATCATATAAATTGTCCAAGCTAATTCTATTTACTCTCTCAGATAGCCTAATGTAAATACACTCAAGAAAATAGTTACTTTTTCTATTTACTTTGTATAAATTTTAAAAGAAGACAGCTGCTTTAAAATCAAAATGATTAAATAGACAATAAATGTAGGTGAGTAGTTGAGCGCATCTTTCCTATTTTTGCTGTTCTAAGGTGGAACAACTTGAAAATTTTCCTTAGGTAAAAAAGTTTTGACATGATTTATTTTAACCCAACTCTATTTATTTTTGCATGTTTGTAGCTAAGAAAACATGGGGTTTTTTTCAATTCTAATATCTGTAAGAATTCCATCTGATCTATCCAGCACTAAATATACATTTAATTGCATCCAAAAATGATACATTTCCCTTTTCAGAACATTCTAAACATGCAGTGGCTGGCAGACTGAAAATAACATTTACAAACGGGAAGCCCATGCTGTGCTTTCATTTTTTTTAGTAGGAAAAAGAATGACTCCTTGAAATTAATGAAATACAAGAGCATATAACTTGCTAAAGGTATGAGAATTTCAGCTGGTCATTTCCTGAATGATACCTGACTATTAATTTTTTAGCTGAAAGATCATCGACTAAATATTTTACAGAGGGAGAGTACGTTTATCATCCTGCACATGGTGAAGGATTTCTCTTGAATAAATATGACTAGTAAAACAAATGAGGCAAATATTAACTCATTTAACAGCATTAAAAGGACAGGCAGCACACATAAAAACTTCTGTGGGAATGAATCTGTCCTTATGAAAGCACCTCAAGTAGCAAAAAAAGTAGTGATTTCTATTAATCTAACTCAATATCCTCACACTTGACTTCTCAAGCCTGATGCTGAACAAAGCCCACAGGATCCTGAGAATGAGGACCTACACTATGTATCCTACAGATGTGGGTTCGTATACCTGCCCACACCCTAGAATGTTGCATTCTAAAGAAATCTAAATTTCTGTCTTTGTTCAAGCAAGCCTTCCCTATGATCTCAATACCTACTTTATTTTTGAGTAAGTATTGTAGATACAGACACTTACTGAAGAATAAATTTCATGTTTCCAGATTAAAATTACTAAAATCATGTCAGACAATGCATAAATTTCAGACAATGCCTATTAATCCATTATTAGAATAAGAACTGCATTATTAATAAGGATTTTCTTCTTGTTAAATAATACACTTCCATCTGTGATACATGGCCACCTAGTGACTAATTTAAATTGATTGAAACATTTATGTGATACACACTGTTAATTACATTTCACCTTCGCCACTTTAACATATTCTGAAACAACTGTCAGATGCAGCACTAACTTGTAACTGGTGACAGTGAAACGATAAAGACTTGGTGAAAAACTGAGTTCATGATTATATTAAAACATTATTATAAAAAAGTCAAAGACACTTCAACTATTTTTAAAAAGATGAGCATGCATTCTTGTTTGGAAAAAAAACATTTAACATATTTAATGAGGAACATGTTTGTCATGCCTTTTTAAAATTTAAATCTAAGTTCAAGAAGAAACTGGGGTTTTTTTGTTTGTTTTTTAAATGTTCCAACTTTCAACAAAATATAAACCTCTTTGATCAAGTTCAGCTGAAACCAAGTAGTTTTCAGAGCTTGAGAAGTCAGTTGCATTCAGGTTAGGCTTCTGTGAGGTTAGGTAAAACTGATTCTTAATTTTACATTTCAGCAATTCCAGATTTTATCCTGAACTACAAACACTTACATGGTCCTAACACACATTCCTTTCTTGATGCTGCCACTTCACGTGGGTTTTTTCTGATGCCTTGCACCACATTTCCAAAAATGAAAAAAAACCCACGCCACCAAAATAGTATTTGAAGTTGAAAATATGAATTTGAATTCTGCACATTAAACTGTCAAGTTATTACATCCATACTGAATGCTCACAGATCTCTATTCAAACATAGAGAGCTTAAAATCCAGACTGCTTATTTTGAATCCCATCATCTTAATTATAGATGCACATTGCTCTAAAATTTTGTTTACACATACCATTTCTTCAGCGTGTATTGTGAAATGCACACAACTGCTAGTAACCAGTGAAATAAGTAATAGAAATGGGAAGCTTATTTGTTACCTTGCTGTAATTGATTTTATTGCTGTAATTCCCCTGTTCTCATCAGATTCAAGAACTACACATCTGTACTTGCTAGTGAGCTGAACATGGACCAGACAATTTGGAAAATGATGATGACATTTGGATAGTTGGTCTCTTGGACTCCTGCTTCCAATAAAATAACCATACAGCAGCAAAATACAAAAAGGAAAAACACCCAAGATGTCCAGGTAGAGACGACGGCGAAGGAAGATTAAATAAGTGTACAATCTCGACAGTTCTTTTTTCATTCCTGACAGTTCATGACATTTGAAGGCTTCTGTATCATTAGTCATGACACAATGCACTTCCCCTCTCTCTCAAGCTTTCCATACATTTTCAAGCTCCTTTCTCTTGTAAAGTTTAAATGTGCAATTGTTTTAGCATTGTTTTTTTGAGTTTTAAATTAAGCTTGAGATTTGTTTTCTCTCATTGTGAAGTCAGCTTATATGAATGAAACTTTGGCAGAGTATAAGAAACTAAATTTGCTACTACAGAGTGAAAGATTGTTTCCACTATGTATTAAATTTTCATTGGTAATGCAGTCTGTAACATTACCTATTCTCTATTCATAATTACATGTTTAAAAAACTCTGGTGAGGATAAAAACAAACAGCAACTTTCCCCAGCTAATTATATTTGACCTTTACTTGCTGTGCAGTTTGCAGCATAAAAGTGCTGAAAGTAGCAGGAGTATTCTCAGATAATGGGTGTTGTTCAACAAAGAAAATACTTCAGAAGTTGCGAGTGGTAACAAAAGAAAGTGGTGTTTTCTATCACACTGCTTGTACCAGTTATTATTTGAATCACTGCTAAGCTGGGACCAGTTCCTGTTGTGCTTCTGTATTACTCCTGCATTCCTTCTCCAACTCTCATACCTGTAACCGGCCAAGGCACATCAGCAATGACCACAATTCATTTCTTCTCCTCTTGGAAAAGAGAATACCCTGAAAAATTCCCTTCTTATCCATCTGTGTTGAATAATAAAATCACAGAATGGCTTGGGTTGGAAGGGACCTTAAAGACCATCTAGTTCCCATGCCCTGCTGTGGGCAGGGACATCTTTCACTTGGCCAGGTCGTTCACAGCTTCATCCAACATGGCCTTGAAGACCTGCATTACAAGGAGCCAGTATAGCACAGCAGCCTCTGCACAATACTGGGAGGGAGAAAATTGATTTTCCTAAAAGAAATAATAACAGATATGAGAAATTTTATTTCCTCCTCAAAATATGTAACTTAAGTACCACACAAGATGAGAACATTACCTACATGATTCTTATTTTCAGACTGGATGTTTCATAACTCATATTTGTAGACCAGTTATCAATCCATCCAGCTTGTGACAGCCAGGGACAAAAGGAGGAAACAGGCTTCATTCTCATCTGGTCATGTTCGGGGAGGTGATGGTCCTGCTCTCTCTGTAAAGGAGAAACGATGGGGCTAACAGCCTCCTTGACGTTAGGCTACAAAAGCATCATCAATCCAGCAGATGAAATAATTTATATCATACAGATTTACAGTTTACAGCACACCTTCCTCAGATGTGATTTGCATTAACAGTATATTTTTAAACACATGCAGATGATACCGAAAAGACTACTGGAAATACAGAGACTACTGGAGGAGACAGGCCATAATCTTTTTGCTTTTGATAAAAGCATTCCAGAGTTTACCAAATCAGATTATCATGAACTTGAAAGAGTCATTTTCTGGTCAGAAGTTTTCTTGACAGTCATTTGGACAAATCTGTAGAAGAAAACAGACTTTTTGGTTAACCTCTATTGTTCTTTTGTATTAGTTTTAGGGCAGTGGGCATCTCCAGAATACTCAGTTTTATAAAATACAGTGTCAAGCTCACTAATCACTTGCCATTTTTACATATTATCCTTTAGAACCCTCATCTAATATCTCTGCATAAACCTACTTCTGAGAATATTTGTATTTATCTTTGCTAATGAAATTAATTGCAATATGCATTCCCCATTATAAACAACTTATATGTTTCTTAAGCATTACAAAACACATTGTCTTTACCATCTTTGAGTTACTAAGTGCCAAATAAGGAAAGTATTCACAACCACACAGGTCAGAATCAAGATCACCATGAAATGTTTCATCTTCCACTAAAAAGCCAAGTAATAGTTATTGATACATGTGGGAACACAATATGAAGTACAAAAATGGAAATGAGAGAATAAGAATCTAGTCAAATTTCATTCTATTTTAAAATTTGTATCACTGCTACAGTTCATGCCACAAGATGTTGACTTGCTCACGTAACAGTAGAAGAATATTAATTGTTTCTAACAGAATTTTTAAAAATTCCTGAGCACAAGAAAACCTTGTATTGTGTACACTGGTTACACAAAGCCCTTCCATTGAATGCATATTTATTTAGCGTCTGACATGTAAATTATTCTAATGGGAGAATGTTGTTTCAACGCAGTGTGTTGAACATTCTAGCTCTCTGAAAGTGAAATGCCATTGCTGTTCCCAATTAAGCTATTTTCCTTTTAAGTCTTCCAGAGGATGATGTGAAGGATGGCAATATTGATGAAGATTAATTGGACTGAAACTAACAACGATAAAGCTGTAGATAAGGTTATTCTGCTGGGTAGCAAATGAAAATTACAGCCATTTAAAAGCTGAATACTTAAAGTCTTGGCTTTCTTGGCATTAAAATGATGTACAGTGGAAAAAAAAATCAGGAAATATACAGATTTCAGATATTGGTAATGTTGGCACTCCTTCACTCTATTAAAAAACAAAGTGAAAATGCAATGTCAATTCCTAACTAACTAAATAAATTAAATATGTATATTATGTTAATGGATTATTTTGCTTTGTCTGGGAACTTGATAGATCTGTTTAGCCAACATCATTAAAAAAATATGGTGAACATGGTTTTGTCTGAGCACTTTCACTAGAGTGCTATAAGGATACCAAACAATTCCAATTGCTTCGAAAAGACAATTTTCACAGTAGATGAATAGACACTTTCTTGGGTTCTTGAGGCCAGTGATGTCCAGTGGACTTCTTCACCTACCAAAACTTCAGACTTGTCAAAATTCAACCGATAGTAGGACTGATAAATGGTTATGAAAAAAACCCCAACAAATATCTCAGCCCAAATGATGATACATTTTAGAGTAAATAATTCAAAATCCATTGAGCAAATTGATCTTCCAGATGCTGATTAGTCTTTTGTTAAGAGACAAATAAAAATCTGCTCACAATTTACCTCCTGCACATTTGTTTACATAACTGTCGGTCAACAGCAACTATAACACAACACTGCCACTTCCTAAAACCTGGCTAGCAAGCTCTTCAAGGATGATCTTCTCAACACCAGGCACAGTAACCGCAATTGCAATTTTATCAAGAGATTTAGAAACAAACATGAAGAGATCTTTGTAACCATTAAAGATACAGTTTTCTGAGAAGTCAGATTAGGTCTATTATGCTGTCCTGTGAAGTCATAATTATACATATATACAGGGCACACACAAAGATATAAAGAAAAGAAGCAGCTGACAACTCAAAGTATTTATGTTTCACAGTTACTTAACTGAGCAACTCATTTTCCTGAGTGTAACCTCACACTGTAACAAGAGCAAAACCAGCAGCAAACTAAAACCAGGGCAGTTACCTGCAAAGAAATGAAACCATTGCAAAGATTTTGTACAAGCACTTTACATTGACAACGCAGAAAAAAAAAGTACCAGGTACATCTGCTAGTGGTACCTTTACCTCTAGGTATGAATTATAGCACACATTTCCTCCATTAACTAAGTCAGATGGTATTGAACAGTGTATAAGTCAGTATCGCAACTTCATTAACCTCCTTTGCTCCAACAGTCTCACAGTCTGATCAGTTAAATAAATTTATTTTCACATTCGCAACAGTTCTTTAGAGCTGTGGCTTTAGTGTTTATTTCCTCCATATGCACAGGTGTAGAACCTAAACAATCAAGTGACATACATAGATCTATACATATTTATATACACATTATGTTTATACTCATTTCATACTTAGTTCCAGTGTTATGAAAGTCAATAAAATCATTTGTTGTTTATAGTTCCCCATGAGTAGTGAGAATACAGTGACTACAAATCCTCATATACTGTGTATAGATGCAGTTCATAATGCAGAGATATTATTTACTACCCAGAAATAAAAATATCTTTTACAGTCACATTTTTATTATGCAGACACACAATACAGCCTGTAAAGTTGCAACACCTGCTTATACTCATAAAAGAAATTCTTACTTCACAAATAAGATGTGAAGATGTGTATCTCCCACTTTTCAGATTCCTCATATGCAAAATTTCTCTGATTACTATAGCTGCCATCACTATCAGCCACCCATTAAGAAAGAAACTCTATCTCAGTCATCCAGAGATCTGGATGCCTTCATAATGCACTACCCATAGCAGCATCCAGGTTTAGCACAGAACCATCTCAGAGCTATCAGAACTTGTTAAAAGGACCTGTTTGACAGGGTTGTATCTCTATTACATAAGACAGAGCAGAATCTAAAAAGCTCGGCATTACATGGCACCCGGCACCAGGCTCCAGCAAGGAAAACAGCTAGCTATGGTAAGGCAAAATGGCTTAACACAGTCAGTGCCATTCACGACCAGCAAATCTTAAAATGCAAAACCTGTTGTTGTCTCCTTATATTGATTTTTTTGTTTAATGTACACCAGTAAGGGAGATCCTTACTTAACTTGTTAAATAAGCTAAATCCCATAAGAGAATGTTCAATGAATTTCCTAGGAAATAAGAATATTTCCTGAATATCATTAAGCAGAGCACAGAAATACACAAGAAGCCATTTAGCATAATAAAGCTCCAATTCTGTTAAGCCCCTTGAGACTTACAATTTTCAAACAAAAAGACTTCTCCACTCTCATAAAATCCCAAGCCAGAATGCAAACAAAACAAACAGCAGACATCCATCCATTCAGATCTCTCTCAGATACTCGTCATTTACAATTTACATGCTATTGAAATTCATGCAAGAAAATGAAATGGTGATTTAGTATGTTTGCAAGTCAAAGGAGAAAAGCATTTTTTTCCTATCTGCCCACTTTTCTTTTCTCAAGTGTTCTAGAATCATACTGGAAACCATGTGTATGCCTTAAGCCTCTGTGAGGACTTGGCTTTCAGGAACTGTTATGGTTTGGAAAGACACAGCACCTTTAGTTTTGGGGAGCTGGAATCTTCCCTATTCCACATCACGTTAGCAACCATTACAATTGATATTATCCATGAAAAAAGAATCATAAAATGCAGAAATTTAGCTACATTTTAAATTAAATAATTTCATGTTTTATAGTCCATACTTGTGGATGAATAACAAACTGCTTTAATTTCTAAAGTCATCCACATCACTATGTTCTTTGACTTTTAAACACAAATGAATCACATAATCTTTGACACCAAAGACACCAAGACACCAAAGACACCGAGACAATTTTTGACACCAAGAAATGTCTTGGTGCAGTGTTCACCTCGGTAATTTTTTTTTAAGACAATAGATAGGTAGTAATCAGATGGACAGTAAGTTGTGAGTTGTGGTCCAGCTGCCTACATTTTCCCCAAGGCCACAGTTCATGTTAAAAGCCGTATTTAAATTGCTACTTATTCGTGTTCTCCACATGTTTCAAAGTCTTTGGCTCAAGTACAACTCTCATGAGATGCTGTAATATCATTACGAATGTTTTCTTATTAAATGAAAGACCAATTTTAAATCAAGATCCTTTTTAATAAAAAAATGGGGCTATCAAAGCCCTGACTTCACATTACTTATCAGTTCCAACACCACACTTTCCATTAGGTCTGCAGGACAGAAAAATTCCTGCATCTATATTTTCAGGGGAAATTCAGCTACCCCTTCACAATTTAGCAATACTAAAGTGTTTCTATTATGATTACCAGGACAAGACACACACAGAAGCCTGTTTCTCTTTCTTCTTCTACTTTAAGTTGCAGAGCTCCCTTTGATAGAGATATTGGCCAGTGAGGTTTCACAAGAAAACATCCAGGGTGCCAAGGAGCTGTACAAGGCACAGCCAGATCTCATCTGTATTGATGGAATCACATGCTGAAAATGCCTCCAGTTCAGCTTTGGTAATTTACCTGTACTGATGTGATTTAGTTGACTATCAGTACTGACTTGACTTTTTTTCCATGTAAACAATCTAATTACTCTACAAAATAGAAAATACGTAAATACCATGATTTAACTTTACACAGCAATTCTGTACTAAGCTATACTCTGTCCCAGAAGGTTTTGCCACTAGATCATTATTTACTTATGGGCTGTAGGGGAGCCATAGAACATAACCTCCAAAGGCACCAAGATGAATATTTAATCCAAGGTTTCTGCCCATTAATATTTTATTAAAGCCCAGCTATTTTCCACCATCCTGAAAATATTCTGTTCCATTAATGATAATTGTGAATCTCCATGGATTCAGGTTTTAGCAGCTTCCGGATATTACAGTGAAAAAATTCCTATGCTAGTCATTAAGAGCAAAGATGGTACTATTTGCAGCTTCAACCCCCAAAACTTATTTGTGAATAATTTTCTTTTAAGCCAGTCATTACAGGGTAGGACTTGGGTTCAGAGGTCACATTGATAATAGTATTATAATTTTTTTTTTTAAATACCAAAAGCAGCACTTAAGCTCCAGTTGCCTTGTGATGTGAGAAATAAGGTACAGGCCCTTCTGCTGTTGTGAAATGAGCCAACTTTTACAAATGATAGCTCCTCACTCACCCAGGTAACACTAACTGGATATCAAACCCTGCTTTTTTTCTGGCCCTGTGCAAAACAATGTACATGATGATAACATAGCAACAAAACAATGGGCGCTAAATTGAATTTTCTAGATCAAGCTCAGTAGAAAAACTGTGCTTTTCTATGACTGGAAGACTGATCACCAATGACTTTATTGAATGTCTTTCACAGATATTCAATCATCTAAAACAATAAAACAAAATGAGGCAGATTATTGCCTTGAGAACAGCACATTTCCTTCATTACAGAGGTACTGGAAACAGAAATACACTTCTTGCCAGTCCTGCCTATAGGACTGGAATGAAAAAAAAATTGTTAAGCAAATGTTCAGGATCAGTACACACAGGAAAAATCCTTCCCTAAGCCATTAAACTGCAGAAGAAATTGCACTAAGAAGTTTTCTGCTATTCTTTTTAATAACACTTCTATAGAGTGTAGAGAGCTGTTTAGTGATTGTAATGGTCTAGCCACGATCTACCTACTAAGAAATACAAACCCAGCTCCACGCGCTGCTTAAGAACTTGAAACCTTTTCAAAGAGAGAATTGCATCATCTAAACCCCAAAGGACCTGGTATGCTGTCCTTTTACTTCTTGCAAGAACAGTTTCATTTACAGTTTCACTCACTGGTGTAAACCACAGAGACATCTAAGCTACATTTGATGAGCAAATGTTTATCATCTCTGGTAGCTTTTGATCTAAAAATATATGTTAAAAAAATGTTCAATTTCATTTACATTCATGCTTACCTGTCACTTGGAAGGTTATTAATGCACATAAAATCAGACACATTTTGTTTTGAAGGCTAAATCTTCAAAACTGTAATGAGTGCAGAAGTTACATAATTGATACACGTGTTCATTAACAAGCTTATTTTAGCAGCAGATTTTACCATATAGTGCTTTCTCTCCAAGTAACAGAAACAGAATTTATTACTATCTCTTTTCCTGTGAGAATATTATTATTCAAAACATGCTTTTCATGAAATATATACATTTATTTATTAACATATTTTGGCTATTATGTGTGTCTACATACATGTATCTAATTTTTATATGCAAAATGACCCCCACATACTTCTCACTTTGCACCATATGGTCCACTTATGTGCAAGATTAATCCCATTCTGAAGGTATATAGTAACACATTTGTCATCGCTCTAATGTTTCATAGATGTTTGCAATACTTTGGTTCTATTTAATTGCTAAATATGCTCCTTTTTTTGATTGCAATTTCAAGTTCCACCTGACAGTACAGGTGTTTGGGCCTTGATCTTGTGCCGGTTTGGCCAAAATCTAGTAATATAGCCCCTGAGAGAAAACCAGGTTACAACCACCCTTCTCCCCACAGGGTTCGGGAAAAAAGGAAATTTTTTCCTCGAAGGAAAGTGAAAGAGATAAAAACTATTTATTTTAACAAAACACACAGGAAAAGGATAATGATGCTAAATAATGAATTAAAACCCTTGCTATAGAGAGAAACCCGGGAAGATTTCAGAGTCCTTCTGTAGGTGTGGTCTCTCTCCTCCTCGGAGCTGGTCGGTGAGGGCGTGGGCCCACCCCCGGGCCTCGGGGAGAAAATTCTCCTGATGTGTTCTGATGTTGTTGAAACAGTTCAGAAGAGAAGAAGGGAAAAAAACCCCAAAGTCCCAGGAAACAAAATTCAGCTCTCCATCTCACGCCAAGAGGGAAAAAAAAAAACAGCTGGCTGAAGAAAAAGCAAGCAGGGTGCTCCCTCCGTGCCTTCCGCAGTCAGACAACAACTGAGGAGTGTAATCTCTGTGTCCTTGAGAAGCTGCTTTGGAAAGTTCGTCTGGTTTTTTTTTTTTCCAAGCTCAGTTTAAAGGCACAGAAAAGGCACATTACTTTTTGGGCATAGAGCATGATAGGGGATACACGTGACAGAGTCACCCCAAGACAGATCTCATACTCACTCTAGTAAATAAAAAATTTCATCTACCTAAATGAAGTAGGTAAGTCCATCTTCATCATCATTCGGAGTGCAAACTACCCTTCCCTCACTACAATTTTGAGTTCCTCACTGGGTTTCAGCATGTGGTGAGTAGATGCTTTATTTCAGAAAGCTTTCACTTTAACATTACCTTTTGTGAAAATATTTTCACTTTCCATTAAAACATTCATACATTTCCTTGAGAAATTGTTTCATGTAAAACTCATTTTCTTAATATTTTTCTTCATTAGTCTTGCACTATTTCTACACTTAATTCCAACGTCAATAAAAGGAAGACTTTTGTTACACAACAAGTAAAATATTCCTTTTCCCTTCTCAGTCACACAGAGACACAAACATAAACTGACAAGTTGTTTTCAAAAAGAAAAAAGTAACAGAGTCATTTACTATTTTTTTTAACCTAAGTATATCACCAAGGGGAGAGAAGATAGAGAATGAACTGGTATGTATTCTGCCTCATTTCAGGTTTCAAAATGTTTTGAGACCAGTGACTATGACCAGAAGAGTGTCAGCAAGTCAGGTTGAAAGGAGTAGGTAGAAAATTGAAAAAGTACAAAAATAAATCAAACATGCAGGGACTTTTCTGTAGTTCATCACAAATCTTCCTTTATTCAGCACAAAATGATCCTAAACAGCAGTTCTGATGTAACAGCTGATCAGTTTAATAGATGGTAAGCATTTTGTCCTGTTGTGATGAGTGACATACAGGGGCCTTTTATTCTAGATGAGACCTGTATTTTTGACCACAAAAAAGACTTGTACAAAACCTCGAGTTTAGGCAGACTCTAAAATGTGATGGCCTATTAATTATTTTGACAAGGTAGGAAGTTAAGAGTTTCATTAAATATGGTCACTGTGCATGTGTGAGCAAAAATATACACAGAGCATTTGACTGATGATAGGTGGCAAAAGCCTCACACATGCTCATGAAGAACAGACTTGATAATGACAAAATTATCATTAATTAAAGCACAGAATTGAAAGATGCTTATCTAGAATGTCATTAACTATAAAGCCTGCATGGGGTGAAGTTGAAGGATATACATATGAAGAGCTAATGGTCTATGGCTACCTTCTACAGATCTTCCCCCTGATAAGGATTTCGCTTCTGAAAGATAAAGAGTGGTAAGAGATAACTCACTTGATGGGGCACTTCTCAATTTGTGTTCTGACTTGGACTACAGCAGAAAATAAATGGACAAAACGTATAAAAAATTTGGGGACACATTTAAATGTTTTCCTATTAAGAGATTTTTTAAAACACTCAGAATAGTAGGTGCCATTATTTCCATAAGTGAATATGCCTTACACTGTCCATTACACTCAATTATTTCTGTCATTTTGTGTGTTCTGGCTTGAAATGTTACAGATTTGTGAGGAGAAGTTTCCTCCACTGAAAAAAAAGTACAAGATTATCACTTATTTTACTAAGAGGAGGATGTCAAGTTTTATACATACATGAAAATAGTTACGTGCTTGTGTGAGAATGTGTCTATATATGTGTAGCTGAGTTGTGGTTTAAGTATAGCCTAACATTAATAAAAGTAATATTTTACACTAAAATACCGTCATGTAAAAGCACACTCACCTCAAAGACAGACATGTTACACACAAAATTCTTGTCCTATAGTCATATTACCTTTATACTTTTTATGTGTTTTCATCTACTTTGTCAGAATAATGCCATAGAACTTCAATAAGTAGTTGTCCGAAGCTTGTATTACTGGGCAGAATAGTGCATAATTGAGAGAGAAGAAAGCACTTATTTAAAGAGCTAACTGTTAAAAAACACAAAAACGAAACAAAACCCCACCCCTTCTGTGTGACTGTGTCCATTCAAAGATGCCAAAGATCTTGTGAAAAGAGTGAATGACATTGAGTTGACTTTTAGACAGACTGCAAGCTGCTTGAGGAATCCGAGGGTGACATGGTTATTCAGTTACATCTGTATCATTCATCTCTGCATCAAATTCCTTTCAGGTACTCAGAAATTTTAACTTTTTTTTAAGTAAAAACAAGATATTGTGTCATGTTTTCCTGAGAGACCTAAAATCCTTTTTTTTATAATTTACTTACGTATCTTAAAGAAAGAAAAATGTGCACGATGATGATACAAACAGTCTTTTGTATAACTGCTATAATCTGCACATATAATGACATGGTATAATCTATGAAAAAATGTTAATTTCTAACTCACAGACCTAGGTCAGTAGGAAAATAAGCAAAACCCCCCACATTTGTTCTACCAAGCCGTAATATCCCTCTTACTTCTCTGCAAACTGTCAACAGTTACATTAACAGACTCCTCAAGATTATTACAATGGGTAAGAAGCAGAGTGTGTCCACACGCAATTACATACTCCTAATTTCTTTAGGTTAGAGTCTAGCTAATAAATAAAATTAGCAAAAAAAAACAAACAAAAAAAAAAAACAAACCAAAAAACCCCCAAAAAGTAACTATTGTATTTGGAAAAAGTTACTCATGCTCTAAGAGAAATTTTAAAAATAAAGAAGTAGTTCTATAACTACTTATTAGTGCTTTTTTAATTTCAAGTTTATTTCATATTAATTGTTTTTAAAGCTTATTCTCAATACATACAGTGGCACCTTAACCTTTCAAATAAAGAACTCTAGACATATACATATATAAAAGGAGGCGAAGGCAGGAAAAGCCATTTAAAATACTAAAGCCAACAAAATTCCCAATCCTCCCTCCAGAAAACAGTATCCATACAGAAAATTATGTTTATTTAAAAAAAACAAGACCAAAATGGTCACATATTATGTGACTGATGTTGACAAAAGTATCTTTATATGAACCTGGAAAAATACAAACCCTAGCAGTCATCACTAAAACAGATGCCAAAACTGAGGCATATTCATAGGTTTAGGTGAATGTACAAGGAAGTATTTTCCACCCGCCCTTCTCCCTAGAAGTGCCACAGGGAACAAAAACCTCAAAACCTACAAACAAACCCAACCCCAAATAAAAAAAGAAAGTAGTATGTTAAAATCTCTGAACAGCTGTAAGACTGCAAGCACTGAACTTCTCTAACAGTTCCAACATTATGCAGAAGCAAAGAATAAATGTAAAGCACTGAAGACAACTTTTTTAATATAACCAAAAAAAAACCAGGGACAATGTAGAAGGACTAAACTGACACTACGAAAAAAATTAGAAACAGGTTGTCATGTCCCTCTCCAGAATGCACATTTCTTTAAACTGCAGATAAGAATCAATGATGTTTTTCCCTCACAAATCTTGGGAGAAGAGAGGGACAGAGCTCTTGTTACACCATTCGTCACCGATATGAAGCTGGCTTCTTGGAACAGATTATTACTTCTTATCTGCCCTTGATATGCATATGTGTGGGTCTGCTGCTCTCTCCTATCTCTGCTTAGTACAGGAATAAGAAATACTGACATCTGCATTATCAGTGGAGCTATAATCAGTGGCCTGCTGAATGGTTGTGGAACACAAGATAAAATCTAATTAATTTTTTAGGGAAATTATCAATAGGAATTATACCAGCTATAGACAACACATTTCAACACTCCCAGGAAAGACTGTTTAATAACCAGAGAAAGCAGACTCACATGCAGAGCATGCGTGCCTCCCAGGCAGAGAAAGGAAGATGCATCCGTTCCTTGCTGACAGCTGCTAGAGGCTTCACCAAAAGCAGAGGAGAGATTCATTAAGGTAGCTCCTGCTAGAGAAATGCCATGAAATGGACAGCTAGCCCATATCAGAACCAGGTAATTAGCATCAAAATAAATACCTAAAGCATTATTCTTTCTCTTTTTAAATCAAAACTCTTGCACAGTGAAAAAATTCCCAGGTAGGCAGAGGCTTCAAGTAATCATTTTTATTTGCTTCCCCATATCAAAGCTGAAATATCAAGTCATAACCAAACCAGTCCAACTCAGTTTTATAACAGAAGTTTGGGTACAGAGATATCTTCCTTTCGAGGAAAACTGAGTAATTTGACCTTGAACTGTGATGCTCTAACCAAAATAATTCAAGAATAAGCATGTAAAGATTTTACCGATCTCATGTTCGATTCTGTATGAACAGCCAGTGACGTTAATGGTGGCATTACTCAACCGTAAAAGCTAAAAACAAAATGAAAGATCAGGTGATGTTTTTCTCCAGATGCATACAAGGCACAGTGCAATGTGATCTGCTGCTTACATTGCAATTCCCTCAGGACGAGGGCCTTTGCTGTGATTTCACAAATTTGAGCACAGCTTGACCCCTGGCTCTAGTGTGGATTCCCAAGCACCACTAGAAGTTCAGGGAGCAGGCTGTAACATTCCCTGACCACACCCCACCAGTGCAGGCTGGCCCTGACCTCGGCAGCACCATGACCACAGCAGCTGCTCTGCCCTGTGGCACACGGCTGGGGCTTCTCACCTGCTCTCACCTTCAGTTGCCAGTGAGGCACAAAGTACAAATTTTTAATGCAAGAAGACAGAGACTAGGATCCAAGCAGCAAAACACAACAGTTACAGGAATTTCTTTATCTTACCTATTACACTGGAGTCAAGAGATTAGCCATCCATTCCACCCGGCACAAACTTTCCATTGCTGTTAAGAAAAAGAAGCAGCTGCACAGCTGTTGTTTCACAGTCTTGACTACAGACACACAAGCCAAGCCATAATACAGCTAAAGGGATGCTTAACATTTGCTGGCTTGGCTAGGGAGTACATTATATACCCCCCTCTAGTGCTTCCTGAAGCTGAAATATAGTTATGTACCCACAGATGTATACAAGTAGATGGTTCAGTGAAAATTTTATTTCAAAATGCTCTGTTTTAAACAAATAGAGAAGTAAAAACTCTGCAATCAATTCCTTTCCTACTTATTCAAGCACTGCAGAAATATAATACATTACCAGCCTGTTCTGAGCATAAGAAAATTTCTTGGATTCATGCTGGCAGTAAGTGGCCCTTTGAGGATTTGGGTGTTCCCCCTGCAGATACTCTTCTTATTCTTCTGGTTGATCTAAATCTTATCAATTTCTGCCTCCTCAAGTAAAAAGCAGTCCAACTCAGACAGCTTGTGGTTTGCGAGATTGAGGTGGAGGGAGGATGACTGTCTGTCTGTCTCAAAATCTATTTCTGAATTCATTTATGAGCCCTCATAAAAGATGTAAGAGAATTATGAAGGCAGGGAAATAATGAAATAGAAGTCTTTTCCAAACTGGTCTCACTATCCCACCACGTTCAGATATCTGATTTCCATTGTGACACACTTTCTTCCGCATTGATGAATTTTAATTTCTGTTGCTCAAGGGTAACATTTCAGGAGCAGTGTGAGTGGTCATTATATCACACACATATTAGAGTCTACCTCTCTTTAAACTAGATGCCTGAATTAATAAGGTCCTTTTCCTGTACTGTGCTGCCACACTGGCAAATACTTTCTGACTGAGTAAAACTAAAGTGAAAAAAGTGCTTTCCCAGCTGTCTTGTGAAGTCAAGATCAGAGAACAGCATGCAGTCTTTTGATATTTCGTGTCGGCATGTGCATTCTCCACAGCTTTCCATATTGCTGATGGAGACCTTGTTCCTTGGCAGCCTTCAACTTGACAAGAGGGCAGAAAAACTCCTGCCTCCCCCCAGCACACCCCACCCTAAACAAATCACAAAGCATCACCATAACAGAGTATTAAAAAATATGTTATTTCTGCCAAGTACAGACTTAGCCTAGTGAAGGCCAATTCCTCCTGCTTGATATACACGTACAATCATTTGGAATGATGCTTCAGAATTCCTAACTGCACTCACTAATATTTTGACCCCTACAATTTTATCTGCCCTCTGCTTTGAAGGTAGGATATAATCAACTCTTAATATGGGACCTGATTTATTAACGCAGGTTTTGAAAGATGGGCAGAAGTATAATGATGTTTACCTTTGGCTGAAGATGGAAAACTGGACATCTGGCAAAACAAAGTGCACGAATTACTGACAACAATTTAGGTTTTGTTCTTTACTGCAGAGTAATAACTTTGCCATATGCTGAAAATGTTGCAGTACAAAAGATATAAAACACCTTTAAGAAGTTTTTAAGAGTAAAAATGTAACAGTATTTCCTTACAAGAAACTAGCTTATTATATATCATACTTTCTATTTTTATATCAAGGAATCAAGAGGCATAATAGTGCCACAGAGCTCAATACTGTCTGAACACTATCCCAACGCATGAACTCAAACTTCAGTGCAAAACCAGAAAGATGTATGCCCATTTCATTATGGTGCAGCAATTTCTTTGTAAGTTGTCAAGAGAAAAACTGTCAGTCAACGTCACTGAGGTACTCAAAGGACTCATTTGCTTGGGTAAAATGCTGCTCTACAGTTTTCTGAAGTACCTTTTCAAAATATAGCTTGAGTATTCCAACCCAGCAATAAGCTGCCATATAAAAGTATGTTAACTGTGCAGAAGCTGCCAGCAATTTTGCTTTCTAAGTGCTCAGTCAATACTGTCTGATAAGATCACATCAGCAACACGGCCAGCCTTTCAATATGAACCAATTCTATATCTTATCTTTTCCCAGGTGACTGACTGTGATGCCAGGCAAAAGGGTGATGAAGACCTCAAAACATGAGATAAATGATAGATGTCTGCAAATTTAACTAGTAATCGAAAGTCCATGGATAGCTATTTAGTGGAAATACGTAAGACCTGGCAAGATATCCATGGGTTCTCCTATTTTAACATAACAAGACACCCATTGGCAAGAGGAAGAGAAGATCTAGTTTCTAATTTTTTCCCAAACTTGGAGAAAAACTCTACCCCACTCTATGGCTGGTTTGCCAGACTGGCCTGTGCTTGAAGCTATTGCTCTGTTCCAGCCATCTCACTCACACGCACACAAACACGCACCAAGTGCGGCATGTCTGAAGAGGAAATACCTCCCCAGGCCTGTGCCTGCTCCTCCAGCAAGCTCAGTGTGTTTACTCAAATCCACTTCTTTAGTTAGAAGAGCTCCATCATTGCTGCAGCTAACATATGACTCAGTTTTGGAAGAGAGGAGATAAGGCAAAGTGCAAAAAGAAAGTAAACAGCTGTATAGGGAGGAGGTAAAAATAAACCTTTAGAAATAATTGCTAAAAAGTAGATCTTCCAAGGCAAATTAAAGCACTGTACCAGTTAGTACTATTGCATCCACAAGACAAAATTTTCTCAAACCTGCACTGTCAGCTCCCTTGTATAAATAACTTCTGGAGCATCTATCAAGGTTCTTGGGAAGCAGATAATAGTATTTTAAGACACAGTATCCTGGGTTTTTTTTGGGTAGGGTTGGAGAGACAATACTTACATATTTTTGGTAAAATGCACACTCTCAGTTTACGATTCCCAGATTTCTTACAGTTTCTAGAAATTTACATAGTTTGCTTGTTTTTAAAAAATGTTTTAAAATGTTTTTTTAAAATGTCTACACAACACTTTTTTAAACTTATTTTTATTAATATCTTAACAATATCTAATTGTAGCAGTGTTGTTCTGCTTGTTTTAAATTTTATTCCTTTCCAAGTAACAGCAAGCAGCAACCAAAAAGAAAGAGTATGTTATGTTTGAATAATATATTTATACTGCTATTATTTGTGTTCTCCATCTCTCTCAGAACTGGAACTGTCGGCAGCTTTCTGGAAAACGAGTTTTGTAGTAAGCAGCAAATACAAGACAGAAATGCATTCAGATTTGAGATTTGAGATTGACAGACAGGTGGCTGGATTTAAAGTGAAAGTAAGTATAGTGGGGGTAGCATCTATGTGCACTTAATAGCAGAAAAGTGAGAGTCATGGGACATCTGGGATCAGATCAGGTTCTGTCAACCAGAAGATGATATTGCACCTTTAAAGCCATCAGGGCTCCCAGTCTGGTAAGGAGACAGAGAATTTAAAAATGCATCTGTCTAGCATTAAGGGAGCCCAAAGGAGTTTGAGCAGGCAGAAGGATTTGTAAAATTGCACCAGTTTAGGATAAAGTTTAGCCTGCTCTTCCTGGCTAGTTGAGAAATAGGGGAATGCAGGGAGAACATGCAAGTTCTTTTCTCTTTATATCTTTTCCAATTATTCTTACATTGGTTTTCAGTTTGCACATGCTTAGTATGGATTGGCACGCCTATGGCTATTTAATGCCATTCCTAGTCTTTGTAGTTATAGTTTTGCTTTCCCTTACTGAACACCAAAATATATAAGGATCACTTCAAAGTCACCCAATGAAAAAAGGACACAAGTGCAAAACATCCTCTTGCAGTGGCTGATATGAAAGTGTACTGAGGAACAGAGGTTTTCATACTAATGATGTCACCTCATCTACTTTATCATGGAGTCACTGCTACACTGGGTTAGTTTCATTACACCAATAATTTTAATTGCAGTTTCCAAGGTGTGAACAAAGTATTCCTCTTCTTAGGGATTTACATTTCATGGAACAGGTAAATTATATAAAACATGGAAAAAGGAAAGCTAGTAGAATTAATGAGAGAGATTACCCCTGGAATATAGTCTCCAAATAATTAATTCTACAACTTCAATATTAGAATTCATTATCTTACATGACCCTCCAAAATTATCTTCATTTTTTGACCCTCACAGAGACTGCAAAGCCCTTCCTTTCTGTCATATATTTGAGAGAGTCCTGTAGGATAATGGAATTTGCACAGATTCTACAAACTTTTTTCTTGCCAACCAGTTGTTTAAATTTTAAGTCTGTTACTGATGACTTTAAACATTATTTTTTAATGTTTCCCTTGCTAAGAGTTTGCATGCATGGACAAGATTTTCCCAGATATTTTGCTATTACTTTAATGATTTCTTGCTGTTCGTAAATTTCACAACACACTATTTCCTTAGAGAATCTAATTTAGTATTGGTAAACAGCAACTAGAAAGCACAGTGATGACTGTAGGTCTCTATTTCAAATGTTCCCACTGCTGTTCCTTGCCCCTCTGTCACACTTCAGTTCCTCTGCAGGCAACATAATTTGGCAAAAGTAAAAGAGAAATGCTGAAAGAGTTCTTCTACTTACTCCTCTGCCAAGCAGGGTAGGAATTGCTTAAGAAGTGTCAGAACTTTCCCTGCAAAGGTGCTGGAGTTATTGGGAAGCCTAATAAGTAAACTTAAAAATGACCCAAACATAAGGCATAGCATTTGCTAAGAATGACAGAATAAAGATAAGGTCAGGTATGATCCCAAAACCAAGTAAATATTTTCTGTAATTAACACAGAGGCAAAGACATTGCTGATGATCAAAGGTAAGACAGCCAGGTGAAATACCTGATAGTGAACCTACATCCTGAGATAAGAAAAAAAATCCCCAAATTAAAGTTGATCAAAAAAGGAACAGGGAATGTTCTTAAAGGAAATTACATTGAGAAGAGAACTATATTATAAAACAACAGGAAAACTATAGCATAAAACAACAGGAAGACTGTAGATCTTGTACTTCACTTTAAAAATGAAAAGATAAAAGCAACACTAGGCAAGCAAATTGAAGAGCATTAGTTTTATCCTAGCTGAGCAAAACTTTATGCCTCAAAACTTGTGTGTAAAAGGCAGACATATAAGTTAATGGAAGTTTGGTAAATTTGTGTTGAAGTTTATTGAAAATAGATTGTTCCAGAATAATGCAATAATTGTTTTAATAAACAAGATAAATTTAATAAACTCAAATAAATTTAATCTAAGCTCACATAAACTACTCTACATCGAGTATTGTCCTACAACACAAAGGATGAGTTCAGCTGTAAAAGACAGGTTGTAGTACAAGAACTGCAAACTGTGTAAAGCATTAACTAAAGAAAAATAACTTTGCACTGGACTGAAAGTTGTTCAAGTATTCTCACGAGTCTCAGAACTAACACTAATTTGTTAACAGTAACAATTTTGTGGGAGAAAAACTGAATGGACATGTAAACTGTGTTGATCAGGAGAAATCACCAAATAAAGTTGGGTGTAATGGTGAGTAACTCATAGGAATGATGGGAGCAGTAATACTGTGACGATACTCAAAGTGCAAGACCTTTTATTCACCAATACAAAGAATTTCTAGTTTTAGATATGAATTATTTGGATGTGACAAAGGAAGCCAGACTTGGATTTCTTTTCCAGACTGATTGACTGAGCTATTAATTTAGTGTAACTGTAGAAGAAACAAGTACAGTCTTGTGAGGTGGCAGCTGAGGTATTTCCATTTTATAAAGTATCATTAATGTCATGGTAAAAAAGCCCTTGTAAATCAAAACAGCTTAAAACAGTGACATCTGCCCTGCCCATAGCACTGAGATAATGAAAACATGCCTCTTAGAAAGCAGAAAACTTAAGTCAGCTACGGTGCTGTCACTTTTCAATGAGTAGCAAACTCATTAACACTAAAGATGATAAGGCACTATATTCCTGTGCCTGAAGAAACTCCTCACACCAACTGGAGATCATAAACGATGCAATTGTTATGAAGAAGCACAAGCTTCAACCAGTAGAAGGAACTGGACAAAGTTAACCCATTGAGCTGCTATTTCGTGCCTTGTGTTTAGAATTTGAAGACAGAATTTCTAATGAAGCACCTCTACCTGAATGGCAATCCATCATCATCTTACATATTTAATGGCCTAGAGCAAGCTTCAACAGTTCACCTTACATATCTCAAATGATCCTTTTATGTCACTTTTTTATTGTTGCCATTGTCTAAGAAATGTGTTGTATTTATGAAGACTGCATAAAGGACTACAAGACTATAAATGTAGGTTACCTAATCAGGTATTTCTTTGTTGCAAGTGTTCCATGTGTAAACAGATCTCTGCGTTTTCATTGCACATTCCCTGGTCTGCAGGGCTGTATGATTTGTTACCTCAAAACTCCAAAGGATTAAGAAAAGAAGCCAGTTAGAATGCTACACCATAGCAAAACAAAACAGGTTATAATAACCGCCACAATTAACCTCTGGCATTTAAGGTACAACTTCTTAATATCTCATATTACAATAAAGATTAATCCTTTTTTGTTTTTCTACTAAAGTACCCTTTTGGAAAGGGTCTTAACATGGTCTGGAAATGGTCATATTCTTTATGTTTAGTAAAAGAAAAAAGGCACAATATTTTCTGATTTTACACAAATATTTTGAAGCCTTTCTTTCTGCAGTACCATGACACCAGCTTGTTGTTGTTCAACATCTATTACCTTGTGATGGGAAACAAATGTACTAACACAACTTTATCATTTGGATTTTCATTGCTTTCTATCCTCCCACATGTGCATTTCTCAACAAGCTCTCAGCACTCAATCATTTTGCCAAAAGCTACCAGCCTGAACAAAGCTTTGTCTCAGTCACCACAACAAAATGGGATTGTTCCAACCCAGGAACACGTCCTAAACTGGATACTGGGTTGGGGGAGAGTTTGAATATACCCGGAGTGAGTTTAAGACACAAGTGTGGTCAAATGTTGGTAACCAAGATGATAATTCACTTTTATTTAGTATCAAGGAGGAGAGCAAGGAGGAAAGATTGGAAAGGAGGAGAAAGTGAAGAATTACAGAAAGCAAGAAAGGCAATCACAACCAGGAATCTGCAGCATCCCGTGAAGAACCTTTTTCTTTCGTATTTCAGTGGGGAGAGCTCTGACAGGACTCAAGCAGTGACAAGACAAGTTGTTTTCTAGCAGTACTCCACAGGGATCAAAGGAGAAAAACAGGCCAAAGTGTCAGCCACAGGCTTTACTTTCTATAGGTTCTGCGTGTTTGCCTGGATCCTTGTCAGAACCTAGCTGGGATGGGCTGACATGATGCCACCTGCAGTACTGGGGTACCATTTTTCAAAAATCAATTAAAAACTCCTCCTGTGACAGGAACAAGAAGCACCAGCTCAGCTTGGAAAGTCCTAACACTGATCTTGCATGATCTCTTCATCTGATTCTGTGTAATTAGAACACGCTCTTTCCAAATATGTCTCCTTAGCTAATTATAGCACTAAAAGGAAATCTCACAGCAGTCCAGAATCAGGCAGGGGAAAAGGAACTGAGGGTTTAATCACCACCCTAAAGGCAAAGGCAGTACATTATGCAGCATGATTTTGAAAGTAGTTCTACTGATTCCCTATCAGGGGTTAGATACCTGCAGTCAGGCTTATCTATGGCATAAATCAGTATATTTCAATGGAGATACCCTTGGGAAGAATCTGGCCTGTTTTAAGACATAATTTAAAATTCAAAATTCATCCTGGAGTGGTTCAGAGAATTTCAGTTTCTATCATTTTTATGTTGTCTTTTTCAGCATTTTCTGTAAGACATGAAGGTAATGGACAAACTCAAAAGACATACAAAAACATCACCATTCTAGATGTAACTTAACAACAAGGACATGCACATAGGGACGTGTTTCTGTATGACCTTTTTTCCTCTGACAATGTCTTTTAAAGCTTTAGAATATACATCATTATTCACCAGGTAAATCAGTATATTGATTGCGGAAGTAGTTCTTGTACAATTTTATCTGCACTTTTAAAGCAATCACACTGTTATTTTTCATCTCAATATATCTGGCACATCAGGTGTGACATGTGATTTGAGGAAAATTTTTACTGACGGGGATGGAAAAAGGAATGATTTTTTTTTTTTTTAATATGGTACTTTCGCATCAACTTTCATATAAAAAAAATGAACATCATGAATGCCCAGAGGTTTTAAGAAAAAATAAATAAACCATAGCACGAAAATTTAGGAACATCAACTGGAGACTTTTATGTGCTTGCTTGTTACTCATCAGAGATACACAGTATATACTCCAATACTAGAACTACCATGAGCAGCAGAATTTAAGCTTCAGTAAAAAGTTAGGGCATAATCTTAACCTCAGTAATGCCCAAGTGAGCAGATGCCGTGACCAGCTTTGTGATGTTGGAGGTATTGAGATGCTGTGCAGGAAAAATCTTTTGTGCAATTATGTGCATGAAAAAGTAAATTCCCAAGTTTTGCCTGAAAGCACTTGGTACTGAGAAGAACTCTTCCTAAGTTACCATTACTACAAGTGTTTCTAGCCTTTCCTCCTCTTTTTGGCACAGCAATTGCTGCTTAATCTCTATCTGCAGCTGTTGGGCTGCTTCACTGTCCAAACAACTGTCTGCAGGCCTCAGAAATAGTCTTTTTGTTGATGACCTGGCTTTAATCCTGTTCATCCTATTCCCACCAAAAATAAGCAAATGCCTGCAGCTGAAATTAAGCAAAACCAACTTTACCTGATGAGAAGCAGGAGAAGAGCCCAGCAGTTCGGGGCTCATCCCCCAGTGCACATTATTAAATGCGCATCTGAAGGGATGGAGGCCTGCAAGTGGAAAAGACAGACACACATTGCAGAACTTTTCCCACAGTGCTCGAAAGGAGAGAGTTCCTTAATTCCTGGTCACAGGTCCCCTCTGACCTCCTCCTGGAAACATTAATGATAAAGGTGATAACACTCAGTGAATGCCTCGTAACCCTGAACATAACCTCTAGATTTAATTCAGCCATTCTTGTCTCTTAAAGTTTCTGTCGGAGTCTTGTTCAAGAGTTATGTTATCTTGGCTTATAACTTTGACCTCTGAAGGCTAGGAGCATGGAGTCAATCAATTTTTCATACTTGAGACCTATGTGAAAAACTATTTCATTATGTCTTGGTATTCACTTTCTGAAATATTCGCTTTGAATATTGCAAATGTGTTTTACTCAAAAGTACTATGAAAAAAATTGAGCTTTTCCAGCTGTAGTCATGTTTTAATCTTCCTTATTTTAGCTGAGAGACTGTGTGGGGCTGTGTGGAGTAGTGTTGGTGTAGTATGTGAGGAGTGAACTAACAAAAAAACTCCTGAGACATTCAGTAGTAAAACACAAGTGTGCTGGTATATACAAATAAAGAACTTTTTACTGTTTTTACTTCCAAACTGCCAAACTAATGCTGTGTTCTATTTTTATTCTCACATTTCATGTTTTACTTGAAGCCATAGGCAACAGAATAAAGAGGAGAAAAAGGCACCTAACAATTCATGTTTGCCTATCCCTCTCACAAGTCTCTCATTATGAGCCGCCCTTATTTCCACTGTATGTACAGGTATAGGTATGAATTAGTTTAAATATCAAAGTAGGCCATTAAATAGGTAGCCAATTAGATAATCTCCATTAGAGGAAAATACTGCTGTTTAATTAGCTTGTTAAAAAACACCCCCATACACATACCCCAAGGATAAAAACTTCCTGTAAAAGAACAAAAAGATATTTAGCCACTACAGCTGCCAACTTTCACAGGTATACAAATGCCTTTCTCAGAGAGAGAATATGTAGAGTGCATTGTGAGATTCACTCCTCTTAAAGTCACAGGATTCAAAAGTGCCTGACACCTATTCTCTTGGCCACTATGGCTGAGTGCAAGAGAGCAAATTCTGGCCATATGTGTATTGGAGGAGAGGAAATCTCTCTTATCCCTCTCCAAAACAAGATACTCAAAACACTAGCCACCTCTGAGCAGCCTGTAGAGCATTCAACTTACCTGGCAAAGATAAAGCTGTTCCAGTTGCTTCCTTGTCCCCATCTTCCCAAGGTACACATCTGCCTTTCCATCTCCTACATTCATTATTTTCAAAGACAGATTTTAATTTTCCTCCTAATTAGGAAAAAAACTATGCAGAAGGATTCAACGACCCTTAGAAGAGCCTGTTCACTGTCAAGCCCAGAGTCAGTGCCTAGAAGCATAATTTATTTCTCACTGTATTTGAACTGTTGCTAAATCCAGAAAGCCGAAAACACCAAACGACATCATTACTCTGCAAAACAATATGAAATTTGCTAAATTTTATGTAGAACCTGAATATTCTTGCAAATGCTCCTGTAAATTTATATTACCTTAGTAGCAGAAACAATTTTTCCCACTTGTTCATGTTACCTATAGAATACAGTTTTGTGAAGACAGAGACATCATACAGAAAGAAATCTTCACAATAAACTTTCCAGACAAAACAAAAACCTGCAGTCACAGAATATCCTGAATTGGAAGGGACTCACATATTGGAAGGATAATCAAGTCCAGCTCCTGGCCCTGCCCAGGACTGTAGTGCTGTTTAGTTTAATCCTTTTGCCTCGGTTTGGGTGGAGTGTTGGGGGTGGGTTCTTGTTGCAGTGAAGGGGGTCGCGCCTCATGAGAAGCCTCGGCAAGAAAAGACCCATCTGTAACAAGAGAAGATGCAAGTTCAGCGCCCCCAGTTTGGGAGAAGTTTTTCTTTTAAGATTAGCTGTGCATGGGGAGTTCTTGCACGCAAGGGATAAAGGGAATTAACCTTTGTTTTGTTTTATTTAGTTATCAGGAGCAACCCCTCTGTCTCTTCCCCCTCCCTGTCTCCCCTCTTCCTCTGACCCTCAGGAGAGATCTGAAGATGACTCTTCTGGGTCTCCCCTGTCCTCTCACCAACCTGGGACTGATCACCCCAGGCTGGGCGCTCCCCCAACCCTCACTCCAACCCCGCAGTACCTCGCTGTGTCAGCTCTAGGTAGCAGGCAGGATGGTGGCAACACATGGCTGGCCACATTCTTCTTCTACTTCGTATCTTCCCGCGCCCGCTGAAACCCTTGGCCCCTCCCTAACTCTGCCCCCGCATGGCTCGGTGTTCCTATGTCAGACCTCCCCCGCGACAATGGGTGTAACCGCGTCAGCTCCTCCCCTTACCATCGGGTGTTTCCCTCTGGCTGCGGGCTCCACCCTTGTCTACACCAACGTCAACACCAACCAGCCGCCTCATCATTTTAAATTTAACTATTCTGCATTATTTTACTATTTTTCTGTTGTATAAAAATGAGCTGTAAGAAAAGCCCTTAGCCTTGGGAAAAGCCCTTCCCTCTTCAGTTTAGCAAGAAAGGAGGAATTGCAATGCTGTATTTCTCCACTCCTTTTCTTACTAAATGCCTGCCCTTCCCACATGGTTCCTCTTTTCCCTGCCCCTAGTCCTAACCACTCCTTCGGGCTCTCCCCATTTGTTCCAGTACCCCAACTCCGCCCATGTACCACCCCTGCGCCATGAAACCATGTGCTTTCTCCGCCCCGCTCATCCCCAGATAAAACCCAAGGCTGCATGCCGTGTGCTCTCTGCCTTTGAGAACCAGCATGTAATAAAGATTCTCTGAGGTCCCCATGCAGGGAGCCTTCTCGCCTCCTTTATCACCACTGTGTTGTGGAGCTGACGGCTAGCTGGAGCATGAGAGCGGGGCAGCTCGGAAGGGCTACGGGAAGCGGAACAGCCGCTCTCCCCGAACAAGCCTAGCTGCGCTTTCCGGGAAGGTCTGCAGCTTCCCATACCATCGCAGGAAACAACAGACCACAACACAGGACAACCCCTGAAATCACCCCATTGTGATTCAAATACGAATTACGTGAACTAAGTTTGGACACAAATTGTGATGGGATGAGAAGATATTTGGTGTCTGAACTGCGCTTCAGAAAGCAAATAATTAACTGAATCAGTCAATATCAGTAAGGATATTTTCAGAACACAATTTCATAAAATCTGTAATATCCTTATTTTTCAAATAGAAAAGAACAAGATTAATAATGATAATGCTGTAAATCTTTAAACACCAACCTAAAATCTTTTCCAGCTACCAAATCCACTACAATTAATATTTCTAATATGGAAATACCTTACACTGTCCAGGGGAAATTTCCCCAACTAGTTTGAAACAACATAATTTAATGAATTTTAACAAGATATGTGACTTAAAGACAGGATGAAAACTCTCCACAAGTTTATTGTACTGTTGCCAAGCAGTAATTCATTGGCTTGCTGTCTCCACCTAATTTTTAGGTAATCAGCAAACCTGCTTGGTGCAACAGACATCATGATCTTTGGCTCTATATGGATAAGGGATCTTAAAATGAGAGTTACAACTCAGGCATCATGTGTAGGATTCAGAGCAAACATAGATGCTTATCATCATTTTAGCTGTCAAATAGTATCCTGACTGCCTTCACCTGCTTTTCCAAAATGTGTGTCTTGTTTCATCCGTCATCTTTGCAGTGATTTCTTGAATACTCTAAGCCTTCTATCTATTTAGGCAACTGAATCCCAAATGGCACCGAGCTCATAACCTACCAACCATCAGCTGAACCTCTAACGTGTGTGCATTTGATTTGGAGCCAACAGACATTACTTACAATCTCATCTACAATAAAAGATTATCATCATATATTTTCCAAAGGCTGAAAGCATCCCCAAAACCTGAACTTCCAAGGATAAAAAATACTAAGCCTGAAAGACCTTAAAGGCTGCATTCTCAGTTTTGTTTTTCAGGAAATAAAATTTTGCTTCACCACTTGCTTGAAGACCTACAGTAAATCTGCTCTGTAAATCTCACGAGTCACTAGAAGGAATTGCCTTTGAAACTGAGGCATAGCTCATATCCTACTTAGCAATTCTATCCTATAAAATTGCATCAGGATGTCTCCTTACAGGCAATCTTTGAGCTGCACACAAATATGATCTTGGCTTCCACAGTGCTTCACAAGCTTCACAGTACTACACACCATTTTACTGAAGAGGGTACATTCCTACTGTTCCATGGTGAGGAAAGAGCCTCCAGGCAGAAGATGGCTTGATACACACATTCTGCTTTTCCACAAGCATATTTTCTTAACCAATCATGGCACATATTATTATTATATAAAACGATAAATAAGCTCACACCAACTTCCGTATAAATGCTGATATATTGCAACTAAGCTTGACAGAAGTCTAAGGGCATCCAGGGTACTGAAGCAGGTGATGTCTTTTTGGCTTGGCACCTACCATGGATAGAGTCAGAGCCACACACCTCAGCTGTGGTTCACAGATGTGACACTGCTGGGAGTGCCACATGGGCACTAGTGAGGGGAATCAAGAGGCATGGCAGTGCAGGGGTGTGCATATTTTGGTCATGGGCAAACCTACAGCGTTTGGGTCGAGAAAATAAGTTTATTAAAGGGAGAGCAGATCACAAAGGTTCCAGTCTAAAATGACATGGTACACCTCTATCATACTATTAATGAAGTCCTGCGTCAGTGGATAAAAGGCAGGCTGGGGCCTGTAGGAACACAAACAACTATTTGGTCAGGGCAAGACACTATGAGACTTTACAGGAGCATTTTCTGTGAGATTGAGTTTGGAGGACCAATTCATCTCTGTCCAGCTGTCAGTGTAGCTGCCCTCACCCACCTCACTCCAAACAGCAAAGATCACTTTCCTGGGGTAATGGGACTCCCAGCTCTTACAGAAGCCTCTGCTCACAGCCCAGAACACCAGAGTGAGTCGCTCCCTGCTCCTGGCCATTTTTTGTTCCAGTTATTTGTACCCAGGTATTTCCCCAACACAAAGATAAAGCAACCTGCATTCTAGTATAAGAGATAGCTGCATATTGCCCCCCTCAACTATGGAGCGAAAAAAAAAAGCATGAGGGAGGATATTTCTCCCTCCTTCCTCACCTTATAGGAAACACAAATGAATGCTGTTATGCTACATAGGCAGGAGATTTTCCTCTGCCTAGCAACTGCTGTTTTCCCCTCACAGCATATGGTCTTGTTTAGTTTTTCTCTCCTAGCAGTGAACTAATATACAAGAGGAAGGCCTCTGTCTTTTCACCAAGGGAAAACCAGAAACGTACTTCTAACAAAAGATAGACACTTATCTTGGTGCCAAGAAAAAGTGTTCATGCCCCATTAAACAGAAGGTAGATTCCTGTCTCTCTGGTTCTTATGTTTGTTGCCTCAGATTGTTAAACAGAGCAAGGGCACTCCTGCTTCCAAGCACCTGCATTTAATTGCAGTTTATTGCATACCCCACAGGGAAACAGGAACAGCTGCAAAGGAACACTGTACTGATGCAAGAGCAGAAAATATTCTTTTTTCCTGAGCAGGAAATGTGCTCCTTTCTTCAAAAAGCACACCACTCTAGAGAGAAATCATTAGAAAAAACATCTAGTACTGCTTTATTTTCCTCTGTTTTCTTTCTTTGTTTTCATTCAAACAAGTTAATAAACTGCTACTATACAATAAAATTTTAAAAATTCAGGATTCTATAAAGAATATTTAAAACTTGCTTTTCAGGAACAATAATGTTTTTGGCTGAGCAATCTCCTTGTTTGTTAATTGAAAGATTTTCCATAATGCCTTGGCAGGTCTTCAAGACTTGAAGTGAATATAATTCAATAAAATTAATGAATAAACTAAGTTTAGGACTACATTCTAAAGAAAAAAATAAATACAAATAGGAGTTTCTCCCCATCTTGTTTGTTAATTAATAGTTTATTTATGGAGGACGCTGTAATGAAACTCTGGGAGACCATGTACATTTTTACCTTCATGACAGCTGCATTCAGACCCTTTTTATTTTCAGCATTTGTTCCATTTATTTGTCTTCTGAAAAAAATATTTTTAGTATAATACTTAATAGATAGTATATTATAAACTAATACAGAGAGGCTATCTTTTTCTGCTATTTTTGCCGGATTGTTTTCCTTTGTCTCTTTTAGAAACTACCTGGAATGATGAAGAATGCTGCAAACCTTTGTAATTATGCCAAGCCCCAAACCCAGAGGCTGGACAGTAGTTCCTGCTTTGAACTTGGGTGTTTTCCATCAGCTGACAGAATAACGAGCAAATCTTCATGTGACACAGAGAGCTGGTTTGAGAGCTCCTCCAGCGGATAAAATCCTGACAGAAACCCTGTCCTCTGGCTTGGTGAATGTCAGCAGAAAACAAGACATATTGATGCGAGGAACTACCCATGCTCATCTCATGTGGAAAAGCCAGCAGGATAACTTCTCCTCGTATATTAAATTCAGGGCTTCCTGGCCTAACTAGGTCACCTCTACCAAAATCAAATGGAAACAATAATCCTAGGGTTTGGAAGCCCTAGGGCTTCCCAGCATGGTAACAACAGCTCTTTTAGATTGCAAATGCTTTCCTGACCCAAGTTTTAAAAGAGACATTTACTTTCTCTGTATCAACCTCTATACCCAGAGGAGGCACAATAAACAGTAAAGTCACAGCACCGCTCTCTGTCTGGGCCTCCTAATACAATAGGAGGATGGGAAAGAATAATTGTTTCTTTGCATACCCCTCTCTTGACTTATTGAATTCAAAAGTGAAAATCTTCAGGTTTTTTCCCCCCAAACTACTAAAGAAATAGAATATTTAACCTCCCACCTGCTTACCCAAAATATAAAGAATAAAAATGGGAATGTTTTGTTATTCTCTTTGAAGTTCATTGGATTTAAGCAGACTGTAATACTGAGGTTTGGTTAGTTGCATGCACTGCATGCTTCGTGTTATGCTCCAACTTCCTTATCTATTTATTTTAGACAACTGAAACAGAATTGTTTTTAGTCTAAACTATAGACTAAAAAAGTCAAAAAAAAAGAGCCAATTTGACAGCCTCAGTGTATCATGATGCCTTTGACAGAATAGGCACAAGCCAAAGCAGCATTCTTTCTCTACCTTGTTTATTTGCATCAGCCTTAGCTTTGAGATACCTCTTTTGGACTGAAGAGCAGCTCAGCTTTAGCAATCCTTCTAGGCTTTGCCTTAGGTCTTGTAACAACAAGGAATTTCCAGATGGGAGGAGTGGAGCTTTCATTTAGAAAGAAGACAGAACACACTACCACTCATGGAGTTTAAGTGAAGGAGGAGACAAACACACCGTTGCATAGTGATCAAGTCACAAATGCTGGGAATTGAAATATCTCACGGAATTTAATCTCCTCCTTCTTCCCCTTCTTCTCTACTATCCTACAGTCATCTGTTTAGGAAAAGACTTGTGACTGCTGCTTGTGTTCCCATAACCACATTGCAGATGAAGAAACCACAAGATAGCCCTAAATACATGAGAACAGCACCTCTTTCCTTCATGTCTCTGATCATATTAGAACTCAGTTCAGGAATGTCTGTGTCCGCATCCCTGCCAAGGCACAGTGACAATTCTGCCCAGGTTCACAGCTAACTCTGCTGTGTGCCTGTACACCTGGCTCAATTTGCTCTGATTTCTGCCTTATGCTCCTTTGCTCTCCAGCTAAAAGGCAAGGCTCCAGAGATTAGAAGTACAAGCATGATGGCCCAGATAATTTTTTGCAGTGGAAAAAATATTGTATAGGACTAAAATAAATACAACCTTCTGAGTTAGTTTCTTTTTTCACAAGAACTTTCTAAGGATTTAGTTGAGAGGTAGCCATCAGTATTTCAGTCTCTGGTAACAAGTGAAGATGGATGCTAGATAATAGGCTCCAGCTCCCAAGGAAATGTAGAAAACCTTAGAAAAAAGTAAGGAAATTGTGATGAAGAGCACTGGTTAGTACTGGAAGGATATTTGTTAGTACCACCAACTCTGAATCAAGCTTTAACATGTCTTTCATTTGCTGGACCTGCCTCAGGTTAATTCATTTTCTGCCAGAACCAGGCTTTGGTTTCACAGTCACCAGCAGTGATGACAGGCCTCAGGTTGTGACAGATGAAGTTGTTCTCAGGTGCCAAACATAGACTGACATCACATTTGCTTCCTGTATAAATGTCCAAGAGTATTTTCCTTTACCTTGAAAGGTAAGGCAGTTTCTAGGTATTAGTGAGCAAGAGTAGGGACAGGACCAGTTCTCTCTGAAGCAGCTCACTCTTCACATGTTCACACCCACACTTCTCCTCTATTGAAGTTTCTAAAGCCTCAGTCATTCATTTTTTCATAACAGTCTGTCTGAGGTAATAATTCTCCACACTTATAAAGATGTAATAATAATGTAATTATATGAGCATTTAATATTTTAATAGTAATATGGTGCCATCATTTACTCTGTGACTATATCTCGTCAGCATCCTCAAAAGCAAGCTCTAGAACAAAAAATAACATAGAACTAACAGGATTTCAGACTTGGTTTTTATCTTAGTTATCACAACCAAGAGCAATGGTCCTTACTTGTTACAACACCAGCTCCAAACTAAAATAGTCTCAGACTTCTGAGAGGCATATGAGTTTAAGTAAAGCCATTGTATGAATATAATTTTTTATAATTACCTGCATACTGAGAATTAGATGAGAGTCCTACCAGTTCCATTCATCACATGTGTATTTGTAATTGAAAGGCGACATTTTGCATGTCTTCTGCTTATTTTCTATTTGTCATATTATTTTTCATATTGACAAGCTATGTCTTGTCAGATCCTTAAACCACTGACAATTTAAAATAATTATTCATAAATCATCCTTTCTGCTGTTAGTCAACTAGTTAGTCGCATTTGTTCCCAACTCCTTTCCTAGTATTCGAGGCTCAGGTGTCTAGACCTTTGAGATTACCTGAAGGTAAGAAAACACACATTTATTTGGCATTCAAATAGTACATTCTGCTTGTGTATGTTGGGGGCAGCAACTCCACACCCAAGGCTTTTTTTAGCCTAAATTAAATGAATTTGTGTATATGCACACATCATTAAAGTACAACATTTAGAATTTATCCAAGATCTAATTGCCTGTACACCAAATGGAGCTTTTATTGCTCTCTGTAATAGGAAATCTAGATAACTATTTTTGTTTGCTTGTATGCCTGCCAATATAGAAGTTGACATAATTCAATCTTTCAGATTCAAAGCAACCAAGATGATTAAATTACTTGCATATTATTATATCTTGACAGAAACTCCCTCTCCTGAAATATTAAATCTGAGGGGGTTTGTTTGTTTGTTTTTAAGAATATTGAGTTGAAACAGAAAACAGTCAACACAAATTTACAATCTACATAAAAACAGGGAAATCTACAATATATTTAGGACATGTGAAAAATGAATGGCAAGTGAGTGATGGATTTCTTGGCTACTACAGAGGATGAAGGAGAAGAAGTAGGTGCATGGAGGCCTTTTCTGACGAACATATATACACCATTATTAAAAATAGGCCAATTTGAAAAATATTTCATGTTACTAGTAAACATATGCATCAGAATTTCAGGGATTGTTTTAAGCTTATTTGAATGTTTTTCTGATTATCCTGTATTTTAAGGTTTTGCTGGAGTTAGTCACATCATGCAGCTACTAATTCCTGTATTTCTTATAAACACGAACAGCTAAAACAGTTCTATTACTGTCTCATAACAAAAGTGCTATAAAACAAAGAAAACAAACACCCTGTGTATACCAAGTGACATTCACAGCAGAACTGCATTCACATTTCTCTGTACAGTTCCTCAGTGAGTCTTGACCAAGCATGAGTGATAATCTACTCTCTCAGACTCTCCAAGAACATGTAAAATAATGTAAATTCTAATTATCACTTGAAACTAAGGATATCTGTTGTGGTGTTTGCCAGATAAGGACTGTAAACTACTCTGCCTCTCATCCTCCCCTTCACCTGTGTCCTCCTACCCACTCTACCTCCTATGTTGTTTCTCTTGGAGATCATTATCCTAGCCCTGGATTCTGAAACACTGACATGCTCCAAACAATAATTTAACCTCTCACTTATGGGCTACCCGGGACTCCAGGTATTCAGGTTTCTCATATACAGCTGCCCATTTATAAACCCTTCTGATGCCTGCAACACCAGCAGGCCAGCTGGCATGTAAAAGTAATGCCAAATTACATAATGCTTCTCTTTGGATACCTACCTATCATGCCATCAATATTCAAGCCCTGAAAACAGTGAGGAATTTACCTAAATGGAGGTGCAGTAAACCTAGCAGAGATGCTTACATGTTCTCTTAATTTAGTTAATAGAAAGCCTGACCTGAATATGAAATAAAGGAAACTATTTTCAGTGAAAATTATCAAATTTGACTGACTCTACTGGAAAAATTCAACAGAAAAAATTTCTATAAAAAGTAGTATCGTCTGCAAACAAAGGAAACTTTTCATCGGTTTCTCTCCACAGCCAGAAGCTGAGGAGCACAAAGGAGCCTAGAAAATCCACAATGTTTAATAAACATCCTTAATGGTTTTACTAAACCCTGATATAATACATTTTTCGCTGACTGAGATAGAATCACTCACTCTTCCTTCTTGGATACTCAGGGAACTCAGTTCACATGCTGACTGAACCTTGCTTACCTCTCATTTACTATCAGCAAAACACAGAACACTTTGAAGAAGTTTCAGGTCTTTCTTTCTTGCCCCCTCAATCACTACTTTATAGAAGGCATTAATTTATTACAGAGATCTGGGTAATTTTCTAGATGTGGAATATATCAGTAGTACCACGCCAAGTTACAGAGTTGTAGGAAGCAAATCTAAAGATACTAAAGCAAATCCGTATTTTTCCCTCCTAATCTTCACACAACCTGATTTACACAACCATTTGCTTGTAAATCAAAGGGACCTTAAAAGTTACCTAGTTCCAACTCCCATTCCATGGGCAGGGACAGCTTCCACTAGACCAGGTCGCTCAAAGCCCCATTCCACCAAGCTAATTTTCAGTTAAAAAGTACAGTACACGTTAAAAAACACTTTTAGACGGTGTGTGAATAACAAATTCAACACCCATGAAACACATCATGAAACTTCTCAGAGAGCTCAAATTCTTAGGCTAACTTTGTAAACATCGGTGTAAAAAAAAATAAAAACCTTAACAGGTACAAATCCAGTGACAGCTAAATTAAATTCACAGAAATGTCTTTCTCTGGAGATTAGTGCTTTCACTGATGTTTCACAGATACTTTAGCAATAATCCCTTTACACAGGCATGCAGATTCAGTTTTACAGATAAAGTATCCTCCAAGAGCCTCAGCTTGAAGGTGTCTTTTCAGAAGCCAAAGGGCAGTATTTCAGATTACTTCAATATAAGTAAGACAGTGATTAGCAACTGTCTTAATTTATACAGTTGCTGAGATATACACATTTTAGCTGCATCATGGGCTTACATATATTCATTGGCGTTTTCCCTTTTCTTCATGTGGACTGCAGTCTGTTTGCCTTTTCTTTCATTTTTTTTACCCTGCCTTTTCCATCTGTTGCCTCTTTTATCTCCATCTAACTAATGAAGGTTTGCCCACTTCATTTCAGAAGTTTCAGCTATGACAGTTGTGCATGCTCATTTCAGTCACTTCTTATTTATACCTATTCTGACTTAACTTTGCTGTGCAAGGACTTGGGTCTAGAACAAGCCAGGAATTTATTTTATAAAATGGCCTCTCCTAAAGATTATTCTCATCAGCTCAGAATAATTAAAGGATTAACATGAGATTCAGATAAAATGAATTTTCAAACGGGTGTGATATTGTTTAGTTATGTTTCTATTAAACTAGTTTCCTAAAACAACATTAGATATTCAGAATATCTGGATTTATTATACCAGAACTATGTTTAAAGCACCACAAAAGCCTCTCATATTTATTGCATGTAGCTTGCCATAGAGGTCAGCCCATACAGGTTCCCTCGTGTTACTTTGAATAAAGATAGCTGTATCAGTAGGGCCAGTTTTAGCAACTCTGCATGAAAAAATTAGCTCAAACATCTGCAAATATGAAGAAATTTAAGAAATTGTATTTAGGAAATACAGAGTGCTACCCCTGTAATGGGGAACCTACATTGCTTTTAATGTTCAGGAAGAAAGGATGCTAAAATGTTTCATATATTAAGGAAGATTAGCTGTACTATTTTTGTCTAACTGTAAATTAGAAAAGCACATTTATGTTTAGAAACAGAACTAACCCATATGTATTCTTGACACACACATAATTAAGACAGTACCAAATTTAGGTAATCACAGGCACATTTGGTCATTTTTGATAGAGTTCTTCCTTTCTTTACCAAGGGCACTTCCTATGTGAAAAGAATTAAATCAGACTGCAAATACAATCTATCATTTAATTCATTCTCATATTCCATATGGTTTGATCATAACATCAGAACACCTATTTCTTTTATAAAGGTCCTTCACATTTTATGTCTTCACTCTCTTTTTATATTTTACTATATCAAATCTTAGTGATTGGTTACTTTGTTCTCAGTCCCACTGGGCCTGTTATCTGTAATTAAATATAAGCCTCCTTGATATTAGTAGTGTGCTGATGGATTGTTGCTTACCTACCAGGCAGCACTTAGAGAAATGGAGGTCCTTGAAAGCAAACAGCATCAGAGCATAAATCAGCTGGAATGAAGACAGGAGTGAATATAGATTTTTGTGGTAGGAACGCTCAGGAGATTGTTCTTCGAAGTCCACAGATTGGAGATTACATTCATATTGATTTATCGTCAGACATTTATTGATCATTGGCTAAATGACTCTACAGATAAACATATGTATCTTTCCACTTCTGCCACTAAACCTCACCTTACTGACAATGCAAAAGCAAAAGCATAATCCTCTCAAGCCTAAAATGTTGGTTAAATGCTGCATGAAAGTCTATGCAATACAATGTGTCCGAAACAAATCAGAAAACCACACCTCACTTCCTACTCCCATTAGAACAAATGAAAAACCAATTAAAATATTCCAGATTTATTTTCAGCCTTTTAAGTAAACTCTTCTATGACTACCCCTAGAATTCTGAAATTCCTTTACTACATTTCTTGTAACATCACATACACATTAAAAAAAAAAGGGAATAAACCCCTACAAATTTACAGCTACTTCCAATTTTCAAACTACAGGGCATTGCTATAAAGAATTGATATCGTAGACAACGGACAACCTGATGAGTAGGAGCTGTCAGCAAATTTCTAAAATTATTTTCAGCTAGTCTTATCAATTCACACCCTGTAGTATCATAGAACAGATCCTATGTTCTATGGAGCCGAGAAGCAGTTTACTATAGCTCAGTACTGAAACTTTTTTACTTAAGGTCAGATTTTTTCTGGGTTTTCTCAGGAACACTTTTTTTCCATTTGCATGTTGCACTTAGAGATATGAAATTCAAATGTGATCACACTACAGATCTATTTTTGCAACACATGTAAATCTAGCATTTCAGAGATACAAGTCTCCAACTTAGTGAAACTTACTTTTCTGTGTCGTCTGCCATTTGCAGCACATTGATTTGGTGAAATCCCTTGATGTTGCACTCACTTAGTTCTTGTAGTTACTCAAGAGCAACCAAAGCACCAGCAAAGTTAACAATTACTTGACTATAAGCTCACATAAGCCAAAACGAAGCAGAGAAGGAATAGGCAAAGAAAGAACCAGTTAAACAAAAAGATGAAACCACCAACCATGCAGTGAACTGCCAGCCTAGTTTTAATGAGCTCATCAATTTTGCTATCAGCAAAGATTTTCACATGCTAATAAACAGAGAGCTCAGCCTTTGCTAATCAACACTCTTTCTCATCCAGACTGGAAACTGGTATACAGACACTTAGCACTCCACCAGTTACTCATGTCCCAGCAATGTCTTCCTCCCCAGCAGCAAAACATTTGGTGAGAAGAGAGATCAGAAGCCTCTGCAAGTTTGAGGCACTCTCCCACTCTATCCCTTTGCAAAGCTGGTTGGTAGGAGTGCCTGAATGTAATCACTCCACCTTAAAAAATGCAGAACAAACCCATTAGAACTGTTTTCTACTTAATACACAGTCTCTCTGACAAGGAGTTTTTGGTTCTCATATACCATGGTAATTTTTCCCACATCACTGAGGAACTCCTTTGAAACCTGTTGCTGGAAGAAAATCCCTTGCACTTCTCCAAGCCATCTGGTCTTCTGATCTTTCTCTCTCTCACTGCTACAGACTGTAATTAGTCCCAGCTGAACAGGTAGCTAATCTCTTTTAAGAGCCAGAATCACGTGGGGCATATACATTTCATTGCAGAGCATGGACCAATATTTACAGGTTAAATGGAGTTTTCTATTATCTTCCTTTCCTGTCTTCAGAATCCACACAAATAAGATTGGATTGGAAGTTCAGAGATAGGAAAAGTATTCACCACATTTTATTATATAGGTGGAAATTAAGAAAACATATATTATTAATTCAAAATTCAAATTGACATATACTAGAGTTTCCCCACTGGAAAAATAAATTATTAATTGAGAAGATAAAATACTTATTTGCAAATACCAAGTGTTGTCTTTGTAGCAAATGATGTCAGAAGCCAAAGGTTAGAATTTACTGCCATAAAGAAGATTTTAAATTAGGAAGTGTTAAGTCAAAGAAATTGTGCTGAGTTGGAACTCTGAAAATGCACCTAGTGATGTTTAACGTTAACTTATGTATAACACCCCACTAGAATGAAAAAACTATATTATCAGAAATGCTTTTAGAGAACTGCAGAAAATGAAATACTGAAAAATAATGAGCACTTTGGAACAGAAAAGCCTATTGCTTATACTTTATTTTATGAAAAGAAAAAAAAAAAGAAAAGAAAACTAACGAGACAGTATAAAACTGTATTTTCATTTCATGATTATAGCTCCAGTGAAATGTCTATACCAAAACAAATTTTGTTCATTATTGTTCATTATTTATGTTGTTATGAGAAGCCAGCAACAAACTTGACTTATAAGAGTTAATGCAAATTTCTCTTACTACATCCATACATTCATACTATTAGAAGTGTGGAAAACTCATAATGAATAATGTGACTTTTTTTCATGTTTACTTCACTACCACCTTGAAGTTATAACATGTAGCAATTTGAGTGGAAAAAGGAAAAGAAAAGAAGAGATAGAATCCTGAGGGAGGAAACAAATGTAGATGGCAGGCATTGCCTTCTTAACAATGACTGGGCCACACTCATCCATGTACCTTACCCTGCTTCTTCCCTCTGTCCATAAGAGCATGCACCTATTTTGAATGCTTTGAGCTGAATTTCACATTATTTATGGTGTAATTACCATGATCTATGGTAGAGACTTACAGACTCTTGGGTGGCCGCCTGCCATTCTCCAACTGACAATACCCACTCTGCAGAAGCAGAAAGAGTGAAACACATCAAACGCCTTGGAAAACAATGCTGTGCCATCACCTAGGATAAATAAGACTTGTTTTTTTGGTGGCTGGCACACAGCCTTCTTCACTGACAGCTTCAAATACCACCATCACTCAGAGGCATCTGAATGAAACACTCTAGATTGATGCTGTGAGTGCACAGTGCTCATTTGGGTCGATAACGGCACTGCGCTGCCTTGGGCACGTCTGCTATTCCACAGTGTTCCAAGACTCACACACCCATAGTTGGAGCTAAACCCCCTGCCCAAAAAACTCACTTGTATTGAATGTTGCTATTGAGGCTCACAAAGACTAACACAGCACTACACGTGGCAGGAAGGGGTGTTTGATGAAAATACTGATTGGCAGCCTGTGTCCCTAGTTCTGCTCCTGATTTTGCAGCTGACCTGCAGTGTGAGACAAAATGAACCATTTTTATCACTTTGTGCCTTTATTTACCTATCCAACAGATAAGGTAACTGAAACTTGCTTTTTCTTTGACAGCAATCAGAGATGGGTGTGGGAACAGCAAAATGTATACAATGAGATTAAGAAACCTCAAGCAGGGGCACAAAAGGCCCTGATTATTGCCTTCCTAAATAAAGATCTTGATATCATTTCTTCATCCCTCTAAATGACTGTAATAAAAATAATGTAATTCCTGTACAGAATTTGATGATAACATTTGGTCCTGCAATTTTTGTGAAGATCTGAATAGAATCATGTGAATTCTGCCTTTGACAAAATGAGGTCAATAACTAGCAATCAATCAATTCTGCTCAGATTTTCTACAAAAGAACTATAGACATAAATTGCAAATAGGTACTAATACTTGCAAGTGGGTATTAGTAAGACAAAAAGATTTTACTGTGAAGGCCTCCTAGGCCAAATTTAACAAACAGCTATACCTGGAAATGTGTTTCATATTGGGGAAAATGTTTATGTTGTAAGCGCTGGTCTTTTACAGTCAAGTTTATACACCATGTGCTATCATGTGGATAAGTAGTTTTCTCAGCCTTAATTTCTTATTTTCCCTTCTTATTTGAATAACAGCTGGGAATGCTGGCGTATTATAAATGCCAGTCTCTTCAGAAGCTGCACTTACAAGCATTAAGTAAACATCAGTTATTAAGTCTTCAACATGCTGAGAAGCATGCATTTTTATCTCAGATTACAAATAAATGTGTTAAAAATGAGGATGGTGTGCTCCTTTCCTGCCTACTCATCCTACTAAGTGTAAAATGCACTGATTACAGTAGTTCAAGCTATCCATCCCATTGTGATGATCAGAACAGTTTGTTGTGACAAAGAAATACACCCAGACAAAAGATGGCTTTTTGTAAGATATCTTCTTCATGCTACTAACATTCTACATGATTTACACTGCAGTAATTTTTTATATAAATACCTTTGTCATATAAATACCTGTGATGAAATGCTTTGGAGTTGGCACATAGAGAGGTAGATCTAGATACCTTTGGGGAGGGAAAAGCCATACTAATTGTAGAAGCTATGTTTAACACCTTGATAAAGTTTATGATTAAGGAAATACATAAAGCAAGAATAGGAGCCGAATGTGATTGAAGTATAGTAAAGAAGATAAAAGGAGCAAAGCCAAGTTTAGGTAGACAAACTACAGAAGGACACATCTAAATTAGTGAAGGTAAAGGAAAAAGTGTGTGGGATATGACTCTCCATCATGTCCTGGGATTAGAAGGGAGTCTGGCCAAAATTAAAGAAGGAAATGTAAGTATCTAGCTATAATCAGTCAAGGGGTATTAAGTGAATGGATTGCCAGTCTCATTTGTCCAACAAAGAGATTAATCTCTGAATAAAGCAAATCTGCAAGAGAATTGTTAGAAAGAACTACCAAGTTTTGGCTCCTACCCTCTAACATCACAGGAGCTATGTTCCCACACCTCATCCTCATACACTGAAAGACCGGCCCAAGGATCATATTAAAGGCATAGAAAACACTGTTGAGGCCAGTTCTCCTTCTGTTTCTGTGTAGCACTTTACATATATACGTGTATAGAAGTATTATATATATAGCAGTAGCATATATATGTAATACATAGAAACTAGCAATATTCAGTGTGAAAGTTAAGAACAGATTTGTAGCCTAATGAAACCACAGCCCTATTTCTTTACTTGTCTTATATGATGTGCTTCAAAAGCTGCTAAGCTTTCTTTGCCCAGCATTTGTGCTTCAAAGCATTGCCCAAAATAACAGAAAAATAGGCAGATGCATTGTAGGTTTGCCTCAATACACCTTGATTTATCCAGTTGCTTTCTCTTCTGTATTCCTTTTGGTTTTATTTTTCCTTTTTCCCCAACACATGTACAAAGTGAATCTGATGCCTGGTGTACGCGGTACAGCTGAAAGTCTTGTTGTGCCTCAAGAAAACCTTGTTGATCAATATCAATTCTATGTAACTTACCGTGCATTCTTTGATCCTTCTCAACTGGTTATTAAAAAACCATGTCCTTGTGTTAGTCATCTACACACAGCATTGTTGAGTTTGAGTTCCCCGGTAGTGATACAGGCACACATAGCGTTGAAAGGAACACATAATTCCATCTGGACAAATAACACTGATTGACAGAGTTATTTTTAAGAACATTTATCACTTAGGTTTTTATGTGTAAAATGAGATAGCAGATCTTTTCATATTTTTTTTGACTGGGTAACACTCTCCAAGTCCAGGGAGACTATGTTTCACCAAGAATATTCTCGAGTGACGTATTTACACTGTGGTTATTCACAATAATTCATGGTTTTGTCAGCTATGCATTACAGAATATATATGAACAAGAATCAGATGATGGAGTATGAGTAAAAGTAAAAATATTGTATTTATCTTGAGAGTTTTCACTAGATATGTTTGCTAGCACATTCACACTGGAAGCAGAAGACATTAAGGATGAGCTAGAAGCTCTCCATATTTTACTGATCCAACATGAGGTGAATGAGAATCTGGCCCTGCAAGTGCTGCACAGTGAGTGAAGCACTATTAAAACCAGCCACATTTCTACACAACACAGCAGAAGCTATCAATCAGAAAATCCTAAAGAAAACGTGTATATTGTTTCCCTTGTAACTTTTTTCCCCTACTTCCTTCAAGTAGGAAATCCTTCTCAGGTGGGCAAATGAATTTTAATTTTCCACCTAACAATAAATCTGCATCTAAAAACAGGATAACAGGTCCTGTTATGGTTTTGACATTTATTTGAATAATAATGTGATTCCAATTGGTTACCAAGCCAACCTCAGTCATCTAAAGCTTATGTTTCTATAAACTTCATATTTGTTAATGGTACTCCAGAGTACCTATGGAGCTCCTTGGAGTTAAGTGCTGTAAAAAAACCCCAAAAACAAACAAGCAAGAAAACCAACCCAAGAAATGCCCCCAAAACTAAAAAATTCGTTTATTCTAAAGAACATATGTTGCAAACAGAGTAAAACAAATGCAACAAAAAACCCCTGCAGCTAAACTATTGTGAATGAGTTTCCTCATCAGCTAGGAAGGAAGCTAAATATTATGACTCCTCTGGAGTCACTGATCATTCCTACCTTTCATTGAATGAACAAAAAGATATATTTATTTATATGCATTTTAAGTCTGTCAACTGGAGAGCCTGCTAAAAATCAAGGTTTAATGGAGAGAAAATTGAGGACAACCTGAATAACTATGTCAAATTGAAGAATAAAGTTCAGAATATATCTGATATATGTTATCTCATCAGATATACTGTGAATCACTTGCGAAAGAAACCTTCACATTGCTGCTAGGATATTTTCTAGCAAATATTCACCAGCTCTGACATAATTTTTGTAAATGCTTCTAATTCATATGAAGAAAGTATATGAAATCACTGTAGATATAATTGTTTATTTTTAATTTTCTATGGGTTATAAAATGCACACTTAGAACTAAATGCCAATCGTTTCCTCTTCAATGTTGCTGAACAAGATATCAGATTCCTAATGAGGAAAAACCAGAACATCAGTTTTTTATGCATCTTATTCATGAGTACATCCAGAAAGGATGAATAGATGACTGACTGTAATAAGGAATAGCTAATGATACACAGCACAGTAGACATTTTTCATTATACATCACTTCTCTCCAGTTACCAAAAGTATGGATTAGCAATGACGCTGGGAAAAGGAACACACCTGACATTTTGGTACTTCAGCCAGCTCATACAAATGAGCTAATTTTCAATACATTGTTGCAAACTCAACAGAACTTCCTGAACATCTTATATTTTCAAATTAGAGATACAGGGAGCAAAATTATAGATTCCTCTCTTTTGCATTTAGTTGTCAAAAATAAAAGGCAGTGAAACATACATATACATGTATCACTCAAATGAGTGAAAAATGATGGACGAAGGAAAAGGACACCACCACTAAGAAATACATTTGCTGTTAATGACTAATCCGTGTTTCTGCTTTTTTGCCTCTTGCAGTCCTAACAAAGTCCCTGCCATAGCACAGAAACACTTCCAGGACAATGGAAAAACCAGTGAAGTGGTTTTGTTTGTATTTAACCTGTGTGAAAGAAAGGCATGTATGCATAAAGTGATGTATGCAGGCTCGCGTTTCTAAGAGAGTTATTCATATCACAGAATTTGACTGAGTTTTAATGTATGTTTATGAAGTATCATGACCACGAGAAGACTCACTCCTTTTCTAACCTTGAAAAGAAGTTATATCTCAGCTACAGTGATTGCTCTAATGAATTTAGGTGAGTATTCCTAAATATGAAAGAGTAGAGAAAAACTGCTTGTGCTAAATATGCAAAGGGCTCCTTAACCATGTACCTCTGCCCCATCCTACCTGTCAGAGACCTCTCTTCCTTCCTGCCCTCACATCAAATATGACCGTTGTCAAATGCACAATATGCACAGGGTCATGCAATCTTTTCTTTGCTGACCTTTGCGAAACTGCTTTATAGTCTCTCATAGGAGACTGAAATTAGTCCACTGGGAAAGAGAGAAATATCTGGGATCAGAATACGCTTTCCTTCCTGCAGAAAGCATGTTGTATAACTATGTGAGAAATACTTCAAAAGGAGACGGTTGTCTTTTCTTCCACTCTCTTATTACTACAACCAGAGCTTGAAAGTTTCGTTATTCCACATATTTCTGAGGTGTGTTTTATTTGAACAGATTCTCAAGGAAATACCTGTAAATGGAAATCCTATGACTGAGAGAAAAATCATAGAAATTTTGTGCTTCCGGTCAGAACTCATTCTTTTTTCTCTTATAGCACACCAAATTACGGCAAAAATAAGCTGTTTCGACCTTCTTATGTAAGTGTTCATGCACCTAACAGAAAAATAATTCTATTCGTATATCACAAAAAATGATTGGAATCTTAATTGAATAGCAAGCTGTTAAAAATTATTACATGTACTGTTCTAAATGAAAAATAGCATCAATACCTTATTCTATAAATTCTTTCATTTGAGAAATATGTTTCGTCCATAGATATAAGAAGCAGGAAAGAAAACAATGTAAAGTTTTGGAGTAAAGCTCTTACACATAGCCAGAAACACTACTGAGGATGATGCACTTGCTTGCTATTTTGGAATGACTAATTAGAAATCTGTGTAGACTTCTGTAGAAGCTCAAGAGGAAGAGACCAAACATCAGATTTCCATACCTCCAGACTGATGGTGAGGTGAGATTTGACAAAATTTAATATCTCTGAGCAGTGGGGTTGATGTCTCATTAATTCTGTTTTACTGCATAATGATGCTTTGGGAATAGCAAATATGGTTTGTCATGCAACTTTAAAAATATACAAACCTGTACAGCTTTATTTTCTGTTCTAGCCTCTCTTTTCTCTACATGTAATACCTTTGAGAACAAAACTCTGTTAATGTTCTAATACATTTTTAATGAAGAATAACAAACTGTTAAATCACACATTAATTATTTTACTACATCCTTAATGGAATGAATAAGTAAATTCTTCGACAGTACTACTCTTACTATATGAGTAGAAAGTTACCAAAACTTGGCCGCTGAGTAAAAAAGACACCATCCACATAGCAGAGTACATCTACTGACATGTGATTACTGTCTAGCTACTAAATAAACAATAAAAGTCCATGGTTTCAGGAATATAGAAGCATAACCGAGTAACAGATGTAAAAAAACAAGGGAATATCATGAGATACGGCATTGAGATACAGCTGTCAGATGCATTTTGAAATTATCATAATTTTCTAAATATGCCAGTGTATGTCAGGAGGTAGTTTTTGTTTGGGTTTTTTTTAATGTACATGTACAACAATCAAGGAAAGGAATAAAACCAAAACCAGAACATGAGATCCAGCTTCCTTCTAAAGTCAGGACCTTAAAACTACCTCTCTTATGAATGCCACAAACCAGGTGTACTCCTACTTGCCAAACTAGAACCTTGAAACAAAGATCCCTCAGAATAAATAAGTATTAGTTTTAATCTAAATCTTGACCATAAACCTGCAACCTAATTTTCAAAGCTCAGTTCTCTGTCCTAAGCAATCTATAGATTAATTTCAGGAGTGTCAAATTTTGCAATCAGAAAACCAAAGGAGGTAAACCTGCTTTGCATGTCTGAAAGGCAGACCTGACAAGCCCAGCATGAGAGTAAGAGTTTCCTTCATGGTGGACTCTACTTTGGGCTAGTATTCAAAGTCAGCTGAAATCTTCACTGAGGATTCATAGGCACAACACTGTCCAAGATAGATATTAGAGACATTATTGTACTTTCTTATTAAACTATTGGCTAAAACTCAAGGCATTTGCTAATACTGCTTATGTATCTGTTTCTGATCAACCATATCAGCAGGCATCTGTTTTTCCTCTGTAAGAAGTCTTCTTTAATGTTCTTTAAGGTTCTTAAGATCACAAGCAATTTTTTGAGTTCTCCTCAATGGATTATTGCTGCTAATGAAAGAGTCAATGGGAGCTAACTGTATTAAAATGGGAACTGCATTTAGCAACAGTGAACTGCTTAAAAAAATGCCATTTGACCTTATAAGAAAGTGTGGTCATACTTGTAACATTCACACCTCAAGATCTTCATTGCAGCAGCTAGTCCAGGCTTAGGCAAAAGTGGGCAGTGTCCAACTTCTCAGTGTCAGCCCAAGGGCCATGAACTGCAGCTTCTCAGAGAAACAGACTTCCAGATTTCACTTGCTTGAAATGAGGAAAAGTTCTTTGGGAAACAGGATACACTTTTCCGTCATAATTATAGATGCATTTGCTAGAAATGAAATGCATGCTCAGCTTGAGAGAAATCTTCATAGTCAGGAGAAGTCAAGCTCTGTAAAAATTTCCCATCCTTGTCAAGAGGAATAGATACCTGGCAACAATCTACCTATGCCTGATCATAACTCAGAGAGAAAAGGTCCAGAGGTTGCTTCAGGTGGAATCTAAACATAATCTGGACTGTCAAATCAATTGAAATTTGACCCTCTTGGAGGAATTTTTCTTTTCCTTCCTGTTTGCAGTACTCTTCGGCAATAGATTTTCATATATACATATATATATATATATGTATATATATATAGTGCACGCATAATCTAAAAGTAATAGTAATTAGCACATATTTTTTTCCATCAGAGAATCTGGCCAGATACATATATCTTGGGTATGAACTGTTGAGAGTGCACACACAGGGAGAAGAAAATTGATCATTTTTTCTTTAGCAACATTTTCATAAGGCAATGAACCTCTGTCATTAAACAACTCTGCATAGTTAACAGGAATACAGAATCATCACAGACATGCTTCGTGCACAAGAGCTTCTCCATAGAGCTAAAGTCAGCTAAGCCATAACCTGTGTCTATGTAGTTCTGTTTCTGTCATAAGCTAGTGAAGATACAGCTCAAGAGATAAGCGAAAACAGAGTGGTTTTTCCCTCCCAAAAAAGGAGGGAGTGATAACAAACACAATAAAAGTAATATGCAAATAGTAACATGATGAGTATGAAGAGCAGCAAAGCCAGGAAAAGTTGTGATTTACAGCCTCGAGCTGGAACAATTTTGCAGCCTAGGTGACAAATATTTAGTTAGTCCATTGTATAGTGTCACCTTCAGTGTTGAAATATTTTAAGTGTTTCAATTTCTGGCAGTTTCTTAGAATATTAATCCGACTCTTTTCTCTGCCTCCCCTTCCTCAGTCCTGATTACAGTCAAAGTCAAACTGTCCCAGCTATGGGGATAGCTCTGGATCTGCAGTTCAATTTCCACGCAGGTCACCAGTCGTCACTTTGCAGCCTGCCAAGAAAAGGCACCTGCAGAGGTGCTCTGCAACAGGGATATGGCTCAAGTTGGTAGATTTGTCTTTCTTATAGTTTATACCACTGGTGGGTTGTTATGGCTCATTGCCATTCCTGGCGAATTGTATAGCCCGTACAGACTACTTGGAGTTGTTCAGCATTGGCTTTTGCAGATGTTCATCCCTCAGATATAATAAATAGAAAGGACTGTAACAACTTTGGAAGGATTGTCCTTGCATCAACTTTGCGTGCAAAGTGTGGCACCACCAGCAAACACAGGCCTGGGGTGCCCTGTGCATCTTTGGCCAACATCACACTCATAAAGGCTGTTCCAAAGCTGACTCCACTGAAGGCACACCAGGTTCCCCACTCGTTGTGATGGATTATGGGTCACACACACACTGCACTGTATTTGTATGCTTCATCCCACAGTTCAGGTTGCTCCTCTCTTTTTAATTTTATGCATGCAGATGAAAGGGTTCTTGAACACTAGATAAATCTTGTGCCTGACTGAAAAGAAAGGGCGAAAAGAGATTATAAATTACGTTTTCTAGTTTTCCAATCTGCTTACCAGATTCTTCTTTTTTAACATGTGCAAGCAGCAAGAGCCTATTGGGTCAACTAGCTTATAATTAATTATTGATTAGATATTACAGCCATATGCTGAGACTCACTTGGAAACCAAAGTGCTTCCTTGGTACTTATGTTAGCATTTATTAAATATGCATTATTAATCTGAATTACGTTGTGTTCAAATGTAAGCCCTTAGAGCAAAGATAATGATCACAGCACTAGTATTTGTAAAACAGAATTGATTTTCCAACTTCACCAAATTAGCTGAAATATGGGATAAGCTGCAGGTGTTGAAGAATGAATGGTACTAGAATATGTTGGCATGCTTAGTTTTTTCTATGTACCCCAATAAAATAAATAAAAAACAAACTTAAATTTAATTTGTTCCCCTAAATAGTGTAGGCATAAACAAGATCTAGAGTTCTTAAAAAAATAAGTAAGAAACTTTATTCATACATCATGGTTCACACATTTTTCTTCTACACGCAAGCCTTGCAACAGCCAAAAAAATTAACTTTAGTTTTCCATATGCAGCTATTTCACAGAAAACTGGTAAAAATTCAGTGAAGTAAATGGTTTGACATTTCACTATATATTTTGAAATAAATTATTTTCTTTTTCTTGTGACTAAATATATTTATGTAGGAAAAAAATAAGAGTGATTAAATGAGATATATGACAATATTTATGATAGTTGTTTGGGCATATCTTGAAACCCAACCATGAAATTCACACCTTAGTAACAATCTTAAAGAAAAAAAGCAAGAAACCAAAAACTGACCCAGTGGTGTGAAGGATCAATATTAGTTATTACATAACAACATTATAGGATAATTTCATTCATTTGATAGCACTTTTATCTAATGACTAGTTTACTGTTTCTCTATAGCCAAAATGGTCTGTGATTTGCATGCAGAATTTTCACATTTATATTCATGTTACTTTCACTCAGCAACAAGAATTCAAAAAGAAATGTACTGACATGGTTATAAGCGTCACAAAAATTTCTAGGGTACTGGGTGGGAAATACAGGATTAGAAAATACTCTTCTGTTTCCTTTTTTCTTTGTAATACTTCAAAATTATGGTTAAAAGCAGAGAAGAAAGAGGAAGTGGATTTATTCTCTGGTAATTATGCAGTATGCAGTTTCTCTGACAAGACTCTGCAGTGCTTGGAAGGGATAGGGAGTTCAAGAACAGGCTTTTGCCTCATGACTTAAATTCCAGGAAAAAAAAATCAGTTAAAGTTTACTTCACCATTTTGTTGTTGTGGGATTTTTTGTTTTGCCACAGACAGAAGCTTGTGTTTCATTTATATTATGGCTACTAAATCTGAAATATAAAGGGAATATTGTAACAGAGAAGACAGTGGATACTTGGAGTTAAGTTGTTTGTTATACCTACTAACCTACTTAGCACTTTGCATAAATAAAATATTGACACAAAACGACAACAACAACAAAACTCCACCACTTTTGGGTATACTTGTATTTAGAATTTAAATAAGGACAAGAGCATAATACTGTTTTGATGTTCGATTGCAGCAAGGGAGAAAAGGAATATTAAACTGAGTGCAGCAGGTTTAAGACATGTCTATATGAACACATGCCCACAAACACAAATTACAAATAAAGAGCAGACCAGGGAAAGAAAACATGTTTTTCTATTACAGTTAACACTGGTTTTATAGTCACTGCTCATTTTATGTCTACACTGTGCTTTTGTTGTTTAACTCTCCCTTTGCTACAATTACGTTTAAGCTCAGGTATGTTTACTTTCTATTTCTACTCAAAAAGTTGATAAGAATTAATTTACAACTGCACTAGTCAGAACAAATGAAGAGAAATAAAATAGGAACTTGATACAGTGTATGCTCAAAAAAGAAATTAAATGCATTTTTATCTTTAAAGTGAAAGTCAATTTATGAGAATGTTTCCCCCCATTTGTATCCATGAGTATTAACAGGTATTAAATTAGATACTGAAGACCTTACCTATTCTTCTCCAAATAAAATACAACATGATTTTCAGCAAACAAGTAGGTAAATAAAGCACCTGAAATATAAAAATAGAAAATTTTTGTAATAGGCTGCACCCTGTTGGTTCACATCTTCCAAATTCAGCCAAATTAGTTTAAAGGTAAAACCACCATTCATATACCTACAATTATTTCATCACATATCATGGAGACTTCATTTCTGATTTAAAACTAATATTATGGTATACAATATTATTAAACTTATTCTCCCTTATTATTGCTTAAGTGACAACTACATTTTATTTAAATAAAGAAGTTACTACTATTTCCATTTTAATATATCAGAAAATCGATTTCTTTCTTATATCTTTAATATACCTGCAGTTTAACATATTTCAGCAATGGAAACGCATGCATTTGTGTTCACGGATTTTGTGCACGTGGAATGAACTGTATAAAGAGTACAAAACTGAAATTACATTTTAAGGTGAAAAAAAGAGTTTTTGAGCTTTCTTACCGCAACCTCCACAACAAAAAGCATATGAATACTCTGAACAGACTTCATAGAGGTGCATGTGTGGTCTGGAAATATTTGTACACTGTATTAACCAGGGGGTCCCCATGTGTGCATGTACTATGCCATAGCACTAAACCTTCAATATAAATGGGAACACAAATGTTTTCTGTCTTGTTTCTCTCAAGAAGTTAATCCAGCAGTATCAGCTTAACAGTTTAGCAATACTCATATTTGGTCATAGAGGAGCAGCAAAAGGAAAAAGGCAGAAGATGTTGAGTGACAAAAGGAGGCGAGGTAAGGCAAGAAAAATTATGGCTCCAAAATTATGGCTCCAAAATTACTGTTCAGTCATTTGACAAGTTATTCCCAGGTACCCAGCCAGCATTGGAATGACTTCTGGGAGTAAGCATGCTGGAAGCTGTGCCTTAGCTGATGTAAAGATTCACAGCGGTTTTGAGGTTAATAGAACATGTGGGAATTTACTCCCAGGTCTTTGATAAAGGTTGGATGAAATGCAGAATTTCCATTCTCAAGGAAAACTAAAAATCTGTTTTTCACTCTGATTTAAAAGAGAAAATCAACAGCTTGTATTTCCTGTAAAATGAAAACCTTTTCAAAATCTATCTACTGGAGAAAGGAAGGAGAAAATAAATAAAGATAAATAAATTAATTAATAAATAAATGGAAAAGTTGTTTCTGGGTTGGATGACTAAATGTATTACATACTTAAAGGTGGCTGTCACCAGCTACTTTGAGGAAAGGCAGCCTTCCTTTATACAGTCCACAGGAGCTGTGTGTACACTTTTTATTAGTAGAAACAATAATGAGAGCTGGGTATTGCTTTGTTTAAAGCTTCCTCTGAAGCATTTTGTTCCCATCTCAGTGCAGACTGACTCCAGTCCCATGGGTCTGCGTAACAACTAACCACCACCTATCTCTGCTACCTCCCTGTCCTTCGGACACATTCCTCCTCAGAGAGTGTGCTCCTCTGCTTCGAGGTGCAGCCTAGCCCACAGAGATTAATTTACTTTAGTATTGCTAAATGACTAAAATGTTATATATTTGTCCCAATGTTTTACTTGAAAAAGTAGGGAAAGCAAATATTTCTGATTTGATTTGGCTGTAAGACCTACAGTTTCCTGTGCTCAGTTGTTAACTAGGGTCCTACCTATCTATCAAGTACTGTGTTTGGAGATAATGAGAGAATGCTTTGTGATATTTTTTCATTGCTGTCACCCATCACGATTACTTAAATCTAATTGCAAAGTAGATGAATTGGTGCAATCCCCATGCCCTTACTCAGGCAGAGGATGACTGCTAGCCCATGTGCAGGCTTTGCAACCTCCAGATGCAGAGAAGAAGACTTGAGTTGCAATCATTATGTCCCTGAATGAAGTCTTTCAATTTGTCCTTTTAGAATCTGAGTTTCATTTCTAGGCCTGTATGACCCACTTATTTCAGACCACACTTACTTAATACTTAGGTCCCATAATGAGTGAATTTATTATGGCAATTAATTATTAATAAGTACATGCTTAGGACAGGGATGCATTCTAACAAAAATAGAGACAAACTACATGGAAACTGTGCCTTGAAACACATAAGCAAGTAATTTTAAATCTTACTTTAAGATTGCCCAGAATTAGTTTGTAGTATAGAAGAGGTCATTCCTCTAAGCTAAGCTTAGCAGCTTAAACATATTTTACCTAGAGTGTGAAAATAAAAGAAAAAATATATACCTTGAGAGTGAGCACCCTTGCAAACAAAATGAAGAATATAAGTGGTAGTTTTCTGTCATTAGATCTCCTTAAGAACCATTAGAGAAACATCTTTTTGGGAACACATTGTATGTTCTCTCACGTCCCCTCCATTTCCAATTACTTGTGTTAATATTTCTGTGTATGATATCTACACATATATATTTCATTGCTCCTCATACAAAAAAGGTATTATAAGCATGAGTGATTACACTTTGTATTTCAGTATAAGAACACTTAACTTAGAGTCTTCTAGAAGCCTTAACATAGTTCTTCTGGTTCACAAGGTCCCCATGAAATTACTTTAATAGATAAATGAAACTGGAAATGTGTCTTGTATGCCTGTCTCGTTAAGCTGCTATGAGCTGCTTTAGTCTTGCCTGTCCCAGAAGCCAATTTTCATTTCTAATTCCAGGCAAAGAACTCTGATATACAGTAACAATTACGTGGATGTAAACATCAAAGCAAAAATTTTAACCAAAGCAAAAAATATAACCAAGCAAACTTCATCCAGAAAAGATGTCAAACAGTGTTAGTGCTTGCTGGTAAACAGTCTCCTAAGAGATCCAAAAGCTCCTTTCTCCTGCCTCAGCTAACCCTGTAAGTGGAGGTGTGAGGGATCAGAGCGCCTTCATGGATCAGCTGATAAGACCTGCTGCCAGCCAGCTAAAAATTATGAATGAGAACACAAGAAAGAGCAATTATTAACCTTTTTTGTATACTGAATTTTGGAGATGAACTATCATTAGATGTACAAAACTTACCCAACCAATACTTCAAATTCTGCCACTAATAACTAAAAGAGCTTATGAAGAGTTCATCATGGTTTACCAGAGCCCATTTGGTAACAGTTAAATAATGCATGCAAACTTGGAAAGCTACAGAAAGTCTCAGTCAAAGTTCGTTCTAGGTCTCAAACTTTGAGGAGAAATGTTAAAACCCTGCATCCAGTGAGTGAATTGCTCATCATCTATGTACAATACACGGTTCACTGACTGACTTATCATTCTGAGAAGGAAATCCATTTGTAGACTGTAAATTGCTAAGCTGAAACTTCCATGCTAGTAGCTTTCAATGCACTTTGTTTCAGGAATGCTGACAAAAAAATCCAGGGTGATGCATCTTCTTTTACTGTAAAATATGTGTTACAATTTAGAAATATTGATGAAAAGTGAAAATCAATTTCTTCTGTCATTCCTTTGTACAGAGGCCATTTGAAAGGTGATATGCTGCAGTTCCAATCTCTCTTCCATTTTGCAGCACCTATGGAAAAACACCAAGTAGGTAAAACAAAATGGTCAAAGGGAAAAAAAGAAAAAAAAAAGAACAGAAATTTTAAAATACATGCTTATGGTGTCACTATACACTTCTACAGCAAGAAGTCTGGCATATTCTTTTTATCTGGTGCCAGATCCATCATCCACTTAAGTGAAGATACAGGCTATTACTTGCTTCAGTAGGAGTTGGAACAAACCTCCAAATTGCGATTGTCAGGGTCTTTCTTGCTTTATGGTATCAAATAACAGCAGGTATTAAAGAGATTCAGCACTTTGAAGGCATTTTTACAGCATGCAGATAAAAATAAATTACCAAACACTCACTGAATAGAGCAATGCTGCCCTATAATTGCATGTTCTGATAAACATACATTTCATGACAGAACATTTGAAGATCTTTAGAAATACTTGGAATTTAATCCCAAAGAATTCACAAAAATACACAGAAGTGTATTGTGGCTAGAAAGATGTAAAAAGGGCCCAATATCAATGGATGAACAAATAGTAAATTCTAGTCTTATTTTATGCATTTTAAGAAACATCTAATTTTGGGGAAATAAATTTTTTTCATTGCGTATTTTTAATTGGGTCAAATTCAACAGTTTGTTTCCTTTGGATGTATTTTAGTTCGATTGCTTTCAGAAGATGCAAAATGTTTCATGAATATTTTCAAGATGGAACATTTCAACTTTCCATTATAAAGTTGAAAAAGAATCCCCAAATAATAGAGATGGAGTAGAAGAGGTTGAAACATATACATGCATCATCTGCCTTTGATCATTTTCCAGTTTTACACAGGAAGCCATCAAAAATAAAATAAACTCAACCCATTTCCCTTCCTTGTTTTTATCTATTTATTTTTCATCCCACAAACTGAAGCTGTATTTCTTGTCTGCTTTAAAGTTCTACTTATGTACAGTAAGAAAATACAGTGTTTAATTCAGAGATTTTAAAATGTAAATACCAAAATATGTCATAGTTGGAGCTGCACTTGCTGTCCATCTCCTCAATGATTCATATCAATCATGTGAGAAAGCAAGTGGCCATGACCTTTTATTGTTTGGGGCTGAAATGTCCCAGTATTTCCTCTACAAAACATTGTGAAAAATGCTAGAAAGCCCACTAAGACTCCCCAGATTAGACTCACTGCTAGTCTGTCTTCTCTAATCATCACCAGTGTGTCTCTGCGTACTGATTTAGATGCCTTAACTCAGCCACATCTCAGAGGTATATATATTTTTTTTATAGTTTACATCCCCAAGATTACAGATTTTTATTTGATATTTGTTTATCTTCCACAGCAGCAAACAGCTGGACTCCCACGTTGATCTACAGATTCCAGATACATTTAAACAAGGCAGTATTTACAGAAGGAGGAAAGACATGAAGGTTTTCTCAGCACTTTTGTTCACCTGAACATGTGTAAGCTTGTCTAAGCATGAGTGTAAGCTGTTATATAGGATCTCACAGCTGAAGTTTTCAGTTTAGAGATCAGTAGCTACAGTCTCATGTTTTATTAGCTTTCATTCTGTTTGCAGCCATTTCTTGTCACCCCTTTCACTCCTCTCCCATAACTGCTGTCTAATATCCAGAAGGGTTTTTTTATGCAACTACTATATATATATCCACTGCCTCTCTTACATGTATCTTCCTTCATAAGGTAAAATACTCTAAGCCTCAGACCCCAAAATGTATCTTAAAGTTTCTGTATTGTGTAAAAACCACATGAAGGATAAGATCACCAGAACTCTGCTTCTTCCAGTCAAAGAAATATGAAAATAAATGCGATGAAATGGCTCTTTCAAAAAATCTTTTTGAAGACTTCCAGGGAATATTTTAATATATAACACAGACTCAAGGAAACTGGTTGCTTACAGCACTGTCCCTCCAGGCTTTGGCTCCCCAGGCAACTTCTCATTCCAAGGTCACAGCAGCATACAACAAATCCCATGTAAAGGGCTTCCATGGAGGAGAGAGATTGCATGTGTGTTTGTGTGTTTGGGGGTGGCGAGGAGGAAGATGGAATGGCGGAAAGAACAGTTTCCCCATCTCTAGAACAACACAATATTGACCATGTTTACTATTTCCAAATGTGACAGGACCCAAACCCAAGGAAATTTCTCTTAAACCATCCTGTGACCTGACAACTGAAAGAAAAAACCCCAACAAATTAAGGAAAGACGCAAGAGCTGTCATACAGTTCCATTCAAAGTGCTTTTTAATAATGAATCTAGAAAGAGAAATTGTGTCCCAAAAGGTGGTTAGATCTTAAACTATATTTTTCTTCTTTCCCCCTCTCTGTATTTATCGTACTTTGCTTCAGCTTGTCTGATTTATTGTCCCGTTTGAGCAATAAAACAAGGTCATAGGTTTGAAGTGTTTTCATTATTATTTGTTTTATTTTTGCATTTACCCCCACAAGCCTAATTAACTCCTGCTTTGTTGGAAAGCCAGCTGTATGTACAAAGTAGGTTACAAGCATTTTAATAATAACTCAGTGGCTGCATGTGGTATTTATTTAAAATGCTGTCTTATATAATACATGTTCATGTTTTGATAGCCAAAAATAACATGTGCTGTGAACAAAATATTGCCCAGAGAAGCTATTAAACCATCCCAATTATATTCCTACTTAAAACTATTTACCTCACATATAGTATTTAACTGTACCCTTTTTGGCCTAATCATGGATACCAATTAATCTTTCCTCAGGTGATCTGTGCCGAAGAAAGTTACAGAGCCCCAGAAATAGAAACAGATTCTCTGTTATGACTCTTCAAAACGGAAGCAAATGGGCTCAGGAATTGTTACAAAAGGGAAAAAATTGTTAAGAATCAAAAACAAAGAGTGAAATTTGTTTACTGGAAGGAGGTTTGAATTGTTAAGATGGAAGATCACGAAGAGATAAATGGAGGTCTTAAATTTTGAGGCATCTAAAGTAGGAGAGAGGTATCTCTTGCAACATTTTGTTGTTGCCATATCTATGTCATTCAGGAACAATAAAGCCTACAAAAAATTATGAAGTTAATAAAACCATGCTTACAACTTCAGACTTTTCGAAATGCACAATAGTTCTGACTTTGTTTCTGTAATTTCAATCTGATTATGTTTTTAAAATTGACACTAGAGAAGATTAGAGTAATGCTTCCAAGCATAGAAACACATTATCCGTAAGAGCAATTATTTTAGGATTTATGATTATGTGTATATTCTTTTGATACTTCTGTATGAAAAAATGCAAATATTAGATAATCTTAAATATTAGCACCTATAATAATAACAAAATAAACCACTATATTTCAGTGAAAAACACCTGTAATTCATAGTTAGTTCATAAACTTGGTAAACTGTAACTACAATGTAAGTCATTAACTCTTTTTATTAAGTAAATAAGATGTTTTAAAATTTGAGCATTTGAGTGAGGTATGCACAGCACTCCCCAGTTCATGCTCTGTGTGCTGCAGATAATGGGTTTTTCCAATATCATAGGGCACGCATGAACTAAATTTCATGTCCCTTTGCTCTCTTTTTATTACTTTAAATCTTATTATGCCATTGATTTTTAAAACAGAACTCCCCACAGAAACCAACAGCACTGTGCTTGGAAATCGATGGTATCATATGGCCTTAAATATTCCATTACTCGGCTGCAGAGATGGACTGAACGTGTTAAAAAGGGTGAAAACAACATCAGCAGATAGGCTTCAAATAGACAAAAAAAAAGAAATCTCCTTTCAACCAATGATTCCCGCAAGTAAAAGGTGAAGCAGGTTTTCTCCTGCCTCTCCAAGGTGAGCATAGTTCAAGTAAGGATAAACTGAAACCACATCCCCATGGCCCACAGGCACTGCTGCATCCCTATCCCCCAGGTACAACCTTCTGAAACAAGGATGGGCTTTATTATCCCATTAATATACCCCACTGCTGCCCCTTCATCAGGACATCAAGAGATACCTTTCTGCCAGTTTCTATGAAAATAATAGACATTTCATATATGTGAGTGCATGTGTATATATATATCTTTTGGTCTTGGCAATTCTGTAGCTACAATCTTGCACACAACTGAGAAATGCCTAGGACCCAGAAACTCAGAAATCTTTAAATATGTGACATTGATTGGTGCAGAATCAACAGGAATAAAATCAGCTTTTAGCTACTTCAGACACAGATCATGAATGGTGAGGGATATTATCAGTTTATCCACTTTTACAATGCGGGTTTGCAAACTTCAGTAAAAAAAGCTTGAAAAAATTCTTACAAGCACTGGTCATTTATAAGGAAAAGACAACACAAATAATACAACTTTGCTGTAATGGTCATAAATTGCAGATCAGTGACTAGACATGAATCTAACAGAATCCAATTTTTTTAATGGTTCGAGAGGGGTAATTTATATTCTAAGGGAGCAAAAGATACATAGTGTACTACCTTAATCTCTCAGACCATCTTCAAACATGGCCAAACTCATTTCCCTTCCTAGCAAATTGTCCAAACCTGATCACATCACTCTTGCTCTCCTATCATCCACATAACTGCAGCTCAAAGGAACATTAATTTGTACAGAAGATATCACATTTAACATATAAAATTCAGCGAAAATAAAACTAATGTATAATCATTATGCAAGTAGCAGAGCTTCTGGGAGGATAGGGGGACTACGTGTGGAAGAGTAAATATCCTGTGTGGGGAAAAAAAAGCATCAATCTAAAGTAAAATAAAATTTTCCATTATGCCCTCATATAGTTCCTCTCTGATTAGAACAAGTTTCTTTTTAATATTAGGTGCTTAGTAACAGAAAAGAATTTGTAATAACGTTTCTCACAGATGAAGCACTCGCTCTTTCCTTTCAGGAAGAAACATTTTCATTTACCCAGCACACATTTTAATTGCCTAAGATGCAATTTCCCTTATGAATAATTTGAATACAGCTGACTTTTTGACTAAGCAAATTTTCTTCAAAACTCAAATGATGTGTGCACTGTAAAATATGGAAAACCATGTGGCAGGGTAGCAGAAGCAAAGTGATGAAGTATAGCATTAATTTTAATGTCATTTAAGAAGTCACCAAGGTTCATACTCTGTCAGTGACACGTGCCTCTGACCAGATGTGCAGCCTACATTTTAGTTCACAGCCACAAAACATTCCTCCACAAAGCTCCGTTCACATCATCCCACTTAATGTCAGCTTTGCCATTACAGACCCTCTCTCAGTACCTCATAAGGACTCTGAAAAAAAGATCCAATGCAAAGTGGAGTTTGTCTCTTCATCAGAGAATTTGTTACTGTCTTCTCCTCATATACAGCCCTCATGGGGCCATGCACTTCCAACTTAAGAAATGAATAACTTATTGCAGTCACTATGTCCTGAAGTGGGAAAGCATGATTTAGCAGCTAGAATTAAAATAATTTTATTTTCTTTTGACTAAAATATAACAAATCAGAAAAAAAAGATTTTAAAGTATCTAAAGAAGCACATTCTTTTCTAGTGTAAGTTGCAGGTGCAAATTTTCAATAAATCATGCAAGAGACTTAGAAATCATCTGAGAGTCATAGATAAATTATAAGAAGTAAAAATTAGATCACCATTTCCATTAACAGAATCAAGCTGTAGACAAATGTTCGGTTTAATGATACCACAGGGCTCAAACAGGACTAATAAAGCAGCTTTGTTGATATTGTCAGTGTATATACTTTGGAAATCCATTATCTCATCTTAAAAATGCACTCAATGAATACTTTGTAGAAGCTGTATTAGCTGCCTAGTCTAGTAAATAAATTGAAATACTAATCACTCTTTCTTTGGAAAGAGGCTTTGTTGTTTATTTTAATGTTGGAATTATTTCAGTAAGAGGAATTTTATTTTACAAGGACCGTGTTGGGAAAATTTGTCTGCTAAGGGAAATAAACGAGTTACTTTTGTCTTTTGTACCAACATAAACTACCTCAGCTAATGAGTAACCACTAACCATAACCTAATATAATTTCAGATTATTTGCGTTTTCACTTGCCCGTAGCAGCTAAGACATCTGTTACACCTTTTTTAATTTTTAAAAAATTCTCTTTAAAAATAGCAAAAGCAAACACTCTTTATCTATGCCTTTTTAGTGGTAAGAGAGTGTTCAGCTAAATTGTACCAATGAGTAAGAACTAAAAAATTCAGCAGTTTTTGATGTCTCTTCCAAATGTCTGATACAAGATTTTAGTTCACTGGACCAGATGCATACACAAACTAAACTCTGGCAGATGAACATAAATTCCATGAAGTTCATCTCCAGTGTGTTTTAAAATATTCAGCATTTTTTTTCTAATCATACACAAGTAAAATCAACTAAACCTGCTAAAACCTTATATTAAGCTCCTTTTTATAACAATGACTTATAATTAATGTGTTCTTCAGTAGGAAAGATCTTGTTTAATAGAAAAAAATCCAGCAAAAAAAAAGTGTTTTGATATCTGAAATAGTTGTGTTGTTTAAACAGAAATAATCCTTTCCTTTAGCAAATAGCAAAACACTTGTAAGAAAATGAGCTCTCAACTTTCAGTCATTTAACCCCACGTAATACTGAGCATGGTGAGCTTTTTCCCAAGAGGCTCTTCCTGATTTTATGTGATATGCACTTCTTAAGACAGAAAGTAAAACAACAACTAAAAACAAACAAAACCCCCCTGAAACAAACAAAAGCAAAACAAAAAAAAGCCCTAAACCCCACAAAACAACTGAAAAACTCTCACCTCTCTCCCTGCCCTTCATTTTTCGAGTGACGTTGTGCTGCTTGACTGACTTGATCTCATTTTATGGTGTTTAGTGGATGAGGGAAGGGCCATAAATGTCTCTACCTGGACTTTAGCAAAGCCTTTGGCACTGTTTTCTGCAGCATTCTCCTGGAGAAACTGGATTCCCATCGTGTGGGCAGGGGTAGTCTTTGCTGGATAAAAATCTGGCTAGGTGGCCCTTTTCTGCAGAGAGTGGTGGTGAATGGTGCTGCATCCAGCTGGTGCCAGGTCACCTGTGATGTCCCCCAGGGCTCAGTCCTGTTTAACATCTGTATTGACAACCTGGACCCTCAGCAAGTTTGCGGATGACACCAAGTTGGGTGGGGATGCTGATCCTCTTAAGGGTAGGAAGACACAACAGTGCTGGGTTAATGTCTGGATTTGATCATACTGAAGGTCTTTTCCAACCTAAATGACTCTATGGCCGGGTCGTGGGATTTCAAAGAAATATGCATTAAAACTTGGAAAATGTTTCCCCTCTGGAGAACAGCACTAATTAATTCATTAGTGATGAAATGTATTAGTGATGAAAAATGTCTATGTATTTAGGTCTATCTTCTGGTTAGGGAAATCTTCTCTGGGCATTGGAGAGCAAACTATTCCCAGAAATTGATACATAAAAGCATCTCTCTGTCAGGAGGAAGTTTAGCAAAACTCTGAGGGAGAAAAATTAAATGAATTCCTAAACTGTTTCTTAGTGTAGACAGTTTTCAATATTTAATGGGCACATTGAAGTTGAAAAGAGGACATAATCTCTTTTTCCTTTTTTTTTGTCCTTTAAAACTGTAGTGATGAGGTCTTTTTGTTTTATTTTTACCGAAAACTTTAAAAAAAAATCTAAGATCCTGCAATCTATAAGTATACGTATTTAGAACAAAAATATTCTACCTCTACCATTGGAATCTAAATATAAGGAATTTTATTAACATTTAGGGTGTGCTGTGGTCAGGGAACACCCATGGAAACTGGGAAATTACTTAAGTAACAGCTTGCCCTAACAAATTTCTGGTAAAATACCAGACCCAAGTAAAAGCATTACAGAAAAATCTCTTCATACCCAACATTAATTTGACTTGACGGAATGAGAGGTGGTGTGCGAATCATCAGAAATCACTAGGGATCCCTTGAGTCCAGACACCTGAAAGCTGATTCCTAGGAAACAGATCCTATACTGAGAAATTCTAGTCCAAGTGCTGTCAGTTTAGCAGCAAGGCTGCATGGAGCAGCAGCAGCCTCCACAGGTATCCCAAGTGTCCCAGCCAAGGAAAGGTATTCAACCCTCAATGCCATGTCTGAGAAGCACAAGAGTAGATAAACCCACCATGCAGGACTCTCAAAGCCTTAAGGCTCTGACAATTTCATGGAGATGCAAGATCACATCTAATAGCTTATGGCAGGTTGAGCAGCTTGTTTGCCTTCCTTAATAGGATACAGTAAGTATAATTTAACTTTATCACCTCATAAATCTCAAGAAAATTTCACTGAATTCTCCAAGGGGTAACTCTTCACTATTATAATATATATCAGATTTCCACGTATTTAGGAGTATCTTATTCTTTTCTCCTTTACAGAACAAACTGGCTCCTCTATTTTAGAGCTGAGACACACTGCCTGGTATGTGTGCGTCCCTTTGAAAATTAGATCAACACTTGGGCCTCTCCTAAGGTGTTATCCAAGCATTGTTCCTTTCATTGCTTTGTTTCTTAATGTTATATTTTTTATCATTGAAAAGTATTTTATGCCAGCCTGAGTGAGTTGCAATGTTACAGTGGAAGCTTGCACAGTGTTTGACTTGGTTTGTTCTTGAAACGAGCCCAGTAAAAGTTGACAATACACCTCACTTTGAACTAAATCTACTTGAAAACATAATTATACAAGAAAAGTAGTTGTAGAATTTCAAAGCACCTCTGAAGAAGAAGGAACAACTTTTGCGTGAAACATAGGCTAAGCAAGCAATTAGAATTAAAGGAAAATGAAATTTGCTGTAGCTGTGTATAAGTGATATAGTGTGGAGATGTCATTCAAAAGAAAGAGATATTTTATGCAGTGTACATTTTAACCCCATTGAATATAAAGAAAAATTCCACTTGCAATTTCCAACTTGTTATTTCTCAAAGCTAAGGAAAAAATCTTTATATGTTCAGAAATTTTTTTCCCTTTATTTTTTCACCATTTCTGCAGATGTTTGCTTTTAACAAGTGTAACCAATCTGGCTTAGATAATTCCTAATTTACAGAGCTATTAGACTTTCCCCTGAGCACAGTCTGGTTTTTTACAGGCAGCAGTTCTCTTTAAAGTGTGATTTATTCTAAATCTGAAACTTTGAAAAGCATCAAATCTTTGCCTCAAACCTGGAAGTATTTTTTCCCCACACATTGGGTCCTAGCAGAGTTTCTCTGTTCAAAAGTAAATCAGAAGTAGTGTCTGTGAAATACTAGTTTCTAAAATTTCTTATGCCACATCTATATAAGGTCTCTATACTGATTTTACCAGTACTTCACTGGCTTGTTCATGATTGTGACTGTCACCACTTTTCATTTACTAGTCCCTTCCCACCTATATGTATGAATTGACATGTGAAATTGCTTGGACAGTATGCCTTAACTCTGTGTTCTAGGTCTGTGACTGAAGAAGTAGCTTCTTCCTCTTTTAAGTCTTATAACACAAGTATAAATGTATTGGTAGGAGACAGGAGCAAATTTACCTCACGACAATTCACGCATTCTCATGGCTTTAGCACAGTCTAGTAAACACTCATTACCAGAAAAAATAACAAAAGAAATAGAGCACACTTTGAACTGGCAGAGGTTTTAGAGCATTGGGGGAAAAAAATCCACATTGAAAAAGACAAACTATTTCTTCTAATAGACTTGTGAGAAAAATGACTGGAATGGGCTCAAATTTGAGAAATACCTTTTCTAATCAGAAAGAGGGCAAAGTTGCACAACAAAGTGACAAAATGACATCTTACTGCTAATTTAAATTAATTTTGGAGTAGTATTTATATGTTAGGACAAAAGGTCTACTGGAATGGCAGAAATAAGAAATGAAAACCAAGAGCCACTAAACAGGTATAAATAAAATGCAGCAAGATTAAATACAAATCAAATAAAGACATATTTAATAAGAAGTATTCTCTTTTCCTCAGTAGAAGCAGAGCAATAAATTACATAAATCTGAGACCAGCTGAAAACCAAAGTATGTTCAGTATATTTGCAATGGCATAACAGGCAAACATTGATAGAAATCAAGATACTAACCTTGATCAAGAAGTACATATCAGTTACAGAAGGCTGACTCAGGCATGTCCTACCTGAAAGACATCTGCATGAAGTCCAAATTGTGTGACTTGCCACAGCTTACAGCAGCTCTAAACATTCAGCCAAGGCAAAGCCATTATTATACATAATACCCAGAGAGTCCAGCCATGGCAGCACTCTCCTGCTATCATTACCGTTTCTATCTGAGAAGGAATTTCTATTACAGCAACAAATGCCTCCTGGAACTAATTGGCACTCATTGTCAATCTCAGAGCAGAGACTAATGAAGTACCTTTTGAGCCTGAGAGGTTCTGAAGAGGTGATCTCTCCAGCACAGAACTGAGACTCTGTAATGAGGCAGGATAAGGATGATTCCTCTGCTAATGCTCGTTCCTTACCTGTCCTTACTCTAAAAAAGAATGGGATTCATCCATATGTTTAAGAAATCCAGGCAGCCCCTGTGTAAAACAAAAAGTGATAATGCTGCAGTTCACTGCTCATGGGGACAAGGATCACAAAGAAAGGGAACAAAGATGCCCTTACTGCAAACTATCTCCCACCTCATGCATTTCATTTCTTGGAAAATCTATTTGTGATCAAGCAGGGAATAAGTCTGAACAGCAGTAACATCAAAGGACTGATTCTTGGAGGTCATCACTGATATTCTACCCTACAAGGACAGTGTCCTTCTAGATCTTAAACACAATCTGGGGGACTGTCACCTGTATTACACCTGCTAAATCTTGAGATACAATTTATGTAAACAGAGAAATTCTTACTGCAGAGCTTGCTGCGGTCAGTCAAGTTGTTATTTGGAAACAAACAGCACAACAGAACAGTTAAATAAACTAGCATCTTTATCAAGCATTGGTATATTCCTATCATGTGATTTCTTTTTATGTGGACTGCAAATAAATACACATTAATTCAAGCTGGCAGGCTCCTTTAAAATTAAGGGAATGCTCTGAGTGCTGGACCACAGTCTTCACCTATGCCACATGTTGAAGTGCTTAAAATATAGGACAAAGCCTTTAACCAACAAATCCACAAATGTAAGAGATCTAGGCAGTCTAGAGGCAGTTTAATGGGCTTAAGCCAGAGCTCTTTAGCAAAAGGGGTTTATAAAGTGTGTATTCTTGAACATGAGGCTATAACTGCAGTTCATCTGCTTTTGAAATGTTTTCAGACATAATTTTTAATTCCATCAGTTAGCTGGAAAAAATGGAATTAGATACTTTATAGTTATATAGTTATTTCGGATTATCCCAACAAGCATGTTCAGCACTTTGCTTTGTATTTAGTATTGGTCTGGGATTAGGCACTTCTTGGAAACCTGATATTAAAACATACCTCTGCTGCTGTAAAATTTTTGTTGCTATGAAAAATAATTATGTTAATAATTATTATGATTACTGTGTTGTAACACAGTTCCTTTTTTTTTACCTCTGTCTATTCAAAAAATGCCCAGCAGAGCTTTAAAAAAGGGCAAGTTAGTGGCATACATAATTCTCCCTGAAAAGATGACAAAGGATTTGTCATCCAAGTAGTTAAAGGGCAGACCTCCAAATTAAAACACTTTGGAGACACACTGAGAAAATGCAATTTACCAAAAGCCAGATTGTCATTTTGGCCCATGTGGATCCATGACTAAATGGTGGAAAATCCATGCCAATGCCTGCTGCAGCTTCTGACACAGGGTTTATCTCCCCTTCTCCTGAGTTGCTGTGCTGCTCCGCAGCTCATGGAATCTCATTGACAACATTTTCACGGCAATTGCAACTGTGATTTGGGATTGTGCTCTACTAATCTGTTGCCTCTATCAAACAAAAAAGCAAGGAAAAACCTGTCTGAGGTCTTCTTCTTTGAGAACTGTTCTGAATGTCTAGGATTCCGTGTGGTCCTTTTTGCTTGCTCTGACAGTAAAGATAAGTATAACCATTTCTGAGTTGTGAGATCAACCAATATTTTCCTCTCCTATACTCCACTTTCTGCCTTTTGTTCCTTTTAGCATATTCTACAATACCTCTAGACTAAGGTACATTTGAGTTTTCCACCCACCAGTACTGTTCTGTACTGAACATTTCCAGAATCAGATGAGAGTAATCACAAAATTACATCTATATCTTGGCAAGAAAAGCTGAAGAATCCCTGGTGTTAGGGCCTCAGAACTCAGGCCATATCAGTTGGTCTAACTACATATTTTCATACAAGTAATAATATAATATCAGATTTCCTCACAAAGACAGAGGCAAGGATTTTTAGGTAAGAGTACCTTTCTACAAGAACTGAATTTCATTATAGATAACTTTAATCCACATAAGTCTGTACCACAAATGACATTTCCAGTGTTCAAATTTCAGCCTACAGAAGAACTGGAAAAGGTCAGAACTCCTTTAGCACCACTCGAAACATACACTGTTTAATAGACTTCAAGTATACATGTATATATAAAGTGTTCAGGATGTGAAAATACATGTAGAACAATGGAATCAATACTGAAAGAGAAGTGAAAGAACAGGTTATGTGTGTGTGTATAGTTAAGAAACAAAATAAATTTATGAACATTTTTGCAGTAGTGAAACACGAGAAAGTAGGTGTGTTCTAAGTTGTCTTCCCAGCCTGGTAAAGGGTAACAATAGTCATTCATGCTCCATGGAATACATTTACCACCAATATAAATGGATAAATCTTTGACAATTAGTTAAGATGTATAAACTCTTACAAATAACACACTACAAGATAGCATCTACTGCAAGAAAGCTCCAGCCAAAATATTTAAACCTCTCCTTTTTTTAGATTATCTTCTGATCATTATCTATGATTTGCTCTAGCAACTGAGCAACTCAAAGTAAACTATGCCAGGAACAAAGTACAAGAAAGACTATTTCTATCTTAATAATTTGATACTCCAACTCTGCAGAGAAGAAGTTGGACTCTCAGTGTCGTGGTATTGCTTGAAGTCTATCTAAATCTAATATTCATAAACATCTTGAGGTAACGAAAGTCGTCTGTCAAACAGACAATATCTACCACATGTTTAATGATTGCTACAAATTAGTGTTTCTAATGTCAGAGTCTCTTCTAGCTGAGCCTGCTTACTATTGTCCTACACTAGTGGAATTGACTTATTTGTGGCAAAGAAAGAGTTGATCCCACTGTGGATAGGTCATTTCATCCCTTCTTGATCATACTCTATTCAATCCATATCCTGCAGGACCAACAAAGACATACTTTTCTGAAAAACTTTTCTTTCTGAATATGGTACCTATCTGTTAATTAGCTTTTCCTTTCATATTTATATTGGTAACTTCAGGTTTCAAAATACAGTTCCAGAGCTCTGTCAATACCAACTTCTGTGTACTGTGATTTCAAGGCAACTTTAAACTTATATGCAGCAATTTTCTTAGCAAAATAGATCACATATATATGTATGCTCATACACCATATATATATGTATACCCATGCTTATAGCACACATCTGTAGTATATTTTAAAGATATTAACAGAGGCACTTAATTAACATTTTATATAAGAAACCTTTTATTGTATATTCTCTCAGTGTCTTGAAACAGCATGTACTTGACATTTATAACTTACTTTCTTAATAACAGAATTCCCTAGGTAATTTCTGTCTCTTATTCTTATAAGTCTCATGGGAAAGTCTGTACTTAAAATATGTGTCTCATTCAAGAATAATGTGAGTATTGCATTCATAGCTTAGTGAAAAGACAATCTATCATTGAGATCAAAAATCAGCATTATCAAGTATCTCCAAAAGTGCTCAATCTCTCTGTCTTGCACAGAGTCAGATTGAAACACAGAATTTTGAATGGAAAACAAAATACAGCTTATAAACAAACAAGAACTAGGATGAGAATCCAATGTGACCAGGATATTGCCCTGAAAGGAATTATGTTCTAATACAGACTAACAGAGGAGGAACCAACTGGATCAAAGTTGCAGATTTTTACCCTTTAAATATAAATGAAATTTCTGGGAGGCTATGGAAAGTTGTCTATTAGTTACATATAGTCATGTTATTAGATTTCATGAGGAAGATTCACAATATCTTCTAAGTTTTAAATCCCTTCTTTTGTGATTTTTAACAAGAACAGTTCTGCTCTTAACATGGCTGTTCTCTTTTGATATGAAGTTCTAATTCTGCATGGAACATGAAATGACTGAAAGAATACTAATATTATCTTACTCAAAAGAAATTATATTCTGAATAATATCTACTGCTTCAATATGTACACAAGAGTTTGTCAAATTCATTCATTGATTATTCAGGCTCTGGTCATAACAGACAGCAGCAGATTATCTAAGATTCAACATCAGTTGCTGAAGTACAGAAAGTGCACATGTTTAGGAAAGGAACAAAAATGAAGATGAACCAGCTAACTATGCAAGAGAAGCTGGGGCCTAAATTTTCTAAGTAAACAAAACTTGTTAAGAAGAGTGTGCATATGTGCTTGCTCTTTTATTTGGATTCACACGGAAAAATGAGCTATTATTCACTTACTTCCCCCTCCCCTCACCCTCTGCCATTTATATGTAACCAAAGCTGGGAACTTGGGACCGGGGTGGGCATCTGTGGAGATTTTTAAGCATTGTTGTAGGCATAGATGACCCATCACAGGCCACAAAAATTATGTAATAGTAAACATTCAACAGCATACTGGAAACCTTGGGTTCATTTTTTAAGCTTATATGGATGCTGAAAAAGCTTCAGCAGAGAATTTCTTTAGCTCTCTGCAGCGCTTTTGTGAAAGTTCTGTCTTTCCCATGCAAGTAACTCAAAACAATGGTACCGTTTTATAAACTTCTTGCAGGTGCAGGTTGTTTTGCAGAATTGTTATGGTTCTAACTAGAAAAACCTCCAGAGATGGGTGTCTTAGAACTTGACCAATCCCCTTAAGGGGTGGATGGCAAAAACCAATTACCTTATGCCATTTCATACACTTTTGCGAACTAACATATAAAAAGCCTTCTTAGAAATCATAAGGGGGCTTTTGCCTTGTTTCCTTGTAACCCTGTGCCTGGACTCTGTGTTGTTTCTCTACTCGTCCATGGGGAAAACAGCCACAAGCTTATACCTCTATTAAAATCTTGCACTTTGTTTGCACAACCCACCATCGTGTAAGAGCAAATGCAATTTTTTTTCAGTATCTGAAAGACATTTGTTTCTGACTTATCTGCCTGACATTGATAAATGTATAAAATATTCATCTGTAAATGTCTTTCATTATTAACTTTTGATATATTACACAAATATATGTAGGGTTTCCTCTTCTAATACTGGAAACTGATGACCTAAGCCAGCAAACTTCACCTACCAGGCAGTGTAGATTGACCAGCAGAAGCAGGACACAATCAGAATGCAATGATTACAATGCCACAAAGTCTTTATCAACACGGGGTGGTTAACATTTAAAGTATACAATTCTGATTATTTAGAAGCTTCTCAACTAGAGGAAAAAATCCTTTCTCTTCTTCCCAGGAAACACAAAGATAATCACAACAGAAGGCAGACTTTTACTATCTAGAAAACAAGATCTTTATTTCAGCCAAGTATATCCTTTGGCAGATAACATATATTAACAAGGGTGCCACAAATTTACTGTGAGATTCTTTACTGCAGCATGTGGGTAGAGAAAATAACAAATCTGATGGCAATTAGAAAGCAAGATATTCCACAGAGGCCTCACAGTAATTTAACAAGCAGCAACATTCTTTTCTTGAATACATGTTTTGTCCTAAACCTTCTTAAATATTTTCTACTAGATGCTGGCCGCTTATCCTGCCCCTAAAGAACCAGACATCCAAGTAGCTTTCAAAGTTTTATTAATCTTCCATTTTTTAAAGTCTCTGTTTTCCTGATGTCAAGTCTACCTCCCCTCCTGACTAGCAAAAGCTTCCTAATAGCAGCAAAACTACCAGAAACCCTGCATGGAGCTCAGCCTCCTCTTGTAGCTGACAGCACAACGGCTTTCTACCCACTTACTCTCTTTTCTTCAAGACAGACAAAAAGGAAGGAAACTTCATCAGGAGGTAGCAGTTTAGAAACCTGACATTTCACTGCTTGATGCTCACTTTCATCAGCAGTAGGATCTTGACTTTTATACTGAAAAATAATGAAGAATAGTGAAATCAAACCTGACACTATGTGTCTGCTTAGACTCATGGTGCCTGTACACTACTGCAGAGAACAATAATTTCATTCTCTTTGAAAGCATTTTGCTATTGAATGAGAAGTACTTTTAGCTTTATCTACACATTGCCTATAGCAGTCGAGTCAGTCTTTAAAAAGGAAAATTCAAACATGATTCAGGTGCATTAATTTGTACTCTAAGAATTAATATAAAATCATGGATTGGTTTTGGCTGAAAAAGACCTCTAAGATCGAGTCCAACCATTAATCCAACACTACCAAACCCACCACTAAACCATGCCTCTAAGTGCCACATGTACATGTCATTTAAATATCTCCAGGGACAGTGACTCAGCCATTCTCCAGAACAGCCTCTTTCAATATCGGGCAATCCTTTTGATGAAGAAATTTTTCCTGATATCAAATCTAAACCTCCCTTGGTAAAACTTGAGCCCGTTTCCTCTCGTCCTGTCACTAGTTACCTGAGAGAACAGGTCCCCCATGAGCTTCTTTTTCTCTAGGCTAAACACCCCCACTACTTCAGCCATTCCAATAAGACTTGTGGTCCAGATCCTTTACCAGCTTTCTTGCCCCACACTTTTTTCAGTATCTCAATGTATTTCTTGTAGTGAGATGACGGCACTGAGCACCCTACAACATTAAATAAACCAGAGGAAAATTCATATTGTGACACAGTGCAACAAGCCACACCAGCCTGATATATTCATATAAAAGGAATCACAGCACCTTTTGGAAATACTTTTTTCCATTTTATAATTTAAAAGTGCACTAACGCTACCAAATAAATTGTTTGAAGTTCTTCAAGGGTTATAGAAGATGAACTCTATCAGGTTTTAGCTTTGTGTTATTTTTGTTGCTCCTTCTCCATTCTCCCTTTTTCATTTCATTCCCCAATAAAGAACTAAAAGCTGTGTGAAAATGAGAGGAGATATTTTTCCATTTACTACAGGTGTTTATATATACTGCCACACTTATATGGCAGTACAGATGAGCATGTTTTCCATCTCACACTACCTACCATTGTTTCCCTCTATTTATTTCTCTTAATGCATCAGGAAAAGAATATATTTTTAGAAGAAAATGGAAACAAAGCAAAGGAGAGCAAAGCAACAACACTATTCCACAACAGAAAATGGCTAAAATATTTGTCTGATATTTGGAAGACCTGAGGCAGATAGTCAGACATGGATAATTGGACTTGAGTCTCCGCCAGTCTAGCTTCATGCCAAGTCCACCCTCTTTGTTTTTCTAAGAAAAGGGGAGTTTTCAGAATGTTTCTGTTTAACATGAAAATGTATCATAAAACTTTATCACTCAAAATTGACATGTCACAGAAAACTTGTTTCAAAGAATATTCATCCCCAAAATGAAAATGTTTAAACAAAAATTTCCACCACTCCTACATACCTTTTTAGAAGGTGGCAAAATAATTCCTTCCAATGCTATTACACAGCCAAGTCAGAATACAGTGTGCTTGTGACTTGATATAAAAATATGCACAGAAGAGATCCTTAAAGAGACTCAGTGAAATGGTCACTCGTGTTCACAAATACTGCAAGAGAATTCTGAACCACTTTGAGGACATGATTTGAAAGTCAGTCAGCACTGGTTCAAGTAGAATGCAAAAAATACAGGGCAAACTTCCACCCATGGAAGTTTTCGTTTTCTCAAAGCTTGAACAGGAGTGTTTGCAAGGCTCAGATATTGCACAAATTATAAAAGCCACCCACAGAGCAGTATCAAGGACAGCCCTGTTCTGGTACTGCAGCCTACAGCTACAAAAGTGCTATCCTAAGATGTAGAGCAAACTGTGAGCAAGCCAAAAATTATAATGTTGATCACATTCATTACTTCACATGTAGCTGCGCTTGATTTTAACGGGATTTTTAGAGTACATTTTATTCAAATTCTCATCTCAGTTGTTCTTCGTAGGTTTGTGCTTTCCTATGCAAGTTTCTCTCCAACCCTGGTTCAAGACCCAGCTTCTATCATCCAATAATTTTCCCACCTTTAAAAGATCTCTATGGCTTTTCCTGTTTTCAACACCTTTTCTGTTAATAACCTGTTTTCTTCAGGTGCATCTCTTACACATTTTTTTTTTCAGAAACATTAAAGGGTTTTTTTTTGGCTCTGAATGAATACAAATATTGATATGACTACAGTGTACACCACTTAATCTACATTGCGGTTTAGTCACGGGTAGGAAGTAAAACAAAAATCTTTGGAAAATCTTTATTACTAATATATTATTTTAATAGGAAGTCATCTCTGTCTTTACTTTCTAAATGTAATTTTCTTTTCTAGTTACTGAGGTTCCAAGACAGACGTTTACTGCAGTCTCTGTTCATTGTGGGTTATCAAACACTTCTTAACATACCACAAGAAACATAGAAGGAAAGTCCAAAACTTGGAACTTGCAGATGTGTGGTGGTTTGAACCTGAACTTGATGAACAGTCATTTAGACCAATAGCGCTTCTCAAAATTTACATATATAAATCCCGTGGAGACATGGGAACTCTCTCTTGTTTCCGGTCCTGGGACAGGTAACAGGGCCTGTCTGCTCGGCCCGTCGGGGGCCGGGTTGGGCCTGGCCAGGCCTGGGTAGACCTGACCGCGGAGGCCCGGCGGGGCCGAGGCCACTACCCTGCTCCGTCTTGGCTCGGCGAGGCCAGGCCATGGCCCACAGCTCTGTGCGGGGCAGCATTAACTTTTCCCTGGCGGCAAAACGAGCTGAAACTTTACACCAGAGACCAACTCTGGCCACTGCCCAGCAGAGATCATGTGACCAACCAGCTGCAATGCCCAGGCCCCGGGTAAGAGCAACCCCTTCAGTGCTGTAAGTTCCTCAGAAGAAATGAATCCTGCAACAT
>VZTD01004530.1:299332-314824 GCA_013397725.1 Rhagologus leucostigma
CAGAGAGAGGTAGTGATGAAGTGAAGACCCTTACTCCCAGGGAAGGAGAAGATTTCTGTTCCTAGAGATGAAGATGATCCCAGAGGCGGATGAAGAGAACCTTTGCTCTTGAACAGCTCATCCCTAAAATTGTACCCCAGTAGCTAAGATTGAACCCTCGAAAACAGTTGTGGGGAAACTGTAAGTTGAGGGAAGGGACTCACGCATGCCAACAGAAAACCACCCCGGGGTGGCTGTTGTGCTGTGACTGTGGAAAAGCCCCATAGCATAGGCAAAAGAGACTCCTCTCCCTAAGTGAACTGATGAAAAACTATTACAGAGGTGGTAAACTAACTGAAATAATCCTAAATTTGTATCTTTATGTTGTAAGTGGGAGGAGGGGGGAGGATGAGGGGAAGTGTTCTGAAGGTTTATTCTGACCCTTAATAGTATTTTTTCTCTTAGTTCTCTTAATAAACTTCTTTATATTCTTTAAGCTTAGAACCTGCTTTATATTCCTCCTGATTCTTATCTCACAGAAAGTAAGAAATGCGAACAAACCCACTACAAGATGAATCACAAAAAGCAGTTAAGCAGGAGATATCAACGATAATGGTGCTGTCTGAGGCCCCTGTAATATTGGGGAAAAAAACAACCAAAACAAATACCCATATTTAATGTCTGAACTGTCTCTAGAAAACAAAATATATCTCAAACTGCAAAAGATGACAGGTACCCAAAGAGAAGCAAAATCACTGTGATTACCTAACAGTGCAGGGAAATATTTCTCACTCAGATTTAGGTCAATATGCTGAGTCTGTGCAAGGTGACATGGTAGCAGACTGAAGGCCTCTACAGTCAAATCCTAGCAAGGAACAAGGTTTTTAAAGGTAGCAAATAAACACATAAAGCTTTGTGATCAAATTATGACTCAGCATGTAGTAGGTAAATAATTTTTTGCTTTCATTTTCATCACAGATAGCTAACAGAAACTTTTCAGCATGCGTTATCCCTTAGTGTAAGTAGTTCCTCTTCCTCCTCAGTACTTACCACTCAGATGTAATTTTAAGGTTCATATTTTCTTACTCAGCCTAGTGGAAATAGCACCATGTCAGAACAGATAAGAGGAACAGATAAAGGACATAAAATTATTAACTTAGTGCGCAGTAAAGTCCATTTCTCTTGTTTTTTACATTTCTAATCAAAGTGATAATAGAAAGAATATTTCAATTGTGATAGAGAATCACTAAAAGACCTTGCAGAGGCTTTGCAAACTGCTGCCAACCATTACTGCATCACCAGTCTAATTACAGCCACACATCTCAACTGGAGAGGGGGGGAATAAATTCCTACCTAAATCTAATGTCAGTGGAATATTTTAATTATGCCTTGGGCAGTGAGCTTTTGAAAAAAATTAATAGATCACAAAGGAAGTCCTTCCTTCTCTGCAACCATCTCCTAAAATGTTCTGAAGCCCTTGTGTCTCTCATTTCTTCATATTGACCTTGGTCTTCTCAAACATATATGCCAGATATACTGGTTTTGTGCCAATAAACATCTTCGGGTGAAATGAATTCATCTGGGGCATGAAAATTTTGGAAGCCATGGGATCTACAGAGATTGCACACTGCACATTTTTATGTTGGTCAATAGAGATTTTACTTTTTTATTTTCTGCCATTGAACTTCAGAATTCTTAATTTAAAAAGTATAAAATTTCCAAGCCAAGCAGTATTGTGTTGTATTTCTAACAAACATTTCTAATGTAAATCACCCTGAAATCAGACTTCAGTTTACTGATTTGTCTGACTGTAACTAGCTGTACTCAGTTTCATCACCAAAATACTTCACACAAATGAAAACAATTAGAATGAGGGGAGGTTTTCGACACAGTACCCAAATATTAAGAAAAATATTCTGTTTTATTGTTAATGACTTCTATTCTTAAAACCTTTCTAAAGCTGAATTACCTCTAGACTTGCACACAAATTAATTGCCTAAAGAAAGGGCTTGTGGTCTAATCTCCAATATATTGGAGGGATCTGTTTCTGATTGATAGGCACTGCCCAGTAGTCATATTTTCTTCTCCCCTTTGGAATAAAGCCAATTCAAAAGTGACATCTATGAATTACTGGGTTACCTGAAGGTTAAGCCACTTAAGGGAAGAAAAAAAAAATCATTTACAAGTTGAAAATCTTTGTTTGCAAATCTTACTTTCGGTCTAGGTTGAATGCTTCTAATGATATCACAGAAGCCCCACGGAAAAAGCAAGTTCATGAGTAAGTATTTGATGCTCCAGTGTTCCATTGCCTAGAAAAGAAGGATGCTGCCATTACTGCAAGCACATAAACTTTGATTAAACTTCTTAAAGTCATTTGCTAAAGTGTGAAATAAAGTGCAAGAGGCTGCATTAAGATGCTTCATTGAGTTTTAATCAAAGAGAGAAATGATATTTCTATTTACTATTTATCTTCAAAATGTGACTGATTTTTCCAGTGATAATTGCTGAATTTCTGTAATGGTTAGTGTTAAGCGTGTCTAGATATTAATACAATTTAGTTTTAATGATGTGCCAGTTAATTACAAAAATTTACTCACATACCCATGCAAACCCTGCAGTTCTGATTCAATTTTTAGAAGGTAAACTCACTTCTGCTGACATATGCTTTAGCAAGTAAAATATTAACAGAGTTAATGTTGTGTTGAAGTCCTATTTTTTCTCTCACAATAATACTGTTACATTTCTTATTGCATTAGCTAAGTCTTTCAACATGTTGGTACAGTACACATACAAAATAATGAAATGTGGAGCAGACAAAAAGGGTAAAGGACAACATATAGTGCAAATGTACATTTAGCAATGTGACAAAACCATGAAAAAATCAAATTTTAATAAATAAATGCTTATCTGTTTAAAAAAACTGATTCAATAATATCAGGCAAAGCATGGAAAACATAAAAAAAAAAGAAAGCTTGAATAGTGTTCCACTTTCAAAATAGAGAAGTGAAAATGAGAAGGGAACAGAACTCTTCTCATTTTTTTAATAACAGCCAAGCAGACTTAAATGCGAAGATTTCTAGCCAAATATGAGTCCTCTTGAATAACAAAAGGTAGACTGTACTAGTTAAAATTTAATCAAATTGCTTTAATATGATACTCTTATTTCTAGGATAATCATTCATATTTTGCCAAGGTAGCTTAACCACTGAAAGTTAGAGGTTTTCCATGAAATGAAATTTTGAACGCCTTTTATCTGTATAAAACCCCTGCACTTATAAAATTGCTCTCTTGCCCTGGTGGGGGCAGTTGCACTGGCTCCGGTTTCAGAAGGGTAAAATGGAACATAGAAATGTGTTTCTAAATCAGGAAGAAAAGCAACTGCAAGTTGTGCAAGTTGAACAAATTAATTCCACAAGTTAGTCATGACACCACCATAATCATGTTCTGCTAAAACTCACACATGTATGAACGGAATGCCATGGTGGTACTTATCCCATGAGGAGACAAGGACAATGTGGACAAGGACACATTCTTTGTATTATTTCTGTTGCATAAAACAACAACAAAAAACTGAATGGACCTTATGAAAACATAGAAAACTGACTCAAGGGGATAAGAACTCCCAAACATTTTGTGAGCAAGGTTCCTCTCTCTGGTGTAAATCAACACTGACTTTTATAGAGTTATTACTAGTCCATGCCAGATGGAAGTCTGAATTTCATCAGAAAGACAGCCATAGGAGGGAACAACAAGGAAACTAAGTTTCTCTGTCAGTAATTAGAAATTAAAAATAACAATAGCAACTGTAATCAAGAGGAACAAGAGGCTCCAGCATAAGTTTTAGCCAAAGCCCTGCTGAGCTACAATAAGATTAAAGAACACAATGCCAGAGACAATTCATAAACTGGCAGAAAAAAAGGCTAATGACAGTGCTATCCAGATCATACCTGGCAGGAGCACTTCAAGAACCACATTTGTTGCTGGGAATTCAGTCTCCTCTTCAAAGAAGAGAGCTACTTTAGGCTATTTCTTGTGGTAGTCATGAAATTAAATATCAAAGTAAAACTGAAATTTACTATTATATTCCAAATCCCAGAGACTGTCCTCAAAGTGCTTCCTGGTTATAAGGATACAAAATTCCTTTGCATATTATGCATACATGAGAAACAGGCATGCAGTATCGAAGGCTTCAAGGTGTGGATTTTTAACCTTCAGGATATAATCACAACTGCTCACTTTCAGCAAATATAGATAAACTGAAATAGTACAACTGAGGGAGCTTTAACACCAGCTTTCATAACTTTATATAAACTCAGCGCTTTATGTTTATTCTCAAAATAAATCCGAACATTTCTATTTGTTCAGAAACATTTTGCCAGGATCTCAGAATAGAAAAAGCTGTATCTAATTGCTAGGATTACAAAAAAAAGGTTCAAGACTTCCTGACTTCATGACCATTTCAGGTATGTTCCACTGGTACATTCCAGATGCAAGGTAATACAATCACCAGAGTCATTAAGGAATTGCTAGCAATCCCTCCCTCACTGACAAGTTGCACTTAACAGAACTTGTTTTAATAATTTTCAAAAAGCAGTCAGCATCTGAAATTCATTGTATGAACAAACTCAATGGAACAAAACTTAAAAGGGACTCCTGACATTTTATTTTGTGAATTATAGAGTTTATGGACTTAAGAATCTGCACGAAAAGGAAGGCCAAATTACTATGTGCTTCTTAAATAGTTTCAGAGAAAAAACAACACTCTCTTTTAAAGATAATCCTTCAGCTCAAGGATAAAGATTTACTGCATATCTGTGTTCCAGATCTTGCTGACTGTGACTGCCTTTACCTAACTCAATAGTACAATTCATACTCCAGGTATGTCTGCAGCATGTTCATTTTAATAAATGTCTACTCAGTTTCCCATATTCTGCTGTCAATGAGTTTGTTGCAGTGCTTCATCTATCAGCAATTTCCCCTCTTCTATGGGGTCATGAGAGAAGATCACTTAGCACCACCACAGCTCAGCTAAGTGTTCCTTTGTGTTCTCTTTAATTTCTATAACTTTATAACTATCTCAAATTAAGGCAAAGTTCCAGTGCTGTAGCTTAGTGGTACACAAACACAGTAGGAGTTAGAGCTCCCAAGAAAGTATCTATTGTTAGGTTTGGTATAACATATTTTATGAGGTTCTTGTTGAATCTAAAAATAACATACAGACTGTGCTTCCTACCCACAGAGTAGCACAAAGAAAAAAAACAACAAAACCAAAACAAACCAGACCAGCCCAAACTCCACCCACCACAGTTTTCCTGTGAGCTACTAAAATGAAGCTGAGTCTCTATAGTCAGTGTAAAGGGCACATAAAGACTTGGTTAGTTTAAAGACAGTTAGTTTTCACTGTTTAGAAACAAAAGTGGAAACTCTCCAGCTAAAACGGGGATTTCTGGACTACTTGGCTCAGCTCCACAGCAGCCTAGAGAGAAGAGTCCAGTGCTGAGCTCTTGAGACGTAAGCTGAAGAGCAGTAGCATATCAGGTCATTCCTTCAGTACTCTCAATATCCAGTCCAGCAACCAGAATACAATGAAATAGAATGAAAAAGAATTAAAATAATTCCCACCTCTGGGACTTCATATAAGTCATCAAACAGTGCTATCAGATTCAATTATACCCTCTAACCTTCTGTACAGATTAAGTTGGAGTTTCCTACCTCCACAACCAGTTATTATGCTGTTTTTGTGAGGGAGAAGGGTAACTAAGAAACATTCACACACTATTCCCCATAATTTGTAGGTCTGAGATACAGAACAAGGTAGGGCTATTAGCCAACAGTAACTTCACACCCAACAAGACCCTACCTTCAGTGAACAGTGATGCATCTTTCAAGTCCTGGAACAGAGTCCCACAGAGAATACATGCATCCCAGCTGTCCTGTCCCTTTGATATAAAAAGATGTAAAAAACATCAGCAGATAAAACCCACCCATCTGTAAAAGTCACATGACAAATACTTTTTTCAGCTGCCTCTAATGAACTCTGGTGTTTTGTTTAAAAATAATTAATGTGGAGACAAATTATTTGGTTCCATTCCACGTGGCAGTGATATGGCTACTTAGTTTCAGGTGGTAAAAAAATGAAAACTGCTATCAAACAAGTCTCTAAAATTCCAGTTCTCCTAAATCCATCTTCAAGGGTTACTGCTTTTCTCAGTAACATCAGGTTTTGGAGTCCATGATTTTATTTTAGCTTGTTTTAACCTTTTTTTTTAACTGGATAGTTTACTGAGAAGCAAGCCATGTTTTCCTTGGCTTAAAAAAAAATTGTGCCTTTGTAAATGATGTGCTAATGATCTTTCTCAGCTTCATGCTTAAATCATTGAGATCTATAAATCACTCTCAGATACTGTCTCATGCAAGATAATAACTCAAAATAGAAATGTCATTTAATTCCACTGCAATTAAACCAATTAATATATCATGTATCTTTTCAGACATCACAAGAAGTTTATCCACCTTCCCTAATATTTTTTACTGCTCTCTGTCTTCTACCTGATCCTGCAGCAGAGCATTTTTAATCTGGGTTCTTTTTTCAGGGAAATGGCAGAAGCAGTTTCTTTCTATGAAGTCTCATGCCTTCCTGCACTTTTTTTTTCCCAGGGCTGTGTCTATCCCCTGTTCGAAACCACTACGATTTGCAGAGCAACAAATTTTAACCTTGCTCTCTGCCCTTCATCACTCTATGAAATATATTTTAATTTCCTTTTACAGCTAAGGGCAAATGTCTTTCCCATCGAATGCATTGATAGTTGAATGATTTTGAATATACAGTATATACAGAAATAGTCAGGAATTGATCAACAGTAATCAGAAGAATACATAAAGACAAAATACGAGTTTGCAAAACCCATAAATTTTCTGATTTATTATCTTCACTCATTAAAGCTGTATTATGTAGCAAATATGATCCATATTAGGAGTCATGGAGGCAAACTGATAGTTAAGTCCAAATTTGTCAGGATGCAAATTTGCTGAAGAATATAGATGACTGTGGTTACAAAAATAATAATAAATGCATCACAATAATATTCTTCCAAGAATACAGATGATACTGTCATACTGAGTGCATCTATACTGCTTTTAAACTGCTGTGACATGGCCAAGCACTACATTACAAGATTATTCTGTGAGAGGAAAGATATTTACTACTTATGCAAGAGCAGCCAGTATTGTATTCTGCTGATCATCCTCATCTCTGAGGCACAAGATCTATATATGTACATACACAACATACCAGAAAGCACTCAAAGAACCACAGGCTAAATTTAGCAAAGTCTGGAACATATTGCTATTCAACACATCAACTACTCTTTTTCTTCAGACAATGAACTAATTTCTAGAATAGTATTATATTTGAACTCTCTCAAAAATCCTTTTTAATGATCAGCGAAAAAAATGCTGGAATGTTTAATGGTCAGATTTTAAAATGACAACTGTCTTGATTAGTTAAAAGATTTCATATACAGTTTCTGGTGTATTCTTGTTCTGTAATTAAGACTATCTCTATTTTTAAATCAGGAAGAAGGATTAACATAAATAATGTGATTCAGACTGATGGTCGCTTGAAATTTAAGGTTAAGATGATAATAAGCAGAATAACAAATCCTTGGAAACTGCAAACTATTTTATTTTCTGAAACATATATGCCTTTGCTTGACGTAACATTATAATGAAGAAAAAAAGTTATATCCTTCTTTTAACCTTCCTTTTTTTTTTTAAGTAACATTCACAGGGATAACTGCACAAACATTTATTTGACCATGACCCTGAAGGACTTTATTATCCAGTTCCATAGGAAAACTCAGAACAACAAAAGTGAAGAAATGCATATCTAAATTTTCAGTCTTGGATACCATGCTCTGATCAAAACCCTTTTGCTGTAAGATCATGACATTTAAAACTACTCTTCTGAGCCCCTCTGATTGAACTTCTAGCTCAGTGGTCTCTTTTCCAACAGCAGAAAGGTGGGAATTTCCAACAAAAAACACCTCTGTGCATAACCAGATAACATTGTGGTGGCATTAATTTCAAACATTCACCGGCCCATGATTTTCCCAGCAAAATGTGCTGGTTTTGTATGAAATGATGTTATCTTTAAAAAAAAAGTCTTAGATGTCCACTGACACTAGCAGCTATTGGCAGAACTAACTTTCACAAGGAGAGCGTCTACAGAGACAAAAACTATGTTACTGGACAATTTATTTCTCCCAAAGGCTGGTTCCATCTTCTGATCATACTCTGACTTCATAACGAGAAAGGTTTGGGGCCAGTATCGTGTCTAACCCTTATTTTCTGGCTGTAGCTGAAAGGGAAATTAGGCATGTGTTTCAAGTGGGAACTATGCATGCTCTAGCATAGCCAGATTTGTGGTTATTTTACTATAATCAGATGTCTATAATACACTAACTAGTCTGACCTATGTCCAAAATCAAGATTCTATAATATATACACATTCACATTCAAGTAAAATTATTTGAAATTACTATGAATTACAACTGTCATTCTAACATCCATGAATCTGTCACAAGCCAGCTAGTTTTAAACTCACCAGTATTAATCTTTTCAGCACATTAAGTACACAGCAGTGACAAGAAGTCCTGACATTAAAAATAAATTCATTTCAAGAGGTGCAAACAAAAACATGTCTACTTTAGCCTCATTCTTCATGATATGAGACCTCAGCATGGTCTCTGCATTTGTAGTTTGGTAGGAACCTGGCAGTTCTTGACTCTCATCATAGAAGTGAGTGATCCCAAGTCTGTGTCCACTTCTGGGATGAAGCCATTTACAAAAATCACTTTTCTGGGGGGAAAAAGGAAGGTGGGAGAATGGGAGTGAAGTTATTTAGCCATTGTGACCCTCCCAAGAATTAAGAAACCTAATTGTTTCAAATCAAATCCTAACTCAAGTTTCCTTCAGAAATTCACTTTAAGTAATTTTTAATAGTGAAAATGTAAGCTGATTTCTGCGGAACTTAGTCCTAAGCAAATAGCCACAAGTTGTCTTCATTTGAATTGCACTAAAAATTGTCCGAGCGTTAGTTTCTATTTCATTATATTGAAATGATAACAGACTTTATTTCTATGTTGAAGGAGAATGTCAAACATCTTACATATGCACTTTATATGTAAACGTAGGCAGGATACCAGGAGGGTCATATGGACTACAAACGGGTATCTCACAAGACACTAAGCATTAGACAGAGGTAGGAAAATACAGTGGTTATAGTGGATGCCAGGCTTTTAAACCGAGGTTGAACATCTATCCCTACTTTGTTTCTCCTTCTATGCCTCAGAGAACTTTTCTTTGTTCTTGGTATATCTGCAGTTGTTTGCGTGTATCTAAACATGCAAGTTTAACTTGCTGTTTTAATTTCAGTGGTGTTTCACAATATTATTTCTATTTAGTCAAGCTGATGTTCAGCATTTCTGAAAATAAAATCAATATTTTGATGCCTGAATGTAGACTGGAGCAGTTTTTGAGTGACAAATTTCATTTTATATTACCACTTCATCCCACATCTTTATGTGGATTTCCTACAGAGAATGCTTTGGAAGCATTGCAGCATTAATGCCCAAGTTTCACTGAGTCAACGTGTGACTTCATCCATGACTAGTTTCTATACGTGCTGGCAGCTCATCCTTGTAAGCTGTATAGCAGATGTCTATAAACTTCATGTTCTAGGCTAAAAGGCTGTAACGTGGTACTTCATCCTCTTTTACTTTTGCATTTTCATGAAGCTGACTTTATTTCTCATTTGGGTCACACCCACTGTGTAATATTTATAGAGTGGTAGAGTCTTTGTAGCAGTATTTTTGCATCTTTGTGTTTTAGTCACTCATGTCAAATGCAGCAGATACAGAATAATACAACATAAGAGAGTCATTTACCTGAGATCATTAGGAGTTTGGAAAAGGTCACAGAGACTGAATACAAAGGCTGTGTCAGGCCTTGGAAGCAAAGCAGGTAGTGTTTATTTTAGCTTCATCTGGCAAGCAAACATAGTTCATAGCACTTCAACTTGGCTTTTTGAAATGTCATATTTTTTTAATTACAACGGTGAGCTGGAGGAGCTAAGTAGCTCCTCCTTTCTTTTTTCAATAAGCCCTTCAGACTGAGGGAAAAAGCCTTGCTAAGCCTGCAGCACACAACACCGCTTGCAGCAAGGCTGTACCTGAATTAGCAAACCAGCCCTAACTCCCATTGATGGGACTTGGCATGGAAAGAATAGAAGACTGCTCCTAGTATGTCTTAGAGAAAAAGATACTGAAAGAAAGGACATGGAAGTAAAACATTTAAATTTATCAATACAACTCAGGATTTTTAAAAATTTTTCTTATTTGACACTACAAGTGTCAAATAATTGCACTTGTATTATAAAATATGATGTGAGTGAATATGCTGTATTGGGTTTGCATGGCAAGGTTTTCGTATCTGGAGGGGTGCTACAGGAGCAGCTTCTGTGAGAAGCTGCCAGAAGTCTTCCCTGTGTCTGACGGATCCAGTGCCACCTGGCCCCAACACAGACCTGTCACTGGACAAGTCCAAGCCCATCAAGAGCAGTCATTGTGCCTCTATCATAACAGCGCTAGACGTGAGAGAACTCATTTGAAAGTATATGAATGGCTACGTATACAGTCCTTGAATGATGGTGTACTGAATCCTTAGATTTTAATTTACTCACCTTTTTTTAACCTTATGCTTCATTAGGCATCTGTAATAATTACCAGTAGCAATGCCCAGATCACCTAACCAGAAGATAAACATGATTCAAGCAGACTCCCATGTTCATTAATAGTTTTGTGTCTTATAACCTGAGGTTAAAAAGAAATCTGCCTCTCATATTTCTCTGGACCTAATTTTACCAAATACAAAATGGTTCTATCAGGGGCTATGGTGTTGCAATTGCAAGAATTTTTCAATATTAGAGGTTTCAGCATTTTTGTTAGTAAGTGAATGCTTCTGGCACACTAAATTTAAGGAAAAGAACAGGAAAGAATTTCCTTACTTAGGTTACAGCCATTACAAGGGAAGCTATCAACTCCTAGATGCGTTTGTCATTTTGGAAACACATTTGTGTTTCTAAAATGAGTTTTACAGTATTTATTGCAAAAATATTTGTAGTATAGATATCTCAATTCTAATTCAGTTTTTAAATACTTAAATAAGCAAATGAATTATAAGCCAGCTTTCTGCCTACTGCACTGTTTATTTCTTCTCTAAAATAGTACTATGAGTTTTTTCAAACTCTTTTCATAAAAGAGAATGTTTCAGTGAGTCAAATAATTTTCAGTATTTAGAGAGACAAGCATTATAACTCAAATAAACCTTCACCACTCATTTACAAACATGTATTATACTATTTTCCTCAATATTTTCTTCCATTCTGCCTTTATTCATTCTAATATTGTTTGGGTTTTTCTCCTGAAATTGCTTTCAGCAAAAGATTTTTTTCTTAGGTTTCTACAACAGCAAGCTAACTGACCTGAGTCGGTGTGGAAATCTAGAAGCTGTTCTGTAGTCTTCCTACCTCGTGTACAATACTTTACATTCAGACCCTTTTTTCCTTTGTGTTTTCTTCTTTAGTTGCTAGAACAGCTCTTTTAAATTACAGTTGTCTTCCCTGGGCTTGGTTCATCTTGATACCTTCACTGGCCAACCTTTCATACCTTGTGATCTCTCTTCTTGAACACTCACGCACCCTGTTTTTCCTTTTGTTTACATCTGAGGTCAATTACTACTGCACATGGGAGTGTGTGTGTATAAATACATATGTATATATTTACATATATATTTAGGAAGTGTCTTCTGTTTGGTCGGCTTGCTTCAGAGCATTTCTCAAATTTGTCATGGCCATTTAAAGCTCTAGGTCTTCAGACATTTCATAACTGAGTTCAGTCACGGTAACTTTAGACCTAGCAGCGGTCTTCCCTGATCTTCGGTTTTGTTTCGTTTTTTCTGATAATCTCTGATAATACTTCACCTTTACTAGCAAATAGCATTTTATCCATCAATTCTAATGTATCTATCTATTTTAATATCTGTATTTATAGATAAGCTTTATTTCTATTCATTAGTTACTCTGAAAATATGTTTTGATTTTTCTTGTATTCCTCACAACTCCTATTGTAGTTTATTGTATCTTCCTGTCTATTGGCTACAGTGAGTCAGATTCTTGAAGGATGTCTTCTCAGTTCAGTTGTTTGAAATTTGTTATTTAGCTATGTAACTTTTTCCTATTCTCATTTTGTTCAGTAGCACACCACCTCCAGAGACACTATTACTGTTTCCTTAAGGAGAAGAAATGCCAGATCCAGGGAGTTTACTTTTCCTTAGGGCATTTTCTCTGAGCTCCCTTAAATCTATCTTTCTCAATTTTATCATCACTCTAATGCTTTTGTGTGCATAACTTTCCCATGATATGGATTGTAATTATATTGTGATTATCATTGTTTTGCAGTGCTGCCAGCACTACAATTTAGATGAAACCTATGTTCTACTTTTATGAGTGCAAGAGGTATTCACACCACCTATCTCTGGACAGTCAACTTAGCTCAGTTCAGACACAATTTCCCCAGGTTCCCTACATTGTCAATAAAGACAAAAAGCACACCTGCAGGAGGTGATTCAGGAAAAATACCACTTGTCAGTACCTGAAATACACATCCCATCTGACATAAAATACTCTGGCTTCCATTTAACTCTCCTGGCTTGACAGTTTGGGCTTTGCATGGTGTACGTAGCCCCTGAGAGCGATGATCTTCCTCTGAGTGTGTGTACATCCCATGGAGCTAGAAGGGAAACAGGCATTCCTCATGCAGCTAGAAGGGAAGAAAAATGTTATCTGTTCTCATTAGATGATATTAAATAATAATGTTCTAATTTTAATTAGGCTGTCTCTTTAAAAAAAACCAGTTTGTCTGAGTAACATCTTTATATCTTCATGTAGTCTTCATAACAACAAGATAAAGCCTTGTGCTGTCTGGGAGTCAAATTACTCGAGTGCTTCTGAAAAGGAACAATGTTTCATTGAACAGGGTATTTTCTCTCCACAATTATCAGAAAAGCTACAATACACGCCAAGAGATTTGAAACTAATGTGTCAAGTAATTATTTTAAATATTGAAAAATATATATACACATATAAAGTCTTCCTGTCTGTTTGTTTTAGACACTCCCCAAGGTTTAAATATTAAGGGGAATTAGCATTTGTGTCAACTGCAGTTGTGTGAGCAAGATGTCCTACAATAAAACAGTTCTACAGCTAATGTTCCTATCACTGAGGAACCATAGCTATCCATTACTAACCAAAGACAGATGTGTAAGTTTTGACTCATAAAAACTGGATGAAGGAAACTAATGGGACACTAATTTCCTGGTATCTCGTGGGACAAAGAAAAAGTGTGTAAGATTTTTAAAGACTCACAAAATTTGTTTCCTCTGCAAATGCCTTTCAAAATGTTATAAATAAATCATTAGTTTCATCATGGTTTGACTTCTGGGACCATCACCACTGCAGAATGAAAAGAGCCGTGTCTTGGAACCCTGGGACTGAAAAGCATCTATTTGTCTGTGACCAAACTCCCCTCTGCAGACACAAGCTTCTGGGAACAGGTATTTCATCAGCTACTCATTGGTGACAATTATGTGATATTTACAATTTCAAAACAATGCAGATAGAGCTCTCTTGCTATAAAACTTTAACGAGCAGCATGTTTTGTTGGAAGTGTCATAAAACTTTCATCAAAGTTCAAAATATTCCCAAGAAAACAGCTCTGTCTTTGACAAGAAGATCAGAAATTTTCAGTTTAGATCAAACACTGTGAAGAGGAAGAGAAATGTCGTCTGTTATAATTATTAGGATACGATAATTATACTTTTACAAGCTCAGAAAATTTTTAAAAAGCAGCTCAGTAAACATTGTAAAATCCAGTATTAAGATTAGCTTTTATAGTTTTCCTTGTAAGAAAGATGAACAAAGTCATAGTAGCTAAAACCGAACAACAATAGTAGGAAAGAAAATGTTGCTTTAATTTGCTTTTACCATTATTCAGAGAGGCTACTCTGAAAAACTGGCCACTAGGGAAAACGAAATAAAATAAAATACAAAAAATAAAATAAATTATTTCTTTACTTCATTCTGGAACAGTTCATTTGTTCCCATTAGGTTAAATTCCTTTACTCCTTTCCCATAGCTGATATTATAGACAACCTTACAGAAGCAGGAGGTACTGGGTTCCCTGGATTTTACAGCATTTTTCAATTGTTAAATTGCAGCTTTCCTATCCAGTGGTTCTATGAATAATCAAATAATGAACCTTATGACCTTTGAGCATTAAGAATTAAAACAAATCAAGGCAGAAACAAGAACTAAGTATTACAGTATGACAAAAGTTAGAATGTAGTTAAAGAACGGGTGAAAAACTCCCCAAATTATAGAACAGAAGGTGGGTGAAAGAAAGAAACATTCTACTGAATCACATATATATTATGGGAACATAAAAGGAAGTGACTTCCTTTCAGTACGACACACAGGCTAACAGTGATTCCATGAACCATCTTTGTGGACAAATCACAAAAACAGGGCTTGTCTTTTGTTTCTGCTTCACTTTTCTGTGGCTGGTTCCAGCACATGCCATAAGGAAATTCTTTGCTGCACTCTGTCATCCATCCCTAGTCTTGTTTTCCACACTTTGTGTTGCCTCCATAGCACAGATAGAGTGCTCAGCCTGTTCACAGAGCCTATAGCTATCCTCCCACAAAATCTGTTGAAGTCTTAGCCTGTTCTGCAGCAGTTCTTGATTCCTGAATTTTTATACAGCTGATATTAGTCTGCCAATGGATTGAAATGGAAATAATGGTGACAGCCTTCTCCATTTCTCTAAAATACACCTCCTGCTTCTTCTTTCCGCGAATAGAGCAGCTTATACACCATGGTTACATCAGCCTCTCTAACAGCAAGTAGAAAGGTTCAAACTTGGTAAAACAAGCCTAGGTCCCCAGGCCCTTACTTGAACATATCCCTCAAACTAAGCCAAGCAATGGTGACAGCACCTCTCTTCTATGTTCTATTGGTTTGGCACAGCCTGGTTTTGGGTAGCAGGGGGGCCGCAAAGATGGCTCCTGTGAGAAGCTCCTGGAAACTTCCACCATGTCCGGCAGAGCCAATGGCTGATGGCTCTGAAGATGGACATGCTGCTGGCCAGAACTGGGCCAGTGAGAGAGGCTGGTTAATGCCTCTGTGATGACATATTTAAGAAGAAAATCAAAACAAAATTTGAGGTTTTTGCTTCTAGTCAGATGAGAGGAGGAGGTAAGAATATGTGAGGGAAAACGACATGGCGACACCAAGGTCAGTGGAGAAGGAGGCGGAGGAGGTGCTCCAGGCACCGGAGCTGAGGTTCCTTTGCAGGCCGTGGTGCAGACCATGGTGAAGCAGCTGTGCCCCTGCAGCCC
>VZTD01004530.1:314886-330877 GCA_013397725.1 Rhagologus leucostigma
ATCACAGGAAAGGACTCTTCTCCCAGAGCAGTGGGAGAAAATCCTGGTGATGGACTGACCAAAACCCCCCTGCCCTGCCTCCCTGTGTTGTCAGTGGGAAGGAGGGAGGGCCTGGCAGGGGGGAAGGTGTTTTAAGGGCTTATTTTACTTCTCATTATCCTCCTGTGATTCTGTTAGTAATAAATTTTACTTAGAAATTAATGTTGAGCCTGTTTTGCCCTTGAAATATTTCTCCCACTCTCCTTATCTCACCCATGAAGCCTCTGTTAACCTTTTTCCTCTTTTCCCTCCTTTTGCCCAGTTGTGGGTAGGGGAGGGTGAGCGAGTGACTCTCGTGGTTGCCTCACGTTGGGCCAGTGTCAAACCACAACACATGTTAAAAGAAAATACAGACCTGCTTCCAGGTTTCAAATGCACAGCAGCAACACCAGGTTTTGCTCCAGTCACCTACTTCAGGTCCTAAAATCCAGGTATGAATCATACTTGTTGTGTCAGTCCTTAGTTCTTTAGTCTACAAGAGACATGAAGGCAATATTACTGTTTTAGTAACAAGGTGGTATGCAGTACTGTTCAGAGCTGCAAATGGGACCTTGAAAGTCCCCAGATGCCATTAAAATTTTGGTTTTAGGTACTCATATAGTCAAATCAGGCTGCTCCTTAGCATGCCTGAAAGTCAAGGAATTTTGCTGTCAGAAGTGAAAGTACCAATTAGGTTAGATAATTCCAAGAATTACCTTTGTCAGTTAGCCAAACGTCTGATCTTTGGCAATTTGCAAGTAAAATCTGAGACCTGCCTTCCTAAATGTGGGAATAAGGTGGAATTAGGACAGGCTTAAATTCATGCTATGCCTCTTTATGCATCATGTATTGACCAGTGGATATAGTTTCAAACTCACTAGAACTTACTGCTAGAAGTTAAGATATACTGCTCATCTCATTCATGTCCAGGGTATTCCAGTCTGTGCTAGCTCTGCTCTCTGGACCAGATTATTTTCAAAGTAATTGCTAAACTGGAACTGAAACAGCATCTAGATTTTGGTTTCAGGTACTACCCCTGCCCTCCAGTTTGCCTTTACTAGCTGTAGCTATCCATGTTACACATTCTTGAGAGCCATGGATCACATATTCAAAAGTACTTTCAATCCCAAATGTCTAGGTAGTGAAATAATAAAATGCTGTTTGAGCTTCTGAGTAACCAAAGAAGGTCTTAGTTTCCTGCTCTGACTGAGGAGGGCAGAGGAATAGGTGTCACTGTACTGCAGTATGAGCTCCCCAATTTCACCTCATGTTCCCATCTCCAGAATGGGAACTGGAGAATGGAGGACGCAGGAGTGGGCAGGATTGTTCATCTTCAAGCCGTTTCAATTCATCATTGCGCCAGTGTAGATGATTGGTACATTTTTTCTGTCTGGTAAATAGATACAGATATTCCACAACACACCTTTAGCTGGCCTGCCTCTTCAGTCTTTCTTTGCAATCATCTCACTTCTCTTCCTCTGTCGGGACTGCATTTTTAACAGCTCATTCCTTTTCACTTGTGTTTGTATGCCACAGACCTGTGTTTATTCAGTATGTATTTATGTAGATATTATGTTCAAAATACCTGGGTTAACAGAAAAAGGCAAGAAATGTAAATATTTACCTCATTATATATATTCAGCACACAAATTAAAGTAACCAAAGTTTTCTGAGTGGTGTTGGGAACTTGAAAAAAACAAACAGGGGCAAGATAGCAACAGTGCAAGGTTTTCAATAAAAATAGTGGGGATCACTGAGTTAAAGACTTGCAGAAAACTACTCGTTAAATTAAGAGAGAGAGATGAAAATGGATTCATTTAATTATGCACTTGGGTATATAAAAATGTTTAATACAAAGAAGTTAAGTTATGCTAGTTAAAAGTTTATCTCCCTTTCCAGAGATCTCCATGCTTTCACACAACAAAGGCATTGCCACGGATGCTGGAAATATACTTGCCTGAATAATAAAAATAATGTATTCATGAGTAAATTATTCAGAGATTGACAGGAAAAATGTTGAATAAATTATTCACTGAACATTATTTAATAATCTAGAGAGCTGGTCAAATAATAGAAATATGTATTTCAGATAATTTATTCAGAGAGTAATGTCAAAATCCTTTGGCTAGGATTTTCCCAGTCCATTAGGAATAAATAATTTGACAAGTTATTGATTATAGCTCATTTCTGTATTAAAACAATATTCAGCAGGAATGCAGCTAAGCAGAAAGATACATAATTGACAATAAAGTGTCATCATCCTGATGATAAAATCTTTTATTGTGCATGCAAACACAGCCTGTGTTCAAAAATTGCTTCAAACAGTGTTTACATACCACATAGGCTCATAGTTTGGGGGGTTTTAAGGTATGTAAGTCTGTGTTAATAAGTGTTATCGGGCAGCACAGTGGGGTTGGGCAGAATCCTGCCAGACAGCAGTGTGGGACTGAACAGGTTACCTTTCCTTTCCTTTTAAAAGATTGTCATTAATTTTCCTCAATGTCAGTAAATCAGTTAACTTAGATACGGGAGAGCAAAAGCAAGTAGCATTTTTCTGCACGTGTTTTAGACTAGGTTTCTGTGCTCAAGGTATCTGTGCTCAAATAGCTGAAGCAAGAACAAGAAATAGACCTCTTTATACATCTTCACAAAGGCATTTCATAACAGAAGTTTTTCGCAGGAGCAAATCAGTGAAGAAGGGGAAAGGCCATGGTTTGTGTGGGGAGTGCTCACAATGTTGCTGCCACTCCGAGGTACACCCAAAAAGCACTTAGGAGTCTGTTTTTTCTCCGTACTTTTCTTGTTGGAATGTGAATCAGCACTATATCCTGTACAGTACTGTCGTATGAAGCCACAGTTCAACTTTGAAGAATAGAGAATTGAAAATTCAATGTTTTCTTCATCAAAAGCCCTCCTCATCCTAAGGAAGCCAGCTGAACATCTGCACGAAGGGGCACTCTGCCTCCTCCACACTAAATGCAGATAATTTTTTTATTTTCCTCAATTCACCTGGCCAGGAAAGCTAAGACAGTGAGAATTTCTCCGTGGTTAAATATCCTATGCATTGTCTTCCTGACACATTGGATGTTAGATACATTTATACCATAAAGATTACAAGTTCTTGATATTGAAGAACTGGCAGAATGGATTGAGAAACTCTGTGTATGAAAAAGCAAAATACAATGCAAATGTTGATTATCTGAATCCTTGTCACTACAAAAAGGCACCTGGCAGGTGTATCCTCTTCACTTGTTATTCTTTATTTTCGAAAGTGAATTTCCAGCAATTGTCATTAGAGGTGAAATGGAAAGCAAAAGTTTTGTGAAAAATTTGCACCCAAAATTAAATCTCATGCAGATGTTACATGCATTGCTGCTGGCAACAGGTTTTAGCGCTGTTAGGTACAGTTTCCTTCAACTTCCATGTGCCCTCTCAGGGACAGTCCTGTATCCCCAACTATTACTATACTCACTCTATTTGACATCCATCTTCATACCATTCATCACTTCAGCCTCTTCCACAGATTCTTCTTCCAGTCATGGTTACCTTTTTCCCTTCTTCATTCTGAGGGTGGGACTGAGAGAGAAGATGCATTTCACAGTGTAGCTTAATGCTTCATTAACAGTAACATGCTAAAATCTGTCAGCCTTCAATTAGTCAGTTCACCACGTGTTCAGCTAGCCTGACCCCGGAAGATATCTCTGCCTGCTCTCTTGATATTATACCTTCTCTTTTTCATCAGTTCACTAATATACTTACCATATATTGTTTCCATCCATTTTGTATGTGGAGACTGTGAATGTGTCTGTAACACTGGCAATTATAGAAATAGACTTAATTAAAACAAATAATTTTGATACTTGTTATTTTGTAACACATAACTCACCCTTCTCCCATCAGAATGGAATTTACAATACATGCCATGAAAACTTGCATAATATTTACTCTGCAACATCTGCTTAAAGAATGAAAAAGCCAAGCTGACCCTGAACACATGGTGAATGTAAATGGGAAAGAATCAAACTACTCATCCACTCCACTGGTTTTAGATGGAAAACAATTTTTCCCATGTTCTTAATGATCTTGAACTGAAAAGGGCAATGGACTGTAGTATCGTGCATTTGTTTGGGTGGGTCATCCAACTCCTTCTTTAAATCTATTATCAGCTGTCCAATCCACTGTGTACAAATGTCCAAACATTAAAGCTTCACACCATCTCAAATGTATTAATCTCATTCAGGTTATAAACATCTGAGTTTCAAGTCCACGTAGAACACTAAATTATTAATATTGACACATGAAATTGCCTCATTGTACATTTCCAAATGTATGAAGAAAAATTTTTAATATAAACTAAATCACAGTCTTATGCCAGTAATCTGAGAAGCTCTAAGGAAGGATTGATTGTTCTACGGTTAAACTACTCTTAGTTTTCTTGTTTCTTCTCTCGAATTTTCTGAACTTTAAGAGAAAAATACTAAAGGTCACCAATTAAATAAACAACAAATTAAATCCTTTCCAATCCTTGAGTAGATTAAGAAGATATCTCACAATGTATTTATTATACATGCAACTGAAGAATGGCATTCACTTTTTTGCGGATAATTATTGATAGTTTTGGGGGTTTTTTATAGATAAGTCCTAAGGCTGTTCCTGGAAGAATATAATTAATGATATTAATTCTCTCCCTACTTCTCTAATTTCCCTTTCAACAAAAGCTAATGCTCTCTCTAATTTTTTACCCATAATAAAGCTATTGCCATAACAACCTTTTTCTCCAGGTTAAATAATAATTTACCATATAGTTACCAAATTAGAAACTTTGCTAAGGTCAAAGTCAAAATAAGGTCAGAAAAAATGACACTTTACTTAGTAAACCAGTCACCATTAAAGAAAGGTGTCATTTCATAAACTGATGGAGAATTTCATCTCACTTTACTGTAAAGAGCTGTAAAGTTTTGCATACTTTTGAGGCCAAGCTTAAAAGCCTTCATCTGACTGGACTATGCTTTCTCCTTTCTGTAAATAAAGAAATTAATTATTTTTATTAAAAATATGTGTTATAACATCTATATTTTTATGTTATAGTTGTCTGGATGTTTGAATATGGTTTAGATTTGTGCTGAATACAGTTGCCCTACTGTTTTTCAATTAACCATTTTCCATTAACTACTTTAGCAAATCAGCATGATTATTATCCTACTGGAAACATTTCAGCTTCAGCCAGTATATAAATTGTCTTCAAGTTCCTTCTCATTTGTTCGAAGGCTTTAGTGCTTCTTTCCTCATTCTTGTTACATACTAATTTGATAATTTGGGTTTTGGCAGTTTTCAATTTCTCTCTGAGGTCAGCAGTCCTGGCTGTGTCCCTTCCCAGCTTCATATGCACTCCTAGGTACTCACTGGCAGGGGCAGCAGGAAAGGCAAAAGACCTTGATGCTGTGCAAGTACTGTTCAGCAATAGCTAAAACAATCCTAATTACCAGCACTGTTTTGGTCACAATAAAAGCCAAAAAGCGACACATAAACTAAAGGAATAATAAAGTTTAACAAAAGATAGAATTTTTGGAGGAATAGCTAATCACACGTCTTATAACTAGTGGGAGCTCTGGATAACAGTAAGTCTGCTCTTTCCCTTTGTCCTAAGTAACATTTGAATCTTCGTAATTACATTACTGGCAGTAATATATAGCTCTTTTGAAAACATGTTTTTATTTATGCATACAAAAGGAGATTATAATCCTAAATTTGGAAGGATGCTGAAAAGCTTTCCAAAGAATATTTGGCATTGTTGACATTTATAAAGAATTTGGGCATTACTTCATCTGTTCCAGAAGGATCTCTCTTGTAACTGTAGTGCACTGGGAATTCAGAGACAATGGTTTTTATTTTGCCTGCTAGTAAGAGAGCTTCAAGAGGCTCAGGTAGAGGTTATTAAGTCTGCTTAATTTTTTACAAATTCCCATTTACATACTATTGCTAAACAAGGTACCTCTGGTACCATGGCTGGGATCCACTGACAGCGTGCATGAGGTGAGTGCCTGACCATGCTTCTTTTTGGGGTACATCCCAGGTTACAGTTTCTGCTTGAGCAGAAAGCAGAAAGCTGGGTCTCCAGACCAAGGCATATACAGCCTTGGAAGCAAACGGAGAAAAACAGGAATGAAAAAACATCATGTAACCCCAGATATTGCAGTGATTCAAAGCCAATTTCATTCTCAATTTCTCTTTCCTCCTGAAACTGTGATGCTGCTTTCTTTAAAAAATAAGACAATACAAGGATGCCATAATAAGGATGAAGCCTAAGTAACAGCTCTAAATGGATACTAAAAAAGCTATGTAGGCATCGACGTGAAAAAAATAAAGATGCTTTGATGTGTGTCATCTTTTCATTTTAGCAATTAAAATGGCTTTTGAAGCTCTCTAGCATTTAATTTAAGCCCATAGAGTATAAAATTATGCTGTCCCTTGCAGATAGTCCCATATTTAGCACAAACAAGGTCGTAAAGATCAAGAGACTTGGAAAAAATGGTAATTTGAGTTTTCAAATATATAAACTTAATTCTCTTTATTTAGGAGATTGCCAAAACTATGACATACAACTGTCTGTTTTTTGGTGTGTTGGTTTTTTGCTTTGTTTTTTTTTTTAATCTGCGTAGTCAGAGGGTGCTTGGTGTTTGTTAACATCTTTTTACATAAACACAAGCTGTGAGATAGAGTAACTCTTTTTATACCTGTGAAAACACATGAACAGGCACCCTCTATTCTGTCCCAAAAGAGCTCCGTCTAATATGTTGTTTCAAGGATTCCCCAGTGGAAACATTTTCCTATTTAAAAAAAAGTGCTATTCCAGTCTTCCTAATAATTATTCTGACATCTCTGCACTCAAATGACATCTGCTTATACGTCTTAAATATGTGACAACTCAGAATGAATGATGTTAAATTTTTCATTCTAGCATGACAGTTTAGAGGAACTTAACAGAAAGGATCTTGAATGATATAAAAAAACTTTAGCCGATGTTATGAAGTTACACTGGTAATTACACTGTGGATATGTTATGAAGTACCAAATGCAATTATTCCAGTTGTACATAGTACTCTTAGAAATAGTTACTAGTAAAACTTTCAAAATGGAGGTTTCATAAAAGGCACAAGGTATAAAAACAATCCAAGTGCTGGATGCAGTTTGACCACAAGTGTTGGTATGCATCTGTGGGCTCTCATAGAATAACTGATGTTATTCTAACATTTCCTTTCCATGGAAATTTTTGTGTTGTAAACTGCATGCAAACCAAAAATGGGTCTTTGTGTCTTTGCTACATACAGAGTGAGATTTGCAATAAGAGAAAAGAATATCATCAAAATGTACTATTGTTAAATCTCACACCCACATACAAAAATGCAAATCAACTTCTTACTTTGCTTCCTGACTACTTTACTACACAGTGTTGTATTTTACCAGCGGTAGCAGCAACGTACTAAATCAGATTTAGCTAACAGGTGCTCTCCAGGCTGTGGACCATTACATAATAAAAAGGTATTACAGTACTCACTCTTGGGAGTAAAGACTTGCTATAACAGTGAAATGCATTATATGAAGTGGAATTTCTAATGGACTTCAACAGAACTGGTGGCTTGAATGCTCGGTGATATATCAGGGGTAGTGCCACAGAAGAAAGCCTCACAGGAAAAAGGTAATTTATGTACTAGAAACACTTATGCTTTCCATTGCATATATTTGCAACAATAAATCAATTGGACAACATGTTTCCTATTTGCTTTTGCAATAAGTATTTCTTACTGTTAACACTGTGGATTTTTTTTTTTTTTATTATGTAGTTTCATTATCCACTCATACTTCTGAAAAATGAGAAAATGGAGGAACACACAGAGCTGGCAGATTTAAATGGCTCTTAGAGAAGTACTTCAACATCGTAAATGATCAAGAGCAAATTGTTTATACAACCTTTGCTTTCACCACCTTCCTTAACAAATAGTATTAGTAAATGAATCATGTAAAACCACTTAAATGCAATTCTGGAAAGGAGGGGAAGAATTTCCTCACAAATTCATATTTTATTGATAATGACCTTTTTAGCCAAGTTATCACGTTAAGGAATATAGAGTTTGGATTTTGTTTTTTAAACGAAGTGTTATGAATGAGTAAAGTGGTATTTTCTTATCGGTAATATTTTTTCCACTCCTCAGATTTATTCTCTTCAAAAAGAATTTTAAATGCCTAACATTTCTTTAAACAATGTCTTATGTTGCTTTTAAAAATACTCAAAATTCTTTTAACTAAAGTGATTCATTTTAGCAAGCGTAATTACAATTTCCTTGCTTTTCAATGTCATAATTTGTACATGACTGCACTGAACCTTAAGATTGCATTGATCTTAAAAATTAGGTCTTGTGTCAAAAGGTGATTCAAAACACCTTCTCAGCAGATTTTAGTGGAGTATCTCCTTTGTAGAACTGTTGCTATAGCTAAGGTCTAGTCTACCACATCCCTCTCTAATCCTCTGCTTATTGCATACACATTATGTCATTTTTTTCCGTAATTAAATCCTACTGTTTCCTTTGTGTTGCATTCAATGGCGATTCTGTATTTCCTCTAATGCTTATCTATTGGATTGGTCTGTGAGAACAGTGGGGGTTTCCAGCATTTTAATTTGTAGCTGCCTGTGTCCTATAAGTTACGTGAGGAGTTCTAAAGTATGTAACTGATGATAACAAAGACATTTTCTCCCATACTTCTACTTGTGCTGTAACAGCACAAAGAAGGTGTCATGAACATAACTATTCATAGATATGAAGGATCTAGAAATGTTGTCTTTTACCTTATTGAAGGTGCTTCAGAAGCTGCCATTTGTGTCCAATGGTAAATAAATTATTGGCAACCACTAACCAAGACTCAAGACAGCTTTGGGTGGTACAGAGGAAATACAATATCTGATTTTAGAAATATAAACTAAAAGTCAGGTAGGTAAGATGAGCTGTATAAGAAAATCAGTGATGCTAGCCCTCCATCTAGCCTCTCACACCACAATGCAAACAGCAAATCAGAAATCCTCAAGCTTTTAAGCATGACTTAAATCTCAATAGGAGATTTGTGAATAAAAATATTTGTACGTTTCTTCTCAGTCATTTGGCATTTGAAGCTGTCAGCTTAAGGAATACAACAACAACAAAAACAAAGTAAAAGGAGTAATGGCAGAAAGAAACAAGGCAAAACACCAACCCAAAATGACAGTCTCCTCACCCCAGCACAGCTTTTCATGTACTCTCACTCCTGGTAGACAGAGTTTAACCAGACCTGTTTAAAAGCTCTTTCATTAGAAACCATAATTTAAATATATTTTCAATTATGTGCAGAGAATTCTTGCCTATTTCACTAAAACCTGTTAATTTTTCTACATTTTTTCTCATTTTGTGGATTTCTAATAAGCTCCACCTAGCTTGAGGTTCTCCATCAGCCATTCATGACTCACATGTAGCAGAAGAAATCCACCCATCGACCACAATTATCATTTACAGCTCACTTTAATTTGGGAGTCACTCAGGCATCCAGCAGCTCCACTTACACCAAGATGCAGCTTCTCACTTCAGCTGATGTTTTGGCAAATGCTGTCTCTGAAATGGCATAATCATAATTTGTCAGGCAAGATTTGAGTAAGTTTTGCCTGAAAATAACTCAAAGAGTTATCTTGATTTATGAATCATTTATCCCCCATGTAATGGTTTGCAGTATTCCCACTATTTCTTGATTAGTTAATAAAAGGCAAATAAAAAAAAATTGCTTTAGTGTGCTTCAGGACTCGTGTTTTGCAGAATTTACTTGCTTTACTTTATTGCCTGGATGAGAATCTCAGCACATCACTTTATAAAGAAAATCCAGTTTTAAAAATCTGTGTCTGCTGGGTAGGTGGCAACACAGATGTTTCTACTGCAGTACAGAGTTAGCAGTTTGGTTGTCTTATCTATGTAGAATATATATTTTCTAAAGATAACACTCACGCCAGTAAAAAACTGGATTAACATCACTGAACCGGGCTGATTAGCAACAATAGAAAGACCTGTCCAGTCTTTTGGAAAGGGGTGAACCAATGGTCACTAGAACATCCTAAACACAGAAGTTTTATAAGCAAGAGGAAAAACACCCCAGCATTATGCAAAACAATGTTACAGGATTTTATGTACTTTTGTGCTTTCCTATTACTTCATTTTTTTTACCATTACTCTATTCATTCCCTTTACTAGCAAATTTCAATTCCTTATCACTATTTAATGCTTACCATAATAAAAAAAGTAATTTCAAGAAGAGAATAAAGATAGAAAACGTCAAAGTTGCAGAAAACTGAAAACAATGTCAGAAAAGAAGCTGTTATAGAGTTTTAATTACATTTTCTCTCTGCTGCTTTTTCTATAACGGCTTGATTCTTCTTGTTAGAGCTGGATATTTTTTCTAATGAATTATTGGCTGTCTTAACATTATTAAGTATTGAATATGCTTTTCATTTCTACTTTCTATGTTTCATTCAGCTACATGCCAAAATTCTTATCACTTATAGCTCAAATTAAGAAAGGTCACTGCAGTGGATGGGGATGCTCCTTTGCAGCTCCCATGAGTTTCTGGAAAGGAGAAGGCATTTTGCAGCTGGAAATCTTCCTGTCTCCCAGAAACCAACTACTACTACAGTAGTGTACGCCAGCAGAAAATATTTTAACAAAACAGTCAATGCTGACTTACAGTAATTAAAAAAATGCCTGAGGAATATATAATTTTCATAATAATATTAGGCAGTGTAGGAGGGAAGTTTTCTGGCCTTCCTTCCCCATTTTTCCTTGCAGCCTGAAGGTTGTTTGATTCGAGAGCTCCCTTTGAAGGATGCAAGGAATCTCTCTGTTGATGATTTATGGCTACAACACTTTCACAACCTTCTACAGAAAAATATATTAACTTTAATATTTTGATTATTATTCTCCAAACTGTGAGATTATAATATTTACCATGCATTACCATACCGAAATTATCATAATTTCTGTATTTACCCACATTTACTTAATGTCTGCTCTCTCTAGTGGAAACAGTTTTCACTTATTTTGTCGTAAAAGTCTAACTAGTGATTTATTTATTAATCTTTAAATCATAAATCAGAACTGTATCTCAGTCTTTTTATATGTTCAGGTTCCTTATGACATTTTAACCAATCTGTGTTAGACAACAATAGGTCTAACAGTATTCATGTTGAAAATAAATAAAAACTGTAAAATATTTACCACTTGGTAATAACTTCATCAGAAGTACATACATCATTTGAAAATTCAACTGCCAGGAAATTTGCAGGTCTGACTCTTCTCCTAAGAGTCATATGTCTCAGAAAACACTAGGAACGTTCAAAATAAAACCCAGAATTTCTTTAGGAATAGCATGCACCTAGGACTGAAAGAAGTCACTCTTACTCTGACTTAAATATGTGCATGAGGATACCATATATTTACCGCTTCCATGAGTTCTACCTGACTCAGGTGTCACTAATTCCTTTCTTGTGATCCAGAAAGTCACCCATTATACACTGTACTAATCTGCTGGACCTAAACCTCAACACCAGATGGCACCTAAAAGTCACACAGTGGTCTGCATCCTAAAAATAGAAAATTAAATTTTAGTTTGAAGAAAGATGATTACACAAATAATCATTGAATGGAGTCAGATCCATATAAAGTAACTTTAAAAGATCTTATCAAAATCAAAATATGTCTGCATAATGTTAACACTAAATTTTGGGGAAAAAAAAGTTAGGAGGAAAACCAAAGCATTAGCATTTGCAACATGAGGAAACTTGCAAAATACTCTTGAAAAGTTAAAGCCCACAGGTGACTGTTATTAAAGAGTCATTGCAATTTTTCTCTTGACACTGTCATCAAGAGGAGGAATGACTGAGCATGAATAGGAAACAGTGGTGCATTTTTGCCTGCTGTCTCCTGTGTGTTGCAAAATCCATGTGAAGTCATGAGAATACATATTGAAACACACTTCTAAATAATAAAATCTACGTTTGAAAAAGGAGTAAATAAATAAATGTTAGATCAGATCAGTAATGGCTGCCATTCTACATGTCTTCCAGTTCTACTACATAAACATCAGAAGACAGGCTATGCAGAATGTCTTGGAAGCTTTTAAATGCGATGTTTAATTTACTATGTTAATACTTTACATGTCTTCCAAAGAAAGCAGTCTTCCTGTTTCCACTGGCTAAAATCTAATACTCAGGTCAAGTTTCATAGCAGAGAAGAAGTAGCAGCCTCTTAAGTACGTATGACTATCACCATAAAAGTTAAGTATAAGTTAAAATCAATATCAAGAATTACACCTGGAAGCAAATGAAGCACTGGAAGCAAATTAAGTTTATAGAGTCCTAATTTAACGTTCACCATACAATAAGCTCTGCAGAAAGTACTTTAGGGCCCAGCCTGGAGGTGACAAAGATATAACTGATTTTAGTGAAGTCTATATTCAAGACAAATGACCAAGATTCCCTGGAGACTCCACGATGAAAGCCTGGGCACTCGGCTGCTACTCCTGCTCTTCAGATAGATACAAAGATCCCTGAAAGAGTGATGGAGGGAGGGAAACGTTGTTCCCATCCTTTTATGCAACAATCATGGACATAATCTTTCACAACCTGATCCGTAAAATCAATATGTCAGAAATATTTTCACACAGGATTTATAAAAAATGGTTTTTGCAAAGCTGCAGGAAACATTTCTTGTCTGCTCCAGGCTGTTGCCTTCTAAGGAGTTTGGTCTCATGATCTACAGCTTTGGGCCAGCACCTGCCACAAGGTCAAGCCTTCCCTGTCTCTCCAAACCTATTCCACAGAGGAAAAACAAAGTACAGAAGATGAAATTACTTTTTGTTCATTTTCCTTACCAGGATTACAAACAGAGTATCTGGCCCAGAGGAATCCCTTTATAGGTAAGCTGGAAAAAGCCCATACAAAACTTACCAATATTGTTCAAATTTATGGTCCCATGTGTGGGTACTTAGATGGTTTCCACTAGAAAGGTAGCACACATGAAATCAGACAAATCAGACTCCCCCCAGTGGTTTGTTTTTTTTTTTATTTTAACAAAAGCAAAACAAAACAAAAACCAAACCCCAGATGACAGCTAGTAACTAGAACTTATGGTTGTAAAAAGCCTAAGAAATTCAGAGATCACCAGTTTTCTAGGAAATCATAATTAGCATGCCATCAACATATTACATATGTCAGAGTGAGAAATTCCATCCAACATGTTGGCATTTCAGCTTTCTGTGAGGTGTAAGGGGAATAAGGATAGGGTTGTTTTGATCTTCCTGCTGTTGAATTTCTACTGTCTGCCTTCATCACCCTTTCTTTCTACAGAAGAACTAACGAAAAGGAACAGAAACCATATCCTGAATTGTACATTATTGTCCATTTATTTCTGGAGTTTAGGGACAAGCCATGGGATGAAATTTCTGTCATATTCAAATACCAGGCTTTGAAGGGCTGTTTCAATTGAACAGAGTGTCTTATGGGTTTTTTTTAATTTTTGTGTGTGTATGTGTGTGTGTGTGTGTGTGTGTTCCACTACACAAAATGAAAATATAAGAGTAGAACACAATGTTCTAAGGACTGATTTTTATTCAATTTGTCATGTAATCTAAATATGTCACTTAACTGCCAAGGGAAAAAACTAAATCTTACTGAAGTCTGTGTTCTTTCCATGGCTGCTGGGGGCATGTACAAGGTGTTCATTCAGTGTGTGCACATGAGGCATTTCAGTCATTAAAAAACACACCATCAGCATGATTAAGTTGTTGCATTAAAAGCTTCAAAAGCCCTTCTGTTTCAAATTGTTAATAACATACTACGGATTGGAGGCACTCTGAAAAGCAATACACAGAAAGTCAAACAGCCTGGATAATGGTGAAGAGGAAGCTAACACATAAATAAATTACTCGGGCAGGCAAAGAACAAATTCACAGAGAGAGGTGGTAGCATATTGTCAGAAGACAGCTTCAGGCAAAATAGGTGAAAATCACAAAGAAAAGACATGAAGAACAGAAAAGGAAACAAAATTGCAGAGGAGTAGCAAAAGCAAAGGCCTAATAGTTATTCTGACTAGGACAAGTTGACAGCACGCCAAAAGAATTAGGATCTAATCAGTCTGCGGGGCTGAAGACTGTTTGGAAGAAGGAAAATCAAATAAATGGAATATTTGAAAAAAAGGCAAAGGAACAAACTGATTTTGAAGGGAATATTATGTTCCTGTCAAAAGTCTCTTGACACAGAAAGGGTGAGACAGACAATTTCTACAGCTGGGTCATCATTGCCTCCTGATGCACAGATAAGATTACCACAGTGTTTAAGACAACCTGTTGAAGGTACAGGACACTGTTTGTCCATCTGCAGCAAGCAGCCTAAATGATCCATGGATACTCAGGTAACTCAGCAGGAAAATGCAAATGATTCTGTAAAATATGTTGTCACCATTTTAAATGACAGGAGCTTGAAAAGGTGTATTGGTTCCATTATATTGGTAACTACAACAGAGTTTTGCTTCCCAGTATATCTACATAGTTTTCCACTGTTTCTTTAATATTAAATTCTCACAAAATCATGAAACAAAAATAATTGTCATTAATTAGTTTCAGTAGTTTTTCGCATTCAGCTCTGGATCCACTGCCCACTTCAAAATTACTTGATTTTTCTCCTTGGAAAACCAGTCTCAATCTTTCAGAACAGGCCAAGAGTAATTGCAAAAGCAATTACTTTGAGACTTGCATAACCTCTGGACAGGAATGCTATCATTAATGGGCAAGTCAGGACCCACAACTGGAAGCAAAGTTATAGGTCATGACACAGAGTCATCGAAGACACTGAGATAGGGTATCACAGGAATAGCCTGTATTCAGACTCTGAAGATCATCCTACTTTCATTTGTGCGTTTAACTGTAATTCTAAATTTACATGCCCAGATTCTTTACTAAAATGTAAAACCACCTCCAAACTAGAGGTTACTTTGATCATGTCTGTTTTGAAACTAAATGATCAAAACATTAAGACACCTTAATTTTTTCCTAAAATATATAAATTTTATAGCATCTCAGATATAACTGTGTGGTAACATTAATTTAAAAATAACATTTCAACAACAACAACAACAACAACAAAATGTTAGCAGTAAATAAAGTACCTCACTGCTATAACCATAGGGCCCTGCAGTACATGTCTGTATCTAGAAACAGGCCTTAAGGGAGGATGGAGATGGGGCACAGGCATTGAGGCCTCAATGCCCATAAGCAACTCATCCATGGTTTGTTAAAGAAATGCAGCCCTAAGCTGGAAAAATCCGGGTTTAGGGGCAACAAAGAGAATAAAGAACTAGTATCTAATAAAAGTACAAGGCAATATATGTAGTAAATTCAAAAGTTACATGGAGCTGCTGGTTAGTGAAGAAAGAGGAAGGTGTAAAAGCACGTTAGCAAACATTAAAATGACCCTGAATGGATCCTGGAGGGAAGAAGAAACTGTTGACATAAACAACCCAGTATTCCTCCTTATAAAGGACTCCATATGCTGCCAACTCACCATGATACGCTCACTGACAGCACCAGCAGGAATCTCCTGGCCTTGGGTCCCAGGGAGATGAACAAGAGGGATCACAGCACCAGCAAAAGGGCTAGAAACCAAGAAACATGCATCTAGAAATCCTAACTATATTATTATACTTTTTCTGGTCTAAGAATAATTAAACTCTCATTATTTCAACTGTACTAACAAGAAAATCCTGGCCTTACTTACCACACATATTTTGAATGCAACATTGCATAAGTGACGCAAAATTCAAATTTACAGTTACTTTTCTTGTAATTAACAATTATTAGTTATAAATATTATTATTATCTCTTGTGCCGGTTTGGCCAAAAGCTAGTAATATAG
>VZTD01004530.1:339497-443966 GCA_013397725.1 Rhagologus leucostigma
ATACTTTCTACTTTATTATATTTATCTATCTATTTTTAGATACTACATTATCTATTCATAGTTCAGCAGGTACGCCACGCTCATCAGTTTCCAAATTATTTGCTGGCTTCCTGGCACACCTCTTAGTTATTTTTATCTGATATTTCAAATAAATTACAAAATGCCTTGAATTGCATGATTAGTCCATTATGTATTCTGTTTATTACAATTATATGAACTTTTGATTAACCTCCATAAGTTTCATGAATAAATTACCTGGATCGAGGAAACTGCCAGTTAATGTTACAATGTTCCAGTGAGGAGTTTCCAGGAGATTAGTCTGCCTTTTTTAGAAGAAACTTTTTTCCTCCCTGCTTCTTTTAAAAGAAATACATGCTGCTGTTGCTCAGGTTTTATGAAGAACTTGTGAATATATTTGCAACCCCCTCAAAACAAGTGGGTGCAAAATTTACTCACAGAATCACATATTTGGAAATTATTTGTGCCCTTCTAGATATTAATGGCACAGCCATTTTAACATGATGAGCACAAATTGTGCTGATCATCCTGAGGCTTCCAAGCTGTACTAAATTACAGCCCAGAGATTTCTTCCCTGTATTTTCTGTGAGTGGTGTTGAACAATTACTTGTTGAGAAATCTAAAAAACTTCTCTACATTCCACAATGCACTTACCATGAGGAAGAATCATAACACTAGATGGTTGCTAAGGATTTGGCTCTGCTTTTTCCCAAGGATCCTCCCATATCCATTTCAGAGAGTTCTATTTTTTGGATGGCAAGTTTCATTCAGGCAGATGGACCGGCACCACCACTTTATAGAAATGATCAAGGAAACAGAAGAAAAAATGATGGGGATGTAGCCTTTGGGTACATGTTGAAGTCAGTAGGAAATGGGATGACCAAGACAGCATCTTGCCTCAAGACAGCAACCAAATTGACCACACTCGACACCTGCTGTGTGATGTAGGATTAGGACAAGATAAGAAGTGGGAGAGCCTTCTGCTAGTCTGTCAAGAAAAAGTAATAAACCTCCAGAGAGAACCTGTTGGTAAAAGAAAACCTGATGGCATGGGGATTGATTAGGCAGAGAAAGGCAAGGCACTGGAGAAGGGTGCAGATGTCTCTTTGATTAACTTTACAGAAGACCTCTAAATACAGAATAAAAGTATGAACTCAAAGTATTAATCACAATGACATAGGGTCTGTCTGCAAGAGTTGAGAAGGACAGAGAAGTCCACAGGAGAGTCTCATTGGTGGTCCTCAACAGCCTCACGGCTGTCGAACAGCTCAAAACAAGAGAGTTCGTGCAGTAGACCCTCATAAGGTCACCAGGAAGGCAGAAGGGTGTGGGAGCCAGTGAAAGAGCCAGACCCCAAGAGAGCTCCCCAGGTTAAAGTGACTAAAAAAGCCTCCCCCAGGATGCCCTGTTCTGTTATGGAAATGTATCCCAGTTCTGCTTCCCCAGTTCGCCTTTCCGCCCCCTTGTACCTTTCCTGCTCCTTTGGAAAGTTNGCTATCCGGTGCGTGTGTGTGTCTGTGTGAATGCAGTGGCTGCCGAGCGACTTTCTGTTAAAGTCGGATCCGAGGGTCGCAGCACCCCACCAGAACACCGCCCGGATCACGACAGAAGGGTGTTCGGGAGACCCTGAAAGAACAACGGTGAGACTGAAAGGGTGCTGGACAAGCCATCAGAGCCCACTGGGTGGGGTCCACTGAGTGGGGTCCACTGGCCTAGCTCAGCAGTGTGCAGCTGTCCCAAATGGATGTTGATACAGAAAATGTAGGATATTTCACCCTTGCCTTAGTGACTCTTTAGACTGATCCTAGAAGACAAAATTTGTTAGGTATTTCTTAAATAAATACACGAGGTCCTCTAAGGTCAAATAGTTCAGTTCAAATTTGATGGAAAACTACTAGGAATGATCATTTAATGAGCCTCAGCTATAAATATTATTATTAACATACTGATTATATCTTTTTCTATGCTGCTTTTTCATAGGAGATAGACAGAGATGATGCCAACTGCTCTCAGCAACTGGCAGAAACATAGAGCTGGCTGAAAACCAGCTTGTTGCAGCTCAGATTGGTTAGATAGATGGCATTCAGGAGAGGTATTTCAGACACAGAATACTGCAACAGACTATTCCTGAATTGTTTTTATATTAGACTTAAATTTCTGTGGGATTCACAGATCTGTTTGGGGTCAGCTTTCCAGGGAAAAATGTAACACTGCTGATCATACACGTTTTCTCTTGTGGAAGACTATACTCACAGTAAATGTACTCCCTTTTCTGTGATCTGTAATCACAAAAGTCCCAGGATGTCCACAGAAAAGGAAAACGTGCTAAGGCCAAGCACCCCAACGACATTACTCTTCTCAGTGAATACCAGGGTGCAAGCTGAGTGAAGGCAAGTGAGAGCCAGGAGACCCAAATGACAATAAATGAGTGGGGACCAAAATGAAAAGCATTATTCTAATGATCAACATACCAGTACAGATGCTAGAAAGTAAAAAAAAAGAGATAAGGAAGAGAACACTTTTAAGTGTTAAAAGAATATTTTTTTTTAATTAAATCTGAGAGGACAGGTAAGGTTGTAAAATATGTTCTTTCTACAAACTAAAGTCAGAAGCATTAGAAGTGTAAAGAGGCATGAATTTAAGTAAGAGAGCTATTTATTATAAAAACTAACAATGCATGCAGTTGAAGTTCACTGGTATTTCTTTACAGCAACCCTGGCAAATAGTGTAAGAATTACATAGGATACTATGAACTCTTTGGTGTAATTTCTTTCTGTTTCCCAGTAACAATAAAATAATATACAGGAGTCCTTTTGCTTTCCTCAGCGCAGTGACATTTCACAAAAGGTAAAGTAATGCTGCACCTACTGACTTCCCTTGTCTATTTACAAGAGGAAATGTCATCAAGCATTCAAAATGTCACTACCTACTAGGGTGACGTCATGGAAATATTTCTTCCCCTTCAGATGCTGGTGTTTGGAGCAATAAACCATAATCTGCTTAACGAGATGATGGTTTGGTAGGCAAATAGAACTGAGCTTAATACCTACAAAATGAATTGTGTAGCAAATACATTTGCCAAGACTGAAGACATTTTCCAAGGAGCTCAGACAAATGTTCACTACCGTTGTCTGCCTCTTAAGCCAATTACTGCTGCAATGCAGACAAAGAGGTGCTGTGTCTGCTACTTAGCTGTCTTGTTACAGTCCTTTAAGAGTGTCATGTACACAGAGAAGCATATTTGTAATCTTTATACTAAGTACACTTCACCTTAATTGCATCACCTCATGAAATTATATAAACAAGACTTTTGTATTTGTGCTAGAGATTTCCTTGAGCTGTAGAAATAAGAGTTGCTTATGAATTTCACAGGATGCAGTTAGTGGGTTTAGGACCCACACTTTTTTGTGGGTTTTATTATTTTTGCGAAATAGATATAATTTGGAAATTTCTTTCTGTCATTAAATGTCTACCAGATTAATATTGTTTTGTTTATTTCTTGCTTGTACTCAGACTTTTTTCTGATTCCTAATAAACATAACTTCCTAATAAAACATAAGCCTTAAAACTAAACAGTTTTCAGAAAGAAATTATTTGATATGCATTATCTGCTTAATTTCTTCATTATCAAATATGGCAATAAATATGTATGACAACAAAAAGGCCTTTAAACAAAGACTAACATTATGTCCCTTTTCCATTTTAGTCTGTTTTATCCAAGAGAGATATACACTGGTTCTTGTAGCCTAAGGACTTACAGGCATAGGCATAAATCTCAAAGTGAATCCTAAATTGAATCTACACTATGATGTTAAAAAAATCCACTTAGGTTCTTTTGTTTTGTTTTGTGGTCTGTTTGTTAGAGGGTTTTTTTTAACAATTCTTCAATTCTTGACTAAATTGCAACTAAAACATAAATAAATATATATAGCACAATGCTGGTTCTCCTAATCACTGATAACCTGCAATTGCTGATCTCAGCACCATTATTATGGCAGTCAGCCTCAGAGGCCTTTTAAATACTGAGGAGCTGCTGTGTAAAACCTTATGATAGACACCAGTTTGAGATTTCCAGCCCCTAAAATTAAATACACACTGAGTTTCTCTGTCAGACCACCGAGCTAGTAGTTTGGGGTATATTTATGAAAATTCTCTGGTGAAAACACTGGTTTCTATTAGCTTGCAAAAGAAAAAAGGTGACAGTAAAGGATAAAAAATTTTTGCTGACATTTAACCTGAGCATCTGAACACTTACGCGAGGACATTCAGTAAATCAGCGGCAGGACTGACTGCAAACTTTCCTCCATCTTCTATGCTTTCACTATCAGAGACAGTTCCGTAGCTTCCCCACATTTTTATAGAGCATTCCAGCCTAGCAAAATTCACTGGAGTTCCGAGGAGTTGAGAGCCAGTGCACAGCTTATCTGAATCTCCTAAGTTTCTGAAGATTTCCTATCACAAGATTACACATTTATTTTTAGTAGCTGTACAACTTCTAATGTGAGCACAAACCCCAAGTCAAACTAAGTTTATAAAATTATCAGATAAAGCTAAGATTCTCAGATTTCTAAATGATTCCATTAGCATCATTGAGTAGGATGCATTTCGTGGAGATACAGTTATACACAGTTTAAAATTCATCTGAATATTCCAGTTAAATGAAAGAGCTGATCTCTGGAGATTAACTGAGGAACCATATTCCTCTTACTTGGTTCAGCTAGATCTTTACCAGTTTTGTTTGGAACATTTTTGGGTCTCATGTTATTTATAGGGATCACTTATTAGTGTCTCAGTTCAAATTAATATGAGAATGCAAGTGCCCTCATCCCAAAAATTCTTTCCGTTTTATCAGCTGAAATAGAATTCTATATGTGATATTAAAATAGTAAGGTTGCATCTACATAGTGCAGAAAGCAGACGTTGACTCACAGACACTGGAAAAGAGAAAAAAATCCCAACACATCAAAGTAAAGACAAACCCCAATACTCTACAAATGTTGTTATATTAGGATTTAAAATTCATTAGACCATTATAATACTCTTTTCAATTACTTTCATGCAACTGAAATACTTTATATTACAGTAAATGAAATTTGTATGGCTTATTTTCTTGCAAAAAAGGAATGAAAAATTACTAAAATTATTTACATTAAAGTCAACTTCTGGACTAAAAATAAATAGCCTGAGGATGCTGTACAGGTTAAACGCTGTTGTACTAGCTTACAGGTTAGCTTCCCATTAAAGAAGAATTTCAGGAAACTGTACAAAATATCTTTTCCAGTTTTCAAATATTTATTTCTTAATTTAGAAAGTCTATGTTTATTACTCTTGAACTAAACTGATTAGGCAAAAAATCAACTATTACTTCTTCCAAACTTCTAGCTACAAACATTCAAATCCAAAACAAAGACATGTCCTGTGAAAGTTTCCAAATCATTCAATGTGAAACAAAGTACTGTTGGCATTAGTAATTAAATAAATCATTAAAGATATATCTGTATTATGGTTTCCAGGAAAAAATTGCTCCAGTTGTCACAATTTGGATGAACCTCAGTTTCTCTTAGGAAAGATCCAAGCACACATCCCTCTGTCACACCATTTCCATACAGAGAGCTGCCCAAAAACTTCCCACCTCCTCCAGCATGAGCAGTTAGCAGGCCAGATAGACAGGGTGTAGCAGTAGGTCATCTGTCCTGAAATATAGCCCTAATCTGAAAGAATTGAGAATACATCATTAAAAATTCATGGTGTTAAACAAATACTTATGTTTCAGCTACCTTATTTTCTCCTGGATAATTGCTTTTACATTTGCTTGTAATTTGACATTATGGAATGAACATGTGGTAAAAGAGATATTTAGCTTTCCATTGCAACTGTTGAGAGAAATGGGCCCGATGGAAACAACCGAGCCATAACCGATCCTCAATCACTCTCTGGTAGGACACAGCAGCCCATGGGCTGAGAGAAGAATGATATCCTGGAAGCTCTGCCTCATGAATTGTACTTGTTTAGAATACACAGCTGGGCACATAGATGGTTTAAATCCCCTGGACTGACACTCTCTTCAGGTGAACAGGTCTCCCATGTGCAATTAGTTAGACACAGCATTTGGCAGTGCTTCATGGTTTCCTAGGCAGAGTGCTCTGGTTTGGGTTCTTTCCTGAAACACGAACTCCAAAGAGGATGTTCAGTTTTTCACCCACCTGAACACTGACTTTAAAGAGCTCTTTTTGACATCCTGCTTTTGGCTTTGCTTTCTCCCCTGTTGCTACTTTATCATGCCCACTAGGCTGTACACAAAGCACCTGAAGGATGGCTGTGAAGGAACAAAATAAACAACTATTCTTCACATCCGGGCACATCGTGCCTGCTGGAGTACAGCAAGGCTCAGGGAGGTTTTTAAAAACACTGAAAGACTAACTGCCTTTTATTTCCACACTCTTGTTTTCCCTTTTGAGGACTGTGGGGGAACAATGCACACATACCCATGTTCTCCAGCCCTGTGATACAAAATTATGCAAGTATGAACAAAGCAAAAACTAGTAGATTTTCAAGATCATACAAACAGAGGAATCTATGAAATAAATTAACTCTCCAGGCACAGATGAAAAAAATGCTGATCTTTAGCACCTCCCATTTAATAATGTTAAAGCTCATTACAAACAGTAATAAGCCATGCCTCACGATGGATAATAATATTAATAGTATCTTTTTGGCCAGCAGTCTGATTTTCATAACGTGCCTGTTCATTCATTCATATATTTTATGAGTATAATTACAACAAATGTGTGTTTCTGTTGGCCTGTTATATGCATAAGTAGCTATTTGCATCTGCAAATATCTCATTTACGTGTACGGTCACTGTTATGTCTATGTGCATAATTTAGGTGTGCAATTGCAAACATCATAACGTTCACATATTTATAAGAAAAAATGTCCATGAGCTGAGCCATACATCCTGCAATGTCAACTTTGTGGCAGAACTGTGAATGCAGCACAAATTGTCAGACTCCCAAGCCTGCAATTTAATCACAGAGCCTCACACAGTAGAAGAGAAATGAGAGATGTAAGCAAGCTGAAGGAAACAGCCCAGTAAGGATAATGGTGATCCACCTCAGACTCTCTTTTTGACTTTGTTAAATTGTTAAGGCTAAGGGATGAGACCTGTTGTTTCAAAGAATAGATTACCCTGACTGATGTCTTGTGAAATAATCCTGTGGGATTAACAAAGCAGCAGAGATTCAGCACCAATCTTCGCAAAGATTGATCAACATGCTTCTTTTTTATTCTGTTCTCTAATTTGTAATCTATTAAATTGGAAGGTTTTAAGTTGCTGGACACTTTCCAAACACTTCCGTTACCCAGCTACCAAGATTTGTAGATTTGTAATCCAGTCTTCTAGGGACCATACGATAAACCACAAATGTGATTCTATGATTCTAAAGGATATTTGTGTTAAAGAAAAAAATTTATTTAATTCATTGAGCTATCCAAAGTAACAATTCTTGTTGAGCCATAAGATAGAGTGCATAGCTATAGGGCAAAATGAAGCAAAGTGAGAAAAACAGCAGGAACTTGTCTGGAAAAACTATATTGTGTTTACTGAAAAGGACTACCAACCTCTGAACTCATACTAAATGTAATTCAAAACATCAGAACACACATACACACACAAAAAAGATGAATAGTGAATAAGTAGAAGAAAACAAAAATTCTGTTTTCTCTAGGGTGTCAGGAGGCACATGAGAGCAGAAGGGCGACAGAATCCACAATCTTTGCAGAAGGCCTGTGTTGGGAGCTATAAAAGTCCCAGATTCAGCTCTCAGTTCAGAAAGAGATTTTCCTTCTATGTGACTCTGACAAGACACAACAGAATTAAAACAACAACTTGATGGTGAGAGCAGGACTAGATAGCTGGAGCTGAAGTCCAAATTTGTGACACAATACCTTACTCCTTAATAAATATACTTCAATATATAGGTTTTGAAACTGTGTAGCTACCTCTTTATTTTGTTCAACATTCATAACTATTATCCTGTTTACCAAGAATGTGTCAAGTTAGTTCAATATAAAATGTGTCATCACATACATCACAGTTCAGTATCTTCACATGTAATTAACTTATGCTTTCTTGAAACAAAGCCCCTCAAACATCCTCAAGAGGTAGATGTTTAAGTTGCCTAAAAAAAGAGCAGCAGATGTAACACCTGTATGCAAACAATCCCCCAAGACCACCTCTAATCTATTTTTTTTTTTCCAGTTTAGTAGGATATAGACTAAGTAAATGGTCTACTTGGACTAAAAACAGAGGTTCTCCTCCCTTAAGTGAGATATTCCTGGTGTAAAAGGAGAAGAACAAAAAAGTAACATAACTACAGGTAACACTGGGTTATTTGGATAGAAAGGAAAATCCTGAAATTCTGCTTTCTTTCTTTCCAGATTAGTTTTATGCTTTTATATTCAACTGCCATTTGAAAAAAAAGGAAATAATCCAAAATGCAGCAACCAGAATTTGAAACTTATTTCACTTCTCTGAAGGTAGAAGAAAGTGTTATATTACTGGTACAAGGCTTTCGTTTTTTGCTGCACCAGGCAGGTTACAGAATTTTGCCTGTGAACTGCATTGCTGTCAGTGATAGTTAATGATTACCCACTAGAACTGGACCATTTTTAATACCTGGAACGGATAGCAGGTATGTCAGCACCTGTACATCCAAAGAGTGTATGTGTCTTTTTACCCCCCAGGGTAATCGTGTCTAGTTTTTCCCATTGCTTTCACTTGCTGTGAACTGGTGGGATCCAGCAGCCTTATTCTCCTTGAAATAAATTCCAGCTGCCAAATTTCTATTTCAGTTTGAATTTTGATTTCATTATTGCCAACAAGGATCTGCTTATTTCTCTCTTCCACATTTTATCTATGAAGAATCTTTTCTGACAGCAGTTAGGGATACTAAAGCTGACTTTTGCCCATGGACATTCCCTACATCACCTATATCAAACAAATCAGACACTCTTTTGCCTGAGTGTGTGAGTAAGTAGGTGACTCTGTTTGAAAATATTCATTAAATGGTTTCATTATTTTTCATATTACTTTAAATTCATTAACATATTGGGTCAAATTATGATCTCAATTACAGAGGAGTAAATCTGAGGTAATTACATGTACGCCAAATATGATAAAAATCTGGTGCGAAATAATTAGAACCTTTCAGTTTGTCTTGGTGAAACTTCACTAGTGGAATAATATAAATTAATAAAGACCACCAGGATGTATGATGTCAGAAAATCCACTGAAAATGAAGTCTCCAGTTGCTTTGTTCACAGGATACATATCAAGCAAAGCAAACAAATGAAGCCCTGAGGTCCTGCTAATCAGTGTTAGAACTACTTATGATCTTCTCCCTTTTGGTGGGAACACGACTAATCCACTTGATAAACTGAGCATCAATGACCTTCGTTAAAAGTTCATTGAAACCTCACTGGGTAAATGATAACTATTAACCTTAAATTATGTGGATATATAATTATCCAGATTGGATTCTCTGCATACCTATTACGGGGGCACAACCTGTCTCCCCCAGGAGCCCCCCACCCATACGCACGTTAGAAAGTTCGTATTCTAAACACATTTACAGAAGCAAATACATTAAACAAACTTTTCACTGTTGAAACAAAACCAATATGCTACAAGATAGAAAACATCAGAATTAAAATTGCACATAAACACATTCTGCTCTTTTCTAACACATGCATATGGATTTCAGTTTTGGGCTTCACTTGCATTCTGCTACAGGAACTCTCTCCTTCAACATGGAGGATGGATGGTGCACACAGGGAGAAGCCCTTCCACTTTCTTTTTTTCTATTCAGTACTGTTTGTCATATCCTGAACTACTACAGCAATAAGGATGGTAAAGTCCTGATTATGTAGTGTTTGACTGCTTCATCAGCATTAATGTTTGCTATTCTTCCAACAACTTTTATTAATGATATGGGGCAATTCCTGTCCTATAGGAAGTTCATATATCTGGAAAAAAAAGATGGTCAAGGCAAATGTTGAGAGGAAGGAAATAGAGAAACAGATAATACAATGCTTTAAAAGTATCTGCTTAATGCCTCAGTTTCAGAGGAAATGGGCTATGCATCCCACTCTCACATAGACTCTTCAGGGACTTCTACAGATGCAGCATTTACCATATTCTTGGTTGGCTTGGGGAAGCACCTGCCAGCTCCAGAAGATTTCTTACCTACCCTGGGGTGACCTGAAGGGATTTGTTTGTTTGCTTGTTTGTAAGCAACCTGAAGCGCAGGCAGGGAGAACCCAGGTGGCTCATTTTGGTGACAGCCTGCCTGGCAGGAAGCCAAGCTCCAGGATCTGGGCTGGACATGGCATTGGAGAGCTCAGGAGTTTGCTGCAGTTGCATTGGGAATGATACCTGCCAGTATAGGCATCAGCTGTAAACACTGCAATCACTCTAAAAACAAGGAGCTACTGGGCAAAAAAGATTAAAGTAAAAAATGGTAATGCTAGTTATATGTGCCCAAAATAAGTGAAATAGGATAATTTCTTGCAGCATGTGTTATCATTTTATATCCAGAGGTCATAAATCCAGTTCTCCTGGACACTAGCTGCAGCAGTGAAAGCTCAGCCATCCTCCCACACAGGTATTAGGTCTCCAAGGCAGGGAAAAAGCCTTTGTGTATATGTCTGGTTCAGCATTTCCCAAAGAATCTATGACAGATGAACGGATGGCATCTAATTTACCGAGCTTTTCTTGACAATACAGTAACAACAAAATATTTCAACATTTTAAGGCAAATACAGTTCATTGTTAACAGAAATGAGTGCTGTTTCTTATTAAGTTTAAAAACTCTTCCTTTTCAGGTCAACCATTTCTTTCCCTACCTCCTCAGCTTGTTTCATGCCCAAAATAAAAATAAGCTGATTTAACTCATAAAAATACATTCACACTATTTTTAAAGATCGTCTTTTTCAGCCTTTAAAATGATTTAAAACAAATAGTCAAACAACAAGCATTTCAAAAATTCAGCCATGCGGATGTTTGAAAAGACGTTTTTCTTTTTTGCCTTATAATAATGATAAAATGTTTTAAAAGCGACCTTAAGTACTTGCGTAACTTTTTTGCAAGGTAAATTTCCTAACTTGCTCGTTTGGTCTGTAATCTTTCAGCATGTTGGTTTCCAGTCAAAATGGTTTAAATGTTGATAACTTACAAATGACTTAAACAAAGACCTACTATGAAAATAGTTACCAGTAGTGATCAATACTGGTCTTTATTTCTGTTGATCCAAACCTCTATAGCGTTTCTTGCTGTATCAGCGCTTAAGTGTAGTCTCTCCCAGTCCAAATTAGAACAATGCATCACCAGAATTTCAATAAACATGAACTTTAGGACATTATTATGGTTAAAGGACGGGATGTGACATTTTACTTGCGTAGAAGAAAGTTTAGGTCTTTGATTAGCAGTGCCAATTCATCAGTGTGTTTTTGCACCATGAAGATATTGCTGATTCTGATAAACGTTTTTCATTTTTTAAAGTAAAAGGAATAAAAAAAAGAATTGTGCAGAATGCTCACAGCATTGCATCAGTCAATGCCACAATTTTCTCCTCAGAGGCACACAAGACAGAAAAAGGCCTTACCCTCATTTTGGCTTTACACTGCACCTTTTTTTCATTTTTATGTAAATCACTATCCAAAACCAATATGTCATCTTTCTGGAATAATGTCATCATGAACCTACAAGAGAAGTGCATTTTTGGTTATGGGAAAAAAAGGTAGAAGAAGCCATAAAGAGCTCTGTGCTTTATGAAAATATCAGCCCTTCAAACTTAACGCACATCAAGGATGCATTAGAGTGCTGAGGACAGAAAGTAACAGAGCTCTAAGCAATGATACTGTTGGACTTGAATTTTGCCAGAAGTAGTGGGTGCCAACGTAATTTTGGTGGTGTTCACCATCTTTTCATAATCCAATGGTAGCACATATTTCTCACTTGTCACAGTAAAAGCCTAACACTAATGTAAAGATTTCCAGCTTTTAAAAAATCGTATCTTTAGAGAACATGGCAGAATTGCTTTGTAACAAATGGGTTAACTTTCATTTTGAATCTGAAAGAAAAAATGGAGGGAGAGAACACTAGCATTTTCAGTCAAAACAAAGCTTGCCACAAGAGTCAAATTTAATTTATCAAGAAAACAATCTCTTTACTTCCTTCAGTGAATATGTTTGCCAATCTGCATGAGACCTCTGAACATAGTGGTCTCTCTAATTAAATATAAATTCTTTATATTTATTCCTGAAATTTAGAGTATGTTAAGTTATGGTTGGAAATGACAAGACCTGTTACTTTTGGGAAATGGCTTGAGTTAGGAGGAAGAAACAGACTACAAAATGAGGCTTTATATAGAAGTCTTTCATCTCTAAGGTATCTCAAATTGCTTTCAGAAAAAAACATTGCTACATCAATCATATAAACCCAGAGAACCTTTCAGAGATGGCAACATGAAGTCAACAGCTGTTCACAACTCAGTTCAAAGTGCAGAAAGGTTTATAGAGTTTGCTACAACCCAGAGACGGTAAGCTATAAAAAGGATAATTTCCAACTGCTTGGACATGTTAGCTGGAGCGGTCATATATGTAACTCTGAATTGAACTATCAGCTTAAATTTAAGTCTTTGGGGGATGGTTTCTTTATGTTTTCTTATGCTTTCTACAATACTGCTTTTAAGAAACCTCTCTTCTTTCCAAGCTGGTTCCATCACCTGTGGCCTTCAACATGACCAGTGTGATCAAGGTTTATCCACACGATACGTAGGCTATGTGAGAACAGATTCCTGGGTTTCACGTTAGTGTGTCTTATTTTGATCTTATTTACACCCTGTAAATGTATTGCAAAGAAATAAACTTAGATGAAGTGCCCTTTTTAAGAAAAAAAATTAGATGGAGCACTATTAATTCACACATACCTACTATTTGCAAATTGTAATGCTACTTATGCTACTGTATGCACATTAAGCAAAATGCCCTGTAATCCCAAGAATACTATTTTTATTTTCTTTTAACAGTTTTACCCAAATAGGTGACAGATATATAAACAACTAAATGCATCTGAAAATTCCAGATGTTCTGAAAATATGTTTTGATAACATCAAAAGAAACAAACACATTTTTAAGCAGAAAGACCACTTTAAAATGATAAGTGTTATCTTTTGAGGAGTTTATACTGCTCAGAATTAATATTTTACATAAATATGGGGATGATCCCTCATCTCTCAGCAGCAAACCAAGGAGGGAATCAGGACACTTGTTCAATTGATTTCTCATTTGCTTTTGAAGAGAGAGAGGGAAAAAATAACACTAGCAGGAAGCAGCTTTGTTGGAAAAAAAGTTAAGCTAGGTGAAAAATCAGATCTAGAAAGCACTCAGGTAAGTTTCATGTCTAAAACAACAAATCTGGACACCTAATGCTGGCAGCACTTGGTAGAAACCCTGTTCATTTCTTGTCTCCTTGTGTCTACCCATGAGCTGATAAAGACCATGGAAGTCAATATACAGCAATAACTTCAACACTTAAAGAGATAATATTGGCAAGATAGTCAAGAATATGTTCCAAAAAACTTAAAAAAACATTCCTCTAAAGACAAGGGGTATTTCCCATTTCTCTGTACAAGTGAAGGAAAAAAAATACCTGTTTAAATCATCCTCAGCTTCTGTCCTGCTTCCCCAAATGCTGGAAGATACTACTTTTTGGGCATACAGCATGATAGGGGATACACATGATAGAGTCACCCCAAGACACATTCCTACTGACCTCTTTCAAAATTAAATTTTTAACTAGTAATCACTTCTGGAAAAGAAAAAAAAAAGGGCCAAAGCATGTACAAAGGGCATTAAATTTGTGTTATTTGCCCCAAAAAGGCAAATAACATTAAAATTGAGTAAAAATTGTGTAAAAAATTGTCATTTTTTCAAAATGTGAGAAAACTTATTTTCATTTTTAATTATGGCCCAAGTCAATTGACATATTTACGAAAGTCTCAATTTTTTGTTCCAAGCAGCAAGCAGAGCAGGGTAGCTTATGAACCTGTGCATGTGGGTGCACGTGTACACATGCATTACTACTGTGTAACGCGGAATGAACTGCAAAGAACCAGAGGAGCATTAGCTGGCATACACATAATTGCACCTTTACACTTCAAATGGAAATACAGAACCCAGTAACATGTTGCAGTTCTGTAAAAATCAGTTTTGTTCTTTTCCACCAAGAATCATACAAATTACTCCAATCTCTGTGAACTTTCAAAATACATGATGGATATATTACCTTTGTTTTCTTAACTACATCTACCTTGCCTTGAATTTTTAATTTTTTTATACATATGTATGCAATTTTATATTTTTTTTTTCATTTCATTATCTTAATTATATCTGTTTTTCTTTTCTCACTGAAAGGGTTAAACTTGTTGCTCCTACCTAAGGCCACAGTGTACAGTGTTTACAAGAGCTGCTTTCCCTTCTGAAACTAAGGCTGAGAAAATTACTTCTATTCAATGCTTCTGCTTTAAAAAGGATAATGATTTCATCTGGTTAGAGCTGTCTGTACCTACTTAGTTTATTGCAGGGAAGAAATTGCCTGTTCACTCATGATAAGATAATTTGTCGCCTTGGAAATTAAATTATCCATTCCAGTTTACCTTGAGGAGGAATACTATATAATACCTATTTGTTCCATTACACCCTTTAAATCAGAAATACGCTTTACTCTACAAATATGTTCCATGTAATCAGAGACATTAAGACAAGTTAAAATAGCCCCTGACTGCAACTTAATTAGCCTCCAAAGTTGTCAATTGTGTAAGACTTGAATCCAGTGGAACTAAAAGGATATTGAATAAATAATTTCTTTTAAAGAATAAAACTAAGCCTGCAATACATTTTTAAGATAGCTTTTTACATTTTTTTCCATTCTAATAGTCACAGAAAGCCATATAGGGTACACATCTTCACTCTATCAAACCAGAACAACGTTTCTAGGTATCATTACAAGATAGAACAAGCAGGATCAAACCTCATTTTTCACCTAATACTTTAAATTATATAAGGGATTAAGGATTATAAGAATGTGGCTAATGTGGGGTTTTTCCTGTTTCTGCCAGATTGTGTTTAAATACATAAATATGGTCTGTTTTTCAGAGACACTGGTTTGTAAAATTACCATTTCTCAACCAATTTTAAAATCCAAGCTGAGCAAGGGGGTTTAATATTTAAAACCTGCTATCAAAAACCCACAGTAATTAGGAATGGCCAGAGTTCTAGGCCAGGGAGAACACATCAGAAATACTGGGTAGGGCATGGTAGGACACAGCTCTCAAGCCACTGTTGGACAATAGGCTCTAAAAACAGCTTCTGAATCCTCTATAAAGCTCATCTATGGAACCGCATAATCCAAGTGATTCATTAACTTCTTGCAGATGGAAATTAAAAAAAAAAAAAAAGGCCAAGAAAATTAGATTTTGCCATAGCGTATCTTTTCTAGCCTTTGAGTAGTGATGAAGAGAAGCTGGTCTTGTGATGGTGATAATGGATCATGAAACAAAGCCTCGTGCTGTTGGCTCTGACACAGGCTCTGCGCGTGACCTTCAGTGAATCGTATAATCCCCCTGCTCCTGTTTCTCCTCTCTCCTCTTGCGAAACAAGGAAGACAATTTTTACCTACAGCGAGAAAATTGTACAGGGGATTAATTAGATATTTACTGGATGCTTTAGATGAGAAATATATGGAACCACCCACTTTATTTGAGGCTGAAATATATTTATTTTTAATTGAGTTCTAGAGATAGAAGTTTTCCAATAAAAACAATTTTTTTCTCCCCAAAATACTGGTTTGACACAAATGATCCTTTTCATAGTACCAAAGTGGCTGAAGAAGTTTTAATAAGGGAGATTTTCAGGTTCCTGGGGAGATTTCTGCATCCATCCTAGAACAACTGCGAAATGCAATTTGGTTTTCCCACTGACACGGATGCTTACTAAGCCCATATTACAGCTAACAAAAAATATATGACAGTAACACTGAAATATCATGACCTTCCTTCACCTTATTTTTAATCTTGCTATCTCAGTCTCACTCACACATTAACAACTGCTATATCAAATATATTTTTCAGTAGTATTTTTCCTGTTATCTCATCTTGCTAGTACATGTGACATTTTGGAAAAGTTGAAAAGAATTCACAGGCTTCAGTGGTGGAAAATAACAGATATGCATGGAATGTGGGCTGGAAGGCAGATTTTAAGTAACAAGGAAAGAAAATTCCCCTCCATTTCTAGATCCACTTATTAGGAAATTAATTATATTATTTACTAAGTAGAGAAGCATTTACTGGGAGAAAATTCTGCATGTGAATAAAACATGATTAGATATTAGTAAGTAAAATGGCAAAGTGTCTCCATTAAGCTTCAAAAGAGCACTTAAGCAAGCAGGATCCAAGCAACAAAATTGCAAGAAATCTGAATTATTCCAACATCAAATGAATTTAATTCATTTACTTCTGGATGGCATGGTGTGTGCTCTCAGTAAACAAGGACAATAAATTATTTCTGATACATTTGTGATCAAAAATCAGGAATAAAAGAGTAAAATCATCTTTTGACGTAGAACCTGTTGGCCTGATGTATTTTGTACTTATCAGCTATTGCATACTAGTGAGAAATAACGGTTGATCCAGCAGTTACTCCCAATTTTCAATGGTTCACTAGTAAAGGTGAATATTAGAGTCTTATAAAAATAGCCACCAAATATTTTTTTAAAATGTACATTAGCACAATTGTTTTCAGGAACATTCTCTTAAATAATGTAGACTCTACAGGCAATATTAATGAACCCTTTGTTCAGCTGCATTTTTCATTTTAAACTGGGAAGTGCTATTTTACCTTGCCTTTTCTGCTAATCCTTCAGTATTAGTGGCATAGCCACCAAAACCACAGCCCATGGACTTGAAGTTCTTTAAAAAAAAATAACAAAACAAAACATGAAGATATCCAAAAACTATAATAAAAAGTAGCACTTAACCTAAGTCTGGGTTTGTAATTTTAATTCCAGGAAAAGATGCACAGACATAATACAGTTGAGTTTCAGTCCCAATTGTGGCTTTAGCTGTCTGTAATGCTCAGAAACAATGGTTTGAAGTTCATTATTTTTTGTTCTGAAGCCACCCTGCTGTTCTCACCAAAGCAAAAGCAGGTCAGAACCAAGCTATTTAATTAGTTGTGAAGGTAGGTGATGCTTAAGCATGCTGCCAATCATTTTCTAACTATTTATAATTTTCCATCAGGGATAGATTGACAATAGAATTTCAAAACAACATGCAGAAAATGATAATTCATGAAAAATGGCTGTGAGGAGTTAATTTTAGCAAAGGGAAAGGCTAGAAAATAATAGATTATAAATTATTAAACATAAGAATACATCTTTGTTATGCCTGAATAGCACTCAAATCTGTACCATGAATTGAATAGAAACAAAGTAAACCAATAGACTTCAGTGTTAAAAAAAGGCCACTGATGAGAGCTGAAATGATGGAAGCACACAAAGCAGCTCACCAGCACGTGTAATTTTTATTTTCCTGGGTGTTTCAGAGCTTGAACCAGGGTTTGTCTTTGTGATTCCATCAAAACTCCACTTGTGTACATAGTGCAGGCCACTAAATTTTGCATGATTACTAGCAGAATAAAAGTTGTGGTTTTCGCACTAATTTTAGCTTTCAATAATAGCATAAAATATAAATAACTCTTTTGTAGTTGTGGGGGTTTTTTATTTGCAACGTCCCTCTTTCAATAAATTGTACAAGTTGTTATACTCAGAAATGTTATTTTTAATTTACTGGTCTTAGGCTGCAGTATTTCTAACCTTAGGAACTCTCAGTGTCCCATCTGGAGCAAAGAGGGATAAAAATATAACATCTTTGGGGGAATTCTAGGAGGAACTACCTTCAGTAGGGGCTCTGATCATGAGAAATCAGGTTCCTTAGGTGCAGTAACTTCACAAATTTAACAATTTGGCTCCCAGAGAAACAAGAACTTATGACTTATACCCATTACCAAACACACCTAAAAACTTCAGACCAGCTGCCTCAGGTCAAAGTAAGCACCAGTGACTGCTGTGTTTCAGCTAACACCCAAAGGAAACCAGCCTTTATGGTGAAGAAGGGAGCTCTCCCATGACTTAAAGTATTTTGCAGTAAACAGAGTTGTGTTTTAATTAAGACTAAAAATTAGTATCAATGATGCACTACCTGGAATGCTAAACCAGCCTTTTTCCTGTTCTTAATGAAAATCAGTTAGCTAGCTACAGCGTTAATGAAATTTTCACTGTTTATCTGCTAGGTTAAGAGTCTTCCTAATAGGTGGCACAGTAACCAGTGCTATTAAAGGAAGTACGCAGAACCTTAATTTAAAACACTAATTAGTCCTAAAATAGTGAAGATTACATTGTAGGAAAAGGGACTCACTGCATAACAGCCTTGTCTATAAGAACTGAGAAGGGACGTATCTGCTTGCCTTTAAAACCAAGATCAAAGGCAGCTTTTGTTTGGTTAGTGAGGTGTTTGCTTCCACTGTTGTCATAAGACCCCTGAAATAAAGCAGGGAATTTGAGAAAATAAATTTTGACTTAAAAGCCAGTCCTCTGGAAGAGAGCCTTCATGAAGATTAAGGGGTAAATTGGGCATTGCTTCTAATCTTGTAAGAGAATAAAGTAATCAGGACAGTACTAAGGGAACATCTAGGTCATCGAATTCAGTAATTTTGATATTCTGATTATTTATTTAATCTATTGAACTACACAGTTTTCATTCCTTTGTGGAATCTCTTTTTGAGTGAAGATACATTGTTCTACAGATTCCTGCGTAAGATTATATTCCGCAACAGGAGAAATGAAATAGGTCTGAAAACCACAGGAATTCCAGTACTGGATTGCTAAAACATCATAAATTCCCTCATAATAGATATACAGCTATAGAGATATGTCTTCAGTAAGAAAAGGTTCATAGGAAGGTAAAGTATAAATGCTATTGGTTTTTATACACCTGCTCCATGTCAACTTTTGCCTTCAAATCACTTCATCTTCTTGATCACCAAGCTATCCAAAGCTGTAAAAAGAATTGAGTCCATAGACTTAAAGAAAATTTTTGTGTAACTTGGAATAAAATCTATTTTGTTAATGTAAGAAGTATTTGCTGGGGAGTTTTTCTTGTTATAATTGGTTTTAAATAACGAATATGGGTGGCACATGTATCATTTCCTTCTCCACTGGAAGTCTGAAACCTTTGGAGCTGCAAAGACACATGGAGTAAAACCAGAATGATCACACAGGCTCCTTTCTATCAGGACACTGTGAAAAGGATCAAAACATCATCACATTAGGAGAGAATAAGGAACAATGCACCTGTTCATTGGGAACACACAAGACACAGAATAGTAAAACCAAAACATATTCTAACAGGTTGCTTTCCAGTTTTTGTTGACTGAACTTAGTGTTTTCTCATGCATTTGATACCCATCCCAACCATTTTCTTGGGTATACATTCTTGTTTTATCCGTATCTGGTTTTGCTTCAACTAGTTTATAAATGTGTGTGTGTGTGTATATATATATATATGTGTGTGTATATATATATATATATGTACATATATGCATATATATGCATATATATAGATAGATAAATAAAATTCTTATGTGTTGGCTCTGGGAATACAAAATAATAAAACGTATTTTTGAGCATTCCAGACAAGTAGTTCAGACAGAAGAACAAGTATTTTCCAATATCCTGTTTTGAAACTAAGAATTAAAAGTGTTCTTAGGAAACACTAGACACCTTTCCTGACCCCCTGCGTCCCCACGGGTGGCCTCTGATGCTCCAGAGTAAAAGTAAAGGACCCTCACAGTGAATAGTTAAAAGGCATGTTTCCTATAAAAAATAATATTCCTATCTCCTATCACTGTCTTTATCCTAATGCATGAAAAGTTATATCATTTCTAGATCCCTGATTATTTTTAAAACCCTAGTAACTCTGGCCATTGTCATAATCTATATAAACATCCATGTCCTTTTCTAATCCGACTGAGCTCTTGACTCCAATAATATATTGTGGCAATGACTTTTGTTAGCTTATTGTTGGCTGAAAAAGTAATTCTTTCTCTTGATTTTAGATTTGCTGTCTTTCAATTCTCTGAATACTGCCTTCCTCTGATATTATGCCAGAAGTTAAGTAGGAAGCCTGCACTAGCTTCTCTATAAATTCATTTTTACTCACAGTCTTTTTTACTTGGTTATTTTTCATGTCCTATCTTGTTCATCTCGATTCCGAAGTAAACTGCTGCTGTCTTTTCAATCTTACTTCATATGGTAGTTTTTCCACTTCTCTAAGCATTCTTATTGCCAATCTCTGAACCCCTTCTATTTTCCCTATAGTATTTTCTGGAATAACATAAACAGAGCCTGAAAGCTGTGCTCCAGGGGCAGCCTAGGCTACAAATAGTATTATAATACCATCAATGTCAATTTAATAAAAATCCTAACCCTAGATTTCTTTTCTTTGTTAACCATTACTGCTGACTGATGAGGGTTTGCAGTTGTTTGAGTTTCTGATCTGGCAGTCACAGCTATGGTACATTTGATTCCAGATGTGGTGTAATAACATTCACGGAACATGTTTCCTAATACCTGCTGAACTCACTGAATATAGTGGATGTATTTTTTTCCCCCTTCATACTTTATAGCCTGAGAGCAACTGCACACACTCAACATGGAACAACTGTGCTTTCCATTCTCTCTTGGAAGTCTGTGATGCCTCAGGCACTTTTCAAGCAATATCCTTTTATTTCAAATAAAGAGAGCCGATTGATCTCCTGGAGTAAAATCAGGTCTCCCAAGAACATCCAAGCCCCTCTTTTGACAGTGGGCAGTAAAATGTACTGGTATTGACCACCTTCACATGATAACTCACAACTGTCATCATCTTCTTTTTGTACAGTAGAAACTCAGACTGAATACTGTAAAAGTCATGGAAATTGTGCCTGAAGCACAACCTCCCACCAGAGAGCTGAATGTTGTCTTTAGATCTTAGAGGAGAATTTCCACTCATTTCTGTGTTCATGAGTTCCGTTTATCCTTCATAAGCCAATCACGCTGCATTGCTTTCCAGAATATGGATGAAAAGTTTCCACTAAGGTCCTCTGCCTTGTCACCTAAAGGAGACTTCTGCAGCATATTGGGGTACAATTTGTTATTAAGGGCAAGCGTCTAACCTGTACGATCACGTAGAATGTTTACCTGACTCTCAGAAGTAAAAATATTCAAGACTTGTTACTTGTTGATGGCAGAGTGCTTTAAAACAGGCTTAATCATTTAATCAAAGGGATTTAGGAAACAAAGCAGAGTCTATTAGAGTTTATTTTACTACAACAATTCAATAGCCACCTGAGATTAATAATTTTGAAAAAACACCTCCACACCTATGTTGCCAGTCTGACACTTATTCCTCTCTAAACTTCTTGCTGTTGTATTACACTAATTTCATACAGTTCTTTATATTGAATTGCAGATTCCTTCACAGCAATTCTCTACAGAACCTAGTGCCTGCCTGATGCATGTCAGAATCCTGCACAAGGATAGGGGGATTCAGGTGACTAAAGGAGATTGCTTTGTGGAAGCCAATTATTCATTCTCTGAATTTCTACCATCTCTGATGTATGAAGGAAAAACCAACTCTCTGCATAGGCTGACTTGTTAGAGCTGAAGCAGGAGTAAAAAGAGTCTGTGACCAAGTAGGAATGACTATGATGAGTAATAGATTTGTCACTACAAGTAGAAAAAAAAAGAAAAATGTTTCTGTAAAATTGAAATTATTGTACTGTTATATGGGTGAAAAAATCTTTATTCCTCCACTATAAAAGGAAAAGAGAAAGGGGGGCAACAACTATTTTTCTCCAACATTTTTTGGAGTCTGCACTTTTTAAAGTGCAGACATAAAACTGCACTTTGAAATCAACTTTGAAGTCCCTCTGGTTTATCTCATGTTTTAAGGCTCAAAGGTCCAAGTCCTTCCAAAGCCAGCCTTAGTAATCTCTTCGAGAGAGGAGAGACACATTTGACTTGCACCAGTCCCTCGAATCATCCAAGTGACACAGTAAATGTCTTAAGATTGACACTCTTCTTTGATCCCCTTGAGGGGTGGCACAATCCAGGCCACAGAGCGGCAGAAGAATAATTTTTTTTCCTCTATGACAGTCTTGTCTATATGCAGCTCCAAAGGAAATGATTCCTCTTCTATTATCCTAAATACAACATAACTTGAAAGGAAAGAACATAATTCCAGCCTATCAGTTTTTTTGAATGGAAATCAGAAATCTAAATTATAATCTATGTGTCATCTTTGCATTAGGAAGTTAACATTGCCCAAGCACTTCACAATGAGTTCTGCCAGCAGCTGGTGCAATGTTATTGTGGTACTCCAGAATTTCAAACCAGTTTTGAAAAAACCAAAATTAATTAACTTCCACTTCTGTTTCATCTACGAAACTCTTCGCTAGGAAGAATATTTGCTTCAAGATAAAAAATTATATAGAGCTGTTGGCATGCAGGGATTTTTTGGATTTGGTAAGACTGTCAATTACACCAGGATCCAGTTTTATTTCACCACAGACAATGGCAACTCTTTGACTTTATAACTGGAAAAAGCTTAAATTTGGCTGTCACATCTATAACTGCTTTCTGTATTTTCTTTTTCCTTCCAGAAACAGAAAACCGGTAATATTAGAATTGCTATTTTTCATGATAGGTGGTTTTTACATAAAGGCCCTCCAGAAAGCACAAAATTCTTTATCTCCTTTTCTCAAGTATGCCTGAGCTTCTGAATATTTATGGCCCTGTGGCCTATCTTTCAGAGGTTTAAGCCACCTGCCACAGACCAGAATGGAAGGAAGTCCAGCCTATAACAGTGAATTTTAATTCTTTCACAAACAGTTTTGTGATGTTCATCATATGATATTAGAAAAAAGCATCAAGCTCTCTCTTCCAAGTCAGTCACACACTCATTAAAGTCACTTTTGAACACAGGACTTCTGTTTTTCCCCCTCCTGCCTTTAAGAGGGCAGGTCTCCTAAGGAGGCGGCTTATTCTCACCCAACTCTTTTCACTGTAAAGCATTTAACAAGAGAGAAACTGCTACTGAGGTGTTGCTAAATCTGTAAAAGCTTTGGTATGATGCTTAATAGCAGAAGAAATTTATAAGTGCTATCATACACTCAAACAAAAGTTCTGTGTCAAGGTAAATTATAGGAAATCTTATGAAGAAGAGGCACTTAGGTACTTCTCCTTTGTATTTTGTGCACCTGACATTTTACATCCTTTTTAACAAATCTAGAAAAACCTCTGGTGATACAAATTTTCATCGAAATGTGAAAACACATATTCCAAGTAACAAATAGACCTATGTATCAGTTTCCCATTAATTCTACCGCATTTTTTATAGAACTACAGGGTTTTCTTCCACTAAACTTTTCCTTCACGTTTATATAGAACATCTGACTATATTTTGTAGCATTAGAAAATACGAGACTGATTCATCAATGCCTTGCACCATCTGTAGTCATTGTAGTTGTACAAAATGAACGCAGATCATAGATCTTGCCTTACAGTTTTAAAGGCTCATATTAGATTTTGCAAAATTGCATTTGTTTTTAAATACTAGTATATTTTTATATGTTGATATAAAGAAAGCAACATAGATACAGCAAATCTTTGTAGGTCAGTAAGTACAGAAGCATTTAAAAACAGTCGCAAAGGTCCTATTTGTCTCAGGGCATATCAACAGATACAACTCACTACGTGAAATTTCATAGTCTTCCCATAAAACAAAACCGAAATCTCGCACAAGAAAACTGAAATGAACAAACATACAACTTTGATAACTATTTTGCAAAAATTCCAACTCTTAAAAACGGTTTTCTCCAGACATAAAACAATAAATTCATATTGAATTGAATATCTTGCCTTGTTCTAACATCCTTAGTTATTAGAATTCTTACCAAAGCCAAGTGCAAGGATGCACAAGTGGGGAGGCAGTATAAATTATATCCTTTCTGCAGGTTCACTGGAATCAGATAGATTGGCAGTTCATCAGATAAATTTCAAAATATTTGTTTTATTGCTGATGAGGTATTTCTTGTGGGAAGAGAGAAGAAGTGAATAATTTATCTGAGTGATAGGCAAGGGACAGGAACAGTTCCCTTTGTGATTAGCAGTCGCTTCCTGTCTAGGGCAGAAAAATAATTCGCTGCTGTGGATTGCCAGCCTCTGGCTTGTTATGGTCCACACCACACTGTCTGATTTAAATAGATTGCTCTAGAATAATGTGACAGCATCATAAAATACAGGAGAGATGACCAAGTTACTGATATGCTGGGGTATTATCCTTATAGTCTCGAATTTTCAAGCCTGGCTCTTGAAGACACCAGACATTTCACAGGGGACATGGCAACACAGAGACTGATGGAAGCATGGAACCAATACTTTAAATTATTTCTGACTCTGCTGTGGGTCTGCAAAGAGACTGTGCCCTTTCCAACTTTTAAAATTATTATAATAAAATTGCCTCACCTGGTGATGTGCTCCAAGATCAGTTCAGTAAAATGTAGGTAGCAATTCTATTACTTTCAATGCAGATAGCCAAGCCATAGAATCAACACAAATACACCACATATGTGTGTCACTGAGCCATCAGATGTTCAAAGTGTAAACATCCATTATCATTTCAAATGCCCTGAACTATCCACTGTCTTCACCTCCAAAGATCTAAGGTCCCATTTTGTACCAGAACATACAGAAGTCACAAATACCATGGGGAATCTGGAAAGGCACTGGATGACTATTTAACTGCCTCCATCCCATGTTATGCAGCTACAACATTTTATTAAAGTTCATTTTAACAAGAAGTCCTCGTTCATTTTTTTTTCTAATAAGTCAAGTCTTTCTTAAATAAGAAATATTTATCAAAGCAGAACTGCAATGCAGTAAAACAAAGGCAAAACATCATTTCAGTTTGTGTCTATAACTTTCATGGTGTTAGAGGGACCAATCTCTCCGCAGACAGTGTGCCCAGAGTAGACCCTCACAATAAAGAAATGTGTCAAAAGTATCAGCTGTCAAAGAGGCATCAACCTTCCTTTTGTGTCTTCCAGTACCTATAGAGGCTATGAGAGAGCTGCAGAGAATTTTACACAGGCATGTAGTGATACAGCAGGGGTAAATAGCTTTAAACTGAAAGAGGGCAGGTTTAGATTAAATACTAGGAAGAAATTCTTCACTGCGAGAGTGGCAAGGCACTGCAACAGGTTACTCAGAGAAGCTGTGAATGCCCCATCTCTGCAAGTGTTCAAGACCAGGTTGGATGGGGCTTGGAGCAACCTGGTCTAAAGGAAGGTGTCCCTGCCCATGGCAGGGAAGTTGGGACAAGGTGATCTGTAAGGTCCCTTCCAACCCAAATCATTACCTGATAAATGGCAATCCCACAAAAAACTTTGTCTGTATACTCCTGTACATCTACAATGAATTAATAGTTCAGGAAACACAGCCTGGTCAGAAAGCAAGCCTCGAGAAAGCTGTGATTGTTGCAGCACTTGCCACTGCAGGTATTCACTGCACTTCATTGTCAATATGGGCTTCTTTCAGTGTAGCTTAACACAATTCTAATCTGTGAAAACAAAATAACCCTGTCTGTCCTAAGGCATGTGCACTGATGAAACAGCTTGGGGTGACAAATATTCATACAGTCCAAAGCAGTACAAGAGTGTGTCTGCATATATATATATATATATCTCTATATATATATATATCAATGATAATAGATTTCATAGACTGATAATCTAGAAACTTAGTCAAGGAAATTAGACCTAGAATTTTATTGCATTTGTAATGAAGTTAATTATTCACAGGTAGTGAAACACTCCATTTTAACATAACCTTGACTTGATGGCTTGTAAAAAATACCATAAGAAAAAGAACAGGGGGAAATAACCTACTCATCTGCGCCTTATTATTTTCTCACAAAGACAATTATGGGGAAGCTTTTTGGAGTTTATTTTGCTCATCTGAATTAAAGCTCATTTAAATATTAAGAAACAAAATCCTGTATTTCTTCAGTCCTGCTTTTCCTGTGATATTTACCGCCAACAGCACTTTTGTATATATATACCCCAGGAGACGTAAAATCACATATTTGTTTTGTGAGTCAGAGCAGTAAGACAGTGGTAAAACTCCATCTGGCAAGCAAGCAAAAGTTCATTTTTGTGTTTCTGTTATCACTAAATGTTATTCAAGATTCTCATTACACTTGTCATCCCAGTGCAAGGTTAATTAGAATTAATAAATGCTGTATTGATCCAAAAGGAAGATATAGCAAAAAAAGAAAAAAAATACTAATTATCGTCCATCCAAAATAAAACAATTTGACATAGGACACACTGTGCAGATGGACTCATCTTTAGCTGAAGATGGAAAAATCTGTTAAAAAACTTAATGCTTCCTTTAGGTTTTTATTTTAAGGGCTCAATGACCAATTCTTAGTAAAATATCTCACATAATGGGTTCAGTACAGGACACAGGAGCCTTTAATCCATTATTGACCTGCTTGGCAATTTTTAGCAAGTAAATTCATTTCTATGCTCCTTGATTTACTTGTCTATGGAACCAAAATAAATTTTTTTATCTGCAATTTAAGACCTCCTAAAGTTTCTGGAACTTCCATTACAAAGAGGTGCCATTTCTATTCCTGCCCAGCAAAGGACCACAAGAAAACTAGGGGAAAAAAAACCAAAACAAAACAAAATAAAACTTGCTGAGAGCAAGCAGCCCTACTTTGTGTTAACAGCAACAAGAACTGATGGTTTAAGGGGGGTTTTGTTGTTGCTGTTCTTTGTTTGGTGGTGTTTCATTTGGCTGGTTGAAGGTTTTTAGTATTTGGTATCCTATTAGTAAGGAATATTAGCTGCATTAAGCACTTAGCATGTTCCAAACATTCTAGACATTTTACTACAAGATTGTCCAAGAGCACTTGAATATCCAAGAAGTGTTTTATTTGAAAAAAAAAAGAAAAAAACAGATATTAAAGGAGTTTTCTTCAGAACCATAAAGAAGTGCATTACAAAGGCAAAATAAGAAGAGGCTTCCTCACTTGCTCATCTTCTTACCTTAATGTAGTGTCTTACTATTACACTTTTAGACTTTACTTTTTCTATATTCAACTTTTTTTTTGCTTCCAGAACTCACAGAACTTAATTCGTTGTACTGTCTCACTTGCACGTTAAAAATTTCCCATGTCTACCTGTTGTGTGTAGGATCAGAATTTAAAGAAATAAATTTTTAAAAAGTCAAATACAAAATGACTTTTTCTTATACTTTTTCTACATACCTACACATGTATAATGATAAGAAATATGTAAGTTTAATATTTCCAAAGATAAAACTGGTTTTTCTAACTGTCTTTATCTAATTCTCCCTTTCTCTTTGCCATGATATTTTATGCATGACTCTCTTGAAAAGTAAACTGAAAAAATGGAGAAGTCTCTTTTCAATTAAACACTCCCTAATCCTGCTCTATTCAAGGAGAAGTAGAAGAGCAAAGAGCCATTATTTCTTAAATATCATTGAAGTTTGTGCTAGATCAGTAAAAAACTAAAAAGTCTTCCTTGCTCTATCAACACATTACACTATTACTCCCAGGACTTTTTGTTTTCAAAACTAAACTTCTGCAAGAGCCACTGACAACACAGATTTGTTATCCTCTCTCTATATAACACATTAGCATAGGTGGATGGCTGTATTTGATATTACTTACCTGTGGGACAACTCTACATGCTCAGTTCTTTGCAAGTTCCTAATTTAGAGCTATGACACATCAATAAACCTGTCATTAAACATCTTTTTTTTCTGTATTTTTTTCTTTTCTAGAAAAAATGTACTTGATGCTATCTGCCTTGTCAGTGAATGACAAATATACATTCACACCTGAAGTAATGGTTTTAGATAGTCAGCAAGACATGGAATTCTGACAGCTTGTGTCTCTGTGACCCTCTTTAGAGAACATATTTCAACTTGCATAAGTAACTTGAAGCTGATTTTATTTTATTTATTAGTGTTTGTGAGCTTGTGCTTTAGGATAAACAACAGAAAAATAAGAAAATACTGTCATTGTGAGATGAAATTTATGTTTTAATTTGTGATGTTCGCAGTACTCTATATCACAAACACAAAGACCTTGCATTTCATGAAGCATCACATTTTTTTCCCAAGCAATTGGAAATCCAAATATACAGGAAAATTTAAAAAATGGTAAGAGACTGGAACAGTCTCTAGTGTTAATCAGGTGCTCAACCTCCTACAGACTGCAAACAAGAGTGAGATGCCTCAGATTACAAGTCACTTAGAACTTTACCTTTGCATAAAATATTATTTAGTAATAATTTCTGTCTATTAGTCACAGCAAAAGAGCATATCTTAGGATAAATCCTTTCCTTGGAGGCACCACACACTTCCCCTTTCTATCACATCAAAGTTTAGGAACGTCTTCTGAGTCAAGCCTATTTGCAGCCAGTGCTTTCCTTGCCATGCGCTTCCCACACACACAACTATCTTACACACACAGATGAGATCACCTTAACTTGCCTCATCTTCACAATGCCAGCCTCTCAGATCAACATTTAAATTTTCTCACATAAATATTAATGTTGACTTCTGTGTTATACTAGCATGGAACAGAAATTCCCTATAAGCATCTTCAGAAATATTTCTTAACCCATTACTTTTTCTGGGATGTATGCCATTAACTTTACAGCTTCATTTGCTGACCAAAAGCAGCCAATACTTGTTTCTTTCTCTAATTATTACTTTTTTCTTACAGGGGCTGTCTACTGTCTGAGACGGAAATTGTCTTTTTGTTCAGTGTTTTGTCCAGAAGATAGGTAGATATTAGGATCATGAATAAGAAATTATTTCCTAAAGTCTGCTGAGGGAGACAAAGATGTGGAAGATGTCTGATTGGAGAGATACTTGTACAGAGTTTAAATGCATGAGTCATGCCTGGAATCACAACCTAGCTATTTCTGTTCTTTTATTCTCTAGCCGCAAAAAAATGCAAGTTGGTTTCAGATTGTATTCAGTCTTTTATATGGCAAAAAATCTCTTTTTACTTGCAATAAAACAACACAGTTTCAACTTTTTGGATTTTTATCCCTTCCTATATATTGAAATCAACTTGCATCTAAGCATTTGCTATGTGCTACATCATGCAGAGAAGTTATCAGATGCACAGAGTTTAATTAAATATCATACAGCAGCCAAAAACTTTGGCTTTTTGGAATTTTAGTAACAAGCTATGAAGCAATTTACTTCAGGTAATTTGGAGATACTTGGCTCCAGACTTCTGTTTAAAAGCCACATGGCTGATATGAAATGAGCTAATCGGTGACTGAAGCCCACTGGCTCAAGTCCCTGTTATATCAGCCCCTTTGTCTGCTGCCTCAGGCTGTGGAATAGACGTGAGAAGGAACCAGGCCCATTCTGAACTCTCTTTCCAGCTGGGTGGAAAAGAGGCAATCTCATTGCTGGAGGTCCTGATGGCTGCAGCTCAGGCCAAGTTCTCCTTCCAAATTTGGGAGCCCTTACGTTCTGAGGTGGGAGATCAGAGGCTGTCTAATTTCAAAGAGAGAGCAATAACCACTTTTCCCAGCGTGCTGGCCTTGTTTCAAGGAACAGACATGGATAAAATATTTTTCAATAGCCTATGCATTATTCTGAATAAAATTGCATCGAACACATCGAACACAGTAACAGCAATTGAGTTTTGCTGGACTGCAAGTTGCAACAGTCAAAGACACAGCAAAGAAGAAGGTCATTCAAATAATCCCTATTAAACTCATTTTATTTGGGTATCTGTCATGGAACTTCAATAACAAATGTCTTTTAATAATACATTTAAACATTCAGCTTTTTCTAGGATTTCAATCTCTTACTGGATTGTTTTGACATCTCTTCTACAGTGACAGGCAAACTTCGTCAGCTGCCTGAAGTCAGAGATATGAGAGAATACGGTGTCTGAAACCCTTTTAAAGATCCTGTGTACTCAGCCAAGACCAGTTCAAATGAAAACTCCCAACTCCTGCCCTAGCCTGCTGCAAAACAGATATAAACAATACGGACTGTGGGTCTTGTAAAGTTTCTGTGCTGCAGTACAACTGCTATCTCTCCAAACCCCAGCATGTCAGAATCTCGGAATTTTCCTGAAAACAACTTGCTTAACTTTAAAGATAACTAAGAATCAGTTTTAATATTAAATCTCCAGAAGATGTTCACCCAGTAATACACCACTCATTCCCTATTAGGGTCTTCTGCTATGTTCATGGGGTAACTACGGAAGAGCAGGACCATAACTGTCCATACATTTAATAGTTCCTTCCTACAAAGATGTCTTCTCTTGAAATGTAAATTTCTCATTTCAACAGAGGACCTAATTCAGCCAAATTAAACATAGAAAGAATCTACCTGCTATCATTCCCTAAATAAAAAATATCAACCAAATATGCATTTCAATCGTAGAGCTATGACCAGACCCAACTAACAGGGAAGTCCGCTGTCTCCAAGGGGCTTGGATAAGGGACATTACTGGAAAACTCTCCAGTCTAGTAAGGCCCTCAGATTACTATCTGCTATTGCTTGTTCAAACTGGCAGTGATATAAATAACAAAGAATTCCGAGGGCAATCAAAAGAGACTTGGAAAAATTGGTTGAAGGATCAGGAGCACAGGGAATGATTTCTTCGATCCTTCTGGCAGCAAGGAATAATATTGATAGGAATAGGCAGGTCCATCAGGTTAATGAGTAGCTTCGAGGCTGGTGTAATCAGAAAAATTTTGGATTTTTTGACCATGGGATGATCTATTCAACATCTCATCTACTGACACTTGATGGGATGCCCTTGTCTCAGAGGAGAAAAAGTGTTCTAGCACAGGAGCTAGCAGGGCTCATTAATAGAGCTTTAAGCTATCTTGGAAGGGAGAGAGGGAAAATACCAGGCTTGCCAGTGATGAGAGATGGAATGTTATGTCAAAACTTGAGGAAACAAGCACCAATGGGATCCCTCAATCTGATTTATGAGGTTGTGGCTACAAAGTACCACGCTTGAAATAGATAGACAGTAGATCCATTGTAGGACCAACTCTAATTACTTAAACTGAAATTAAGACTGAACTCCAAGGGTAACATATCTACTCAGGAAAAAACTGCAATGGGAATTTTAATGATCATAAGTATTCAGAACATCAGGTTTTTGTCTTCACTGAAATAAGGAGAATCATAAAGATGAAACTATAGCTTAGGGGCATTATAACAGAAGAAGAAGGCAAAGGAGAAGAAATGAAAAATAAACCACAGAAAGCATCACCTCAGTTTAAAAGTCCTAAAACCATTAAACCATTCAGGGCTTTGCTCACTTTCATCAGATTCACAAAGGGGCACAGATGTCGCTGTTGTACCGGGGACGGAGAGAAATGAGGCACGCGGCATCCAGGAAAAGCAGAATTAATTATTTATTTACAGACCGGTTTATATCCTCTAGGTCGCTTGAATGGCATAAGGTCATTGGTTCTTTGACCATCCACGTCTCAGGATGGTTGGCTAAATCCTACAACACCCACTTCAAAACAATTCTGCAACTAAACATAACAATATTGCAAAACATTGTACAGGTGCAAGATAGAGGAATTATTTACAAAAACTCCCCAACTGTTTCTCAGCCTGCATCCGTGCAAAAGCCTTCGCTTTCCCATGGACACTGGCAGAGAGCTGGAAAATCTCTCTACAGCCAGGCTTTTAGCCTTCACAGGGCACTTCAGCTGTAATTTACCTTGGCCTGGGTCAATCCAATAAAAAAAATCTGAAATCTAGGTTAAATTTAATTGACAACAACAGCTTCCTTAAAATTAAAAGTATGTTTACTCCTTATCTTTTGTCCCTCTCCCACTAGCTGAAAGTTAAAGCTGAGAAAGGAAAAGACTTCAGAATATGAAAATTTTTAATTATGTGTCAATCCAAATATCCCTAAAAATTTAAATCCAAAAGGCCAGCAAAATACTATTTTAAGCAAATTGACAAAAGTGCTCTTGGGCTCAGTTAGAGTAAGCTTCAGATGAGGACTGAACTTTATCTCTGGCACAGTTATCATTTAAACAAAAAAGGAGAGCATTAAGACTGTGAGGACAGGAGAGACGAATTTTCATTCTTTTTCGCTATCTTGGAAGACACGATGCTGCAGAGTCATTGACTCTCAGCTTTCTCCAGGAATCAGAGTGATCATGACAACCACCACACATTACTCCATCATATTCAATGGCTTTTTGTAGAGAAGGGAAAAAGACACTTTATTTTCTGCATTATTCTTTTGCTTGCAAGTCATAAACACGCTCACTTTAACTCACTGATCATTTGAGCATCTCATCTTATAAATACTTTAGAAGTACTACGGGACTGTATAATTCAAAATAACATGCCAGAGAGAAATCTTCCTTTTTTTCTAGGGAGTAACTGTTGGATTTTTTCTAAAGATATTTAGGAAATTGTTAATAATTTTGCATTACAGAGAGATGAAAAAGAAATTAAAAAATCAAAAAGCAAAGGCAAGCATACAAAACTCACACTTCACTCCCAAATAAACCCTTATACAAACTTTTGGCTTTTGGTCCCAGTATTGTTATTTTTTAATAATTTCTTTTCCATAGTAGCTTATTCTTACATAAGGATGATGCCAGGCTAGTTTGAGCAGATAGTTGCCAGTTTTTCAGGTTGTAGGAAGATCTCAGAAGACTTACAATTCCACATCAATTAGCTCCTTTCTGCACATGATTATAAAGCAACACTTCCGACGTCTTTATGAAGTAACCTCAAAAAAGCACTGTTAGAAAAGGTACTTTCTTCTCCCTCCCTTCAACTTTTGGAGTAGTATCATCACAGAATTAAATCCAGGACTACTGAATTCCCAGCACACTCCTGTATACTCACTGAAATGTGCAAGCCACATCTCATTCACTCACGACAACCTCAGTTTTGTGCTAACTGGCTTTGGTACTGGCAGTCATTACTGTGATTTCTATCACACCTCTGCCAGGTTTTGGACAAAACAGTATCAAGGTGTACTCTGGAAAAGACAACTTCTTGCCTTTTGGCAATTTGGAATAATAATTCCAAAATCATTATTGGTTTTAGACGTTTCCCACTAAAATTCACAAGTTCACAAATGTGTCTGGAATTTTATAAACTGCAGATATTAAATTACGCCTAAAAAGATATCTAAATGAAAGTAAAACTTTTAGGCATGTGACTTGTTTTCTGTTTTGAAGATGATAACATAGATTTGACAAATACCACAGAAATAGAGGGTTGATGGCCTTTTTTTCCATGAGCAACTCAACATTCAACTACTAATAAAATGAAAACAAATCAGATATTTTTCTCTCAAAAGACATCATTACAAAATGTGTTGGGTTTAAAACCAAGGCAGAAATCAATCAGCTCATCTCCTATCGAGCTAAGCATTCCAGAGAGTGTTACTTGAAAACTGAAAATGTTAGATCCACCTAAGAAAAAGTACTTTTTGGATTGCAATAACTTTGTTTTTCTCATGGATACTATTTACCTCATATGCAATAATCAAAAGGCAGTCTGCTTACATTTTAAACAATGCTTACATAATTGAAAGGTGTCTCAATTTTACTGCACCACAGTAAAACTTAGCATTAAGCTGAAAGTTTCTAAATGCTTCAGAAATACACGGTATTTAAGGTTTTGTCACTACTAATTAGGAAATGTATTAATTGAATTGATAACTGAACAAAGTGGTCAACATCAGAAGAAACTGAATAGCATATAAGAAGCAAACAAAATTAGCAGTTTCAATAGAATTTCAAATCAGAAGAACATAAAAGAGGAAGAAAAAATTCTTCATTTTCCTCAAAAAACAAAAGGAGGGTTGAATGTAGGAGTAAACAACAAAAGCACGATAATGAACTGAAATGTTATGAACTATAATAAACTTCCCAAATTACTGATTTTAACTAAAATAAACAGGTAAAATTCTTCCAGTCTTTTCTTCCTTCAAGTACTTCTGCATTAAGCATTCAAGCACGCCTTTTCCCCCTCATGCAGAACATGTTCCGAGTTTGCTTATACTCTGGGCACAGACATTTACATTAGTACAACCTTGTTTCTCCTACTGTTCTTTGACATGTGCCAAAGATGTTTAATGCAGAAACACATCATCTTTTTCTCTCAGCTTCCCAAGCATCTTGTCTTTTAAACATGACTGACAAACTAAGCTAGTCACTCTTTCAAATTGCAAATTCTCAACTTTTTTACATTCTGAGCCAGCATGCATGTGTAACACCTCTACTAAAACAGTAAAACTCAAAATTCCTTCCGAGAATTATACAAAGGGAATACTTCAAGATGGAAACTATCAACAACTAGGCCAACTCCTGTTGTGGCCTTTCAGACCAGGCAATGGACACTGAACTCAACCAGATTAAGCATACCCAGCTCCTGCCTGTGCATTCCCTGAGCAGCACCTAGGACTGCAAAATAGGCCTGTAATATATTAAAGTATTTTAAAGTGAGCTCTTTTCCATTACTGCATGAGTGAACTTTCACTGAATAAAGTTTTAGTCTTAAGAGAATTAGACTTTCTGAACTAATACAGCAGTAAATATAAGATCAAAATCAGGTCACGAGAAAATTTTTTACAGGATAGGCACTAGTAAACAGATTTCTAGCCTTATGTCAATTGCTGTTTCTATAAAGGGATATATTATAACAGTAATAATGCAAAATTTCAAAAAATCACATTCCTCTTCAACATTTTTGAAATACATGTTCTTTAATCCAAATTCACCTAAATTCACTTCCAGAACTGTTGTTTCCAAGCCTCTGCTTTTGAAATGTGCTAAAGTCATGGCCTATGGTTCACTGTTGTCTGACCCTGCTGCCCTAGAAAGAAATATTGAATTAGTAATGTTAGAAGAGGATTTTCTTTCAAAAATTACTAAGGTTATTTGAAACAAACTCTTCCTTCCTCTAATATTTTGAATCTTTCACATCACTATTGATTTGAGACATACTGGTTAAAAAGATTCAACCCACACTATCACATAAGACATCAATCAGCTTGGAACAATTTCATCAGGCTTCCTCTCGGTGCCAATCTCCATTATGCAAAGCAGCTCTTTAAACATTCAGCATTTGTTGCCCTGATTTCTATAGTACTACCATCCTCATCTGTAACCTGGAATAATGGAAAAGAATAGAGTGAGAAATGCAAAATAGAAAAACCTCAGTCTTTTTGAAATTTTGTCCACTTTGTCTACCTATTCCGTAGATGTTTAAAAACTACCACGATGTCTCTCCTATGCCTAAGCTGTCAAAGAAAAGTTCTTGGTAAAAGCAGCCAACACTGTTGAGCTGGACAGCTGGGTAGGCTTTCCATGACTCTAGCCATACACTCACTGCAAGCCAGGGGCAGTGGCATGGATTGTACCCAAATTCCTACTGCAATACAGGGAAAGGGACTTTCTGCCTGTGTTGTATCCTCCTGGGTCAAAAAAACCCCTGAAAGTAGCAGTTTTTACTCTGAGAGCATCACACAAGTGTAGTAGGTCATGCATTTAAAAGAAACACAAGCAGATGATGCATGGAAATGAAATTTATTGGTAACAGCACTATCTCTCCTTTAAGTCCCTAAGCCACCAGTTTTGAAGGATGACTTACTGATCCTCTCCTTAAACTGGCTGGTCATCGTCAGGAAGGCCGGGTTTTGTCTGACCTCATTCAATTCAGCTGTAAAGCATTTATTGACATCAAGAAAATATTTACTGCATAGCCCAGTAACCCTAAGGCTGCATGAACAACTGTAAGGTAAGTTCAAGATGATTAATATATTTCTCCTTATAAATTAATTTTTTTCAGGTTGGTTAAGGCAGTCTCTTCAGTTTTGTATTACATTAAAAATATATCACAATGCCAAACTAAGACTTGCTTCTGTCAAAAAGCCATTGAGAGAAAACAATCTTTATTGATGATAGATATTTTATTTGGGATGTCACATACGTATTCTGAATATTTATCTCCCTGCGTTATATAATTTTCATCTATAAATTATACTGGATACTCTGGTTATGTGTATGGTAAATAAGCATGCCTAGCAGCACTTATGTAAAATGCAGACTACAATTATACTTTACAATTTTCTGTTAATTTTTTTTGAAAAAAAAAAGTTTCAGGCAAGGGTGTTACTGGAATAATGATAAATAGATTTTTAACACATTGGCAATTATATGTACCAAACAAACTAACCTTTCAAGTGTCTAAAACCACCTAGACTGGGTAAGGAAGGGAGCTCTTCCCCACAGCTCAGTGTTTGCTCCATTTGCAGCATGCGAAACTTAGAAAAAGCAGAGACAGGGATGGGACATGAAATGGTAATGAAAGAAAACTAACAAAGACACATAGCTCTCAATCTACCAAAAAAGCAATTTCATTAACATAGATATACTCCAAGTGTTCATTTTATTATAATACCAGTACTTGCAGATTGTGGAACAGATTTTTAGTCTTGTATTAATGCAAATAATAGTCTTTAAATCAGGTTTTCTTCCATTTTACTGATATAGAGTACCACTTGCTAAAGTATTTTTAACACTTCCTTCTGTTTTCCCAATTTCTACCTCAATTTGTCCATTAATTTGCAATCTATAATAATTGACATGATATATTATAGCAAGGATGCAGCTTTTGACCTTAAAATTATAGTCATTATTTTCAGATAATGATTTATGGTTACAGTTTAGATAGACAGACATAGATAATTTAATTTTGGAGCACTTCCTAATCCTTCCTACTAAAACCAAGCTACAAGATTGAAAAAAAAAAAGTACATATAAACTGAAAACTATTTTATTTAGAAAAGGCAAGTGTTTTAATGGAGATCATTCTATAATCAATGTATACATAAATAATAGAGATGGACTAATGAGACAATTATTCACTAGGAGAAAAATTGCTTTCTAGTCTATCATTTACCTTTATTATCTCTATAGATTTTTATGAAATCATTTTAACAACCAAATATCTTACATATGCCCAATTAGCAAATTTCTAGAATGAAATGTACATATTAAGAAGAGATAATGAAAGTAGATATGAAGACATAAGTCAAACCGCACATCTGATTGCAAAAAGTCTTTTTCTGAAAGACTGCTACAAGGATAACTTTTTCATATTGTCATTGCCTGAATTAAATTAGCCATTTTGATTTATTTAAATGTGTAATGTTATTAAGAAAATTGTTTTTTAAGTATCTCAATTCTTCAGATTGAAATAATTATCATTTTTATTGTGATGCTAAGACAGTAATTAGACCTGACACCAGAAAGCTGAATATAGCACAATGTTTTAATTTATTTGAAATCTGGATAGATAAATATAGGTTGATATCAAGTCCTTCCTTTTTCTTTATGGAACTCCTCAGTGCAAATACTGGTGTCATTCATTTTTTAAAGGGATGTGCTGAACTAAGTCCAGTCTTCTGGGAATTATGTGAAATGTGTTAACTGAGGAACAGAGCTGCATGAATGATGTAGTCTTCGTGATTAGGCACCATTTCATTCAGAAAGAGAGGTTTCTCATTATACATATAGAAGGTATAGAAGGGCACCCTGTACTGTCCTTACAAGAGCAGCGTGTCTGGTTGGTATCTGCATAAAAGCCAGTTTTTGGGAATGGCAGGGAAAACAAGTCTATTTCTGATGCTGAAGCTGGATCTGAGTAATGGACAGCTGAGTAAGTAACAGTAAAATGAGGAAATCTTTCCTTCTCAGAAATGTGGTGAAGTCTCCTAATGTTATTGCAGGAGCAAATAAATATTGGCATGTAAGAAAGCAAACACAAAACACAGCTCTGACAGAATTCAGACATCTTTTCACCTTCCATATCTGACCATGCTACAAAACCCATTAACTATACCTTATCAAAAAGTTTTACTCTACCCCATGTATTACTGTGCAGCCAACAAAAGCAGCGTACACCAAGCCTAAGGAGAAAACAAGTTTCATGTAGGACTAACTCTTTCTCCTGATATTGTGAGAACAATGAAATAAATATGCCTAAGCTCTCCACAGCTAATTTCATGTGCTTAAGAGAATTTTTAAAAGATGAGGAAATACTGCGGGAAATGATCCTGAAAGCATTAGTGAGATCAAAATTGGATAACACTGTTCATTGTTTGGAACATATATTGAGTGTTCTGGAATTAGCAGTGAAGGCGGTATTAAAGAATGCCTACTCTCAGCATCACACTGATCAGCAACTCCAACATCGTTTGCCCTGACCAAGATAGAGCTTTCAGGAATACTGGTAAGCAAGTCTGCTGCTGCACATCAGCAAATCAATATTGACTTTACACTAGTTAAGGACTTTCCACTCTGTTTCTCTCTGAGATGTCATTTTCACTCTCTATGTAAATGAATACATACAATCACCAGAGGATGTTGTTAATGCAGCATGAGTGAAAGACTACCAGAGATGACAAACTGCATCTAACATATGAGCTAATCTTCACTGTTTTCAGTTACTTCAAGACAGGAAAGGAGCAAGTTCAAGTTAATCCCAGACTCAGGAGTACCATCAGTGAGAGGCTGTCAGCTCAGCACATGCACAGACCAAATAGTTTTCCCTCAGAAATACTTCTCTAACTGTACCCATAAACAAAACCCCAAAGAAACTTAAAATCACACAGATGAGCAGATCTGCAGTGTTGTTTGGTTCAAACTAGTATTCAGCTGAACGCAAATACCAAGTAATTATCCACCATCAAATATTTATATAATGGACCTTATAGAGGAAGCAGGATCTGGAAAAAAATAATTACTTTGATCTCTAAGATCCAAAAATAATCTAGTCAGATGGCTGAGAGTGAAACACTTATAATATTAAATGAAGAGAAGAATGCAAAACTCTGACATGGCATCTGCAGATTAAATAGCAGAATGCATGCCCAAAATTGTTGCTCCAGACTGGGGGAGGACAGCAAAGAGGAAGAGGTGACAAGCTATACCATTAAAGTAACTTGGATTGCAGCAAAAGAGATATTCAGAGCAGCGATGGAAGAAACAACTGCACTTTCTCCCTCTCTGCCCTTCAGGTGCCAAGAATCCTTTGGAGAGCTCTGAAGGCTTTTGCCTCTCAAGCGTTCCCGAGGGAGGTGAGGACTTCCAAATCCAGAAAGTCCATGACATTGATATGAACAGAACATTTGTGAATATTTCTATTTGGGGTAAAAGATCAAGCACTCCTTTTGTTTGCCACTGGACATTAGGTTGATACTTTCACCAAGGAAATGTTGTCTTGTGGGCCCAGTTAGGGTGAGACAGGGCAGCAGGTGTCTGCAGTGCACAGGCACATCAGTGGGGTTCAGCAGGATGTTTTGCTAGCCCTGGACTCTTCAGCACAGTCAGAGCTCATAAAGAAAGAAGGAGATCAGTTACATCACACAGTTTATTGACAATAATTAGCCTGATACTACAACACACCAAAATTGTTTTCAGGAGTTCTGGAAGACTGCTAAGTTGAATCACTGAGGAATAAATCCTAGGTAACATGCTTTCGGAAAACATTTCTACAAATTCACAGAAGATTGTGCTAACTATTCTCAAAAATGAAGGTGTCAGTATTCTGAGAAGAATATCACAATGTGCTTCATGTACAAATTCTTTGTCCCCTCATATCACTTAGTTGGAGCTGTGAGCTACAACATGGTGTGTCATTATGTTGACTCTGTACATGCACTTCCATCTTCAGCTGCAGTGAGAATAATCTACCAGAAGATATCTCCCTTCAGGACAGCTGTAAGATGAGACACTTTTGCACTCTGTCCAAAGTCTTTTCCTCCTTCAAATAGTATTTGTATGGGAAAATATTTCTTTCCTGAACACAAACACCCTTTCTGATCCAAAGATTTTCATACAAGCGACGCTACCTCCCAGTTATAGAAAGCTTATTTCCTCCCCTTCTGTCTCAGCAGTGAACTATCTTTAGTAGCTTTGACACTGATACATAAAAGTGTGACCTTATTTGACAAAGATATTAAGTGTGATTCAGTGAAAGCTTAATTAAGAGGGCACTTGGATCAGTAAGATCATAGGAGCCTGGCTTTTTTTTTTTTGGATGGCAAGATTCCACTAAAAAGAATGAGAAACTCCCTTGTGTATATGCTTAGACAATTTCACATACAGAATCAGCAAATACATTAAACAGGGCATTAAATGTATTTCATTTTGGTCCTCTACTAGCAAGAACTTTTCTATTGATTACAATAAACCTCTATCGTACACACATTCGGTGAGATAATGCAAACCACCAGTGATTTGTTTTAAGGCGACTGCGACTCTCAATTATGGACCTAAGCTGCGATCATTTACATGTGTGCAGTAATCACTATTTGCTCGTATAAGTCATGCAATAAAAATTTATCATTTTTTCGAATGAAAAGACCTATTAAAGAGCAAATTTTGAGGATTTTATTCTCCTGTCACCACTCTAGAAAAAATGTCAGCATAGCTCTTGCAGTGTCTGTGTTTTGAAATACCTTCAAGCCTTTTAGAGTGATATTTCAAGTCATTTTATATAACATAAAGAATGAAATCAAGAATTAAGTTTTGTAGCAAACAAGGGTACATAGTAAATTTCAAATTCGTGATCTCTCATGGGACTCACCGTTTTGAATCCATCAAACCAGTGATCACTGGAGTAATAGTTCCATTGTGCGACTTTTCTATAATCTATCACAACTCACTCCCAGAAGGGTTTTATTTCCTGTATAATCCACCTTTACCCTTAAGTCTCATTTTACTACTTAGGCCAATTCAAGCAATGCCTCAAAATTCTTCCTCCTGCAGAACATTAGTTGGTTTTGTTTCTCTATGTGTTTCTGGAGATGCTGTGCAAGGCCTCCACGTGATACAGATTGCCAGAGTCCAATTGATTTTAGCAGAGATCTATCAATTCGTATCAGTGGAATGTCTGCCCCAACCTATGTCCTCTATGACCACCACTGAAGTCACACATTGAAAAAGAGACTTATTCCTCTAATCCATGACTTAAGGATAATATGAAACCACATCTAATCCTAAATTGCTGCAAGTGCCATCTCCTGACCTATCTATTTTGCTGCATTTCAAGTTTTAAGTCAATATTTTAATTTTTTTAAACTTTTTTTAAAAGGATGGAAGTGAAGGAAGATAAATTTTTCTTTGCAGCCCATCATAATACAGCACCAACTGCACTTAACATTAACAGGTTGTTTTAACCCTTGTGGTGGATCACTAAACTTCAATTGGATCCAAGAAGTGTCCTTATTACATGAACAATCCAGTATCCCATTATATGTGTCTCATAACTGAAGGAAAACTAAGGATAACTGTAAGAGGAGTAAAAGAGAAGGAGGAACAACAGCATTAGAAAACTGTCATAATGCCTTTACAGATAATAAATAAATACAGAGAGTGTTTGGGACCGAAGACTAAGTTTCAAACAGACTTTTCCTTTCTCTTTAATCTATCTTCCCTCTCTTTCCCTACTTATACAAAATCTGAATAGTGAAGTGAGAACAAATTAAGTATTTTCACTTAATTAAGCAAAGACATTTCAAATTAATTCATTTATAACAGTATGGCCCTCATGGAAGCCAAGTAAAACATAGTTTTAATAATCTCCATTTTGTCTACTTTTCACTGAAAAGCAAAATTAGTAATTATGGTGACTGATATGGTGTCTGATTAGGAGAATTTTATATAAGCATCCTCCTGATGCAATTAACCTTTGACAGGGTGTTTTGGGTGCTTGGACCAAATTCATATTTTGTACTTTGTAATGAAATTTACAATAAATAAAGGCACACTGCAGTTCCAAATTTGTGACCCTCCCACTTTCCACTGCCTTTTTGGAGCTGTGACTTCAGTAGTCCAAAATAAAAGCTTGAAGAAACACCAATACTGGTGAAAAAAACAGTTTGGTCCAGCTGCTAAGTGGAAGGGATAAGAATATCAGATGAAACAAGGCAGAACAAGTTCTGAGTAAGCTTTAAGAGACCAAGCATACGGGCACTGGGCTGGAACACTGGCTAATGTTGACATTGACTACAAGGAATTCTACTTTATAATACATGAATCAGAAATATTTTTAAAATAAGAAAGTGCAAAAAATCCTTTTGATTTAGCCAGTTCACTTTACCATCTATTAAAGTAATTAGTCATATTTTTCCATTATAAAAACTGTATTGAAAGATTTTATATTCTAAAGATGAAATTGTCACATAGAAGAGCATATTAGTACTCCAAAGAGACACCAGGGTACATTTTATAAGGCCATTAAGGGATGGCTTGTGCAGCTGAAGGCACAGGGTAGAACCTAGAGAGTAGGTATTAATAGCCCGTAAACCACGCCCTGGCCTCTCTGGTGTCTTTGGCAATTGGAGATAAAAAATTTATCACTAGATGAGATCATGTAAAGTCCTGCATCACTCCTTTACAGACACATATGTTAATTCTGCGAAGAAAACATTTGGAAATGAGTGGGTGTTTTTTGTTCTGGGATTTTGCTTTGTTGTGTTTTTTTTTTTAATTGATTAAATTGGTTTAAAAAAACCTCCACTCCCACACATCAAATTACACACACTACCTTCTCCTACAGCAATGCAACACAAAGGGCCTGCCTGCATTAACAATTCCTGGAAATGTAATAGACTAGAAAAAAGGGCAAGAGGAATAAGAAGAGTCATTGCTTTTAATCTAAATTTTTTTGAAAAATTACACAGGATGACCTGAAGGCATTTTGCTTCTCTTTCAGTTTGTGTCCCTGTCTTTATGGCGGCCCCCCTCTCCTCCACAAGAGACCATCTCTTTGTTCAGTCTGAGGGACTATTAGCTGACAGGGTAAGATTTCTTTTCACTACTCCTAACCAAAACATGTTCTTGTCAGAGCTGCTAAACCTCAGGCAATGAAATGTCCATGGGAAAGTTGCTCGGGGCATCACTTTCATTCAGATTGAATCCCCCTTCCAAGCAAGGCAGCCATGAGAGAAACCAGGCATAGACATTCTGCTCCAGATGATTGCCAAGATAGCTCCCCTACCTCATATAGTCCATGTTACTGGTAGGCTTCCCTTTGCAACATAACATGCTGTAGAAATGATTGTTGGGTACTTAAAAACCAAAAATTCCACCCCAAAACTGCTAGTCAGCGCTTTTCTGTTTAGGAATATAATACACAACACATTCTTCTTTTTCTCATTTTATGGCTGCCATTTTCCAGGCTTCTACCCCATATATTCTCTGCTTGTACCCTGATGGTTGCATGAAAGTGATTCAAAAATAAAACTATATTTCTAGTATCTTTATAAGCTATGTGCTAACATGTTTTATACCAGATGGCACTCTCAGGTATTACTATTTTTTTTTCTCACTATTATATGCTTTACCACAAAAACATAACATTGTAAAACTGTGATCCAGTCTTGTCACTGTAATACAACTGTCACTGTAATCATCTCTAGCCACAGACAGAAAAGTCTATTCTTGCTGTTGTGGTTGTCAAGGTTATGTGATTGTCTGGTAGCACCAAACAGTCCAAATTAATAGAAAGGCTTCAGAATGATTTAATTTGAGAGCACATGCCTCCTATAATGCAAGTTGCCTATAACAATTTTTCAAGACAGCATCTGAGTGGGAAGGTAATGTTTGATGATTAGTACTCTCACATTAAAAAAGGCCAGGATCCGGAAACCTAACGTGGATGTACTTGTCAATTAATTGATGTTACTTACTGCAACAATAAAAGCTTTTACAACACCTTAGAACTAATTCAAAGAAGTGGTCCTGCAAATTTAGTGCTAGCTGAAAACTTTCCTCTAAGTGTACCTTGGAAAAGTAAAGTTAGACAACTGGAAAAAGCTTCTGAAGTTTCTAGACACTTATTGGCTTGAAGAAATAGTGTCTTGCTCATATTGCTTCTGTTGGTTCAATTTTGGTAAATTCTTATCAAAGGAGCTAAAAGGTTGCCAGAAACAACTTGTCCCCTTTCTGCCTTCTGCTTTCTCTCTAGATAAAACATGGGGTCAAAAGTACAAGTGCTGGCTGTCCAACAATGGTGGTTCTGCACTTACTGGTTGGAAGCTGTTTGCTTTACTGAAAGGAGAATGTTTCTTTCTCATTTTACGTTTGACTGTACCTATTGACTGGAGACAAGAAATTGCAGCACATCTTGTGCTGGTAGTCTGTGAGGAGCAGACACGGAGGGAAGGACCACAGCTTTTTACCCTCCTCTGTTTCTTCCACCATACCCCTATCAAACTGCTCTTTCCTCATGTTACTTCTACTCAAAATGTTGCAATTTGTGCCTGATAGCAAAGACGATGTATGCACAGGCACCTGATCTAACTGAAATAACTACTGTGGGGACAAGCAAAAGGGAAGTGAGGATTCCCAAACACTGGAAATGAATCTGTTTTCCACCAGCTGCTGTTGCACTTGGGTAAATTATCTCCGTGGTTTTGTTCTGAAATGCTTCACCTCAGTGCCACTATTACCTGGCTTGGGGTTTTTTTCAGTGTTACGCAGTTTTTAAGGGACAGATTAAGTGCAGTGTTTGTTTTACTTGTATGCAAAATGAATATTGCCTTTAAGACTACTGATGTGTCTGGTGAAGCCTTTCAATCATAAAACGTTTTTTGGTAGATCCGGTCAAATTCAACTCTCCCAAAAAGAGTTGTAGTATTTCAAATACTCTTCATGATTCCTGTGTTAATGAGACTGAGAAAGACTAAGGGATGAGAGAGAGGAAACAAAATGAGACTAACAGACAATAACACTTAGCAAGGATCATCCTAGAAATAATTGTTACCAAGCACACCAACATCTAGAAAACTTCACTGTAGGAAACCGAGAGGTTAAAACTTCCACAGACAATGATGGATTTAACCTTAACCCTTGGAGAGAATTCTCGGGCTGATGTGATGACAGGATATATGGATTCCAAGCAAGAGAATTAGAAACCTATGTTTTTGTAGCTGTAAATAAGAAAGTGTATTGAGTGATTTGGTGGAGGGTTTTAAGTATAGTAATGTGATTTTTAAGTTAAGAATTTAGACGTTATAATAGAAGTATATGGGTGTATGTGACTTAGCAGCTAATTGGTAGAAAATTGACGCACTGCAGTAAAAGTGACCAAAGGTGATAGGTTATCAAGTCAAAACAAAGTTTCGTGTTAATGGCTTATTGGACCAGAAAGTTATAAATTGCCGTGTAACCCTGAAACTCGTGACTATCTGCCATTATGGCGATTTGTTACTAAGCTCCACGGACTCCAAGACTGATACCTTGTTTGTTATTTTAAGTAATAAATCATGTATAACCGTGATAGTCCCATCTCTTTAATGAAAGGCCTGACCAGAAAGAAGTACTGAAACAGAAAAAACCTTACAAGTAGTGCCCCTTACACTTCACAGTATCAAAAGAAAAGTCAACGTATTAAACACATTGGAAACCTATTTACAGGTATTGCAAATAAACAGACACTGGAGAGAAAACAGAGCAGCAGCAGAAGCAGAGATGTCTCTGCAGCAGGTTTTCAGTCCTGAGCCCTGTTTCAGGGGAGGAGGGAAACAGAGGGTGTGATTTTTAGCTTGCAATATGCCATTTTTAGCTTGTTAGCTTGCAATATGCCATTTTTTGCTGATCCACGGTACAGATGATCTGCATGCAGCCTTCCCAAGCTATAGCTGATAATCGCCTGCATCCCAGTTATCTGGAGGAAGCAAAAGAAGATTCCTGGCTAGGAAACACCTAATTGTCTGCTCAGATATGTAAATTAATTAATTATATAAACTTACATTACGTTCCAGAGTCATACCATCTTTCCTTCTGTCACATTTGTTAAAGAATTGTTAGAGATTATTTTACCTGATTTCTTCAAAACCTAAGTGTTTGAGGAAAAAATTAATCTTTACCTCATTTCCATTGGCAAGTTTCTGCTTCTTTAAGGCATTTATGCAAAATATGGATTTAAGCAAAGCTAAAAACCTAAAAGAATTCTGGATTATTTATTAATAACCATGCAAAATGTACGGCAACGTGACAGTCCAAGCAAGACTGCATGTTAGGCCATGCAAAACAAGCACAAAGATTGCAGTCAGACAATTTCAGGTTTCTTGACTTTTAAGTTTGCTTCCTATTAGGATTCAGAATAAACAGAATGACAAAAGTAGGAAAGTATGTTAAATAGATGTGCAAAATGCATGACAGATGACTCTGATGTGGTAAATAAAATATAATATCCTCAATTGCTACAGATTACTCATTCTATGAATATATGAAATACAAAATAAGAGCAGTGAATAAAACAGCAAAAAATTCCCTTTTCAGAATGATATGCCTTTTATAAAATAACCATTAAATGTGTGGGCAGGAAGGAAGAGGTTTGTTACAACAGGAGCCTCTAAAGAAGAGAAGGTTAAACACGTGGCTCTGAACTGATCGTTTTACCACTGCATCTTGTCTTGTGTAGCAGCCAGTTCAGTGAAATCCCAGAACTGTCCAGGCTGAGAGGGACTTGTGAGGCAGCTCACCCAAACCACAGCAGGTGCAGCCAGAGCAGGTTGCTCAGGCTGTGCTCGGCCACATCTTGAATGCCTCCAAGGACACAGAGTGCACAGTTTTGCTGGGCAGCCTGGGTGGAGGTTGCAAGGAGGAACAAGGGGTAGGAAGGGAGGAGGGAAGAAAGAAAAAAAGGGGGAATGTAAAAGAATCCAAATAATTTCTCAAGGCTAGAGAGTGGTTTGTTTTATGCATTTGTAACCTGATAACCTTGCCTGATAGAGGACAAACCAACTCTGCACAGACTAATGTACAGTTTTCTTTGCTTCCATATTCCTTTTGTATAAGGTTTGCAATATTTTACATTTACCTTAGCCTACTTGTGCTACAACTCATTTTGTGGCTGACAAACCACCTGGCACTTTGTTTCCTTGGTGATTTTTTAAATCAGGGCGTTGAAACAGCCTTATCCTGCTCAGTATTTTGTGCTAAGGCTAACAGGTGATCCTTCACTGTGGCTGAGGAACCACTCAGGCAGCTCTTTACTTATGGAAGCAGCAGGTATTGAAGAAAATTTTCCAGAGATTAAAAATAGTGAAGTAGGTTCTCTATCACTGAAGTGGCCCAGACGAAGCCTTGCAACATCATGCCTTACTAATCTCCTCTTTATATGAAATCAGCAAAATAACATGAAGCCAAGGCAGGACCTACAAAAACATTAAGGATTTGAAGTCAAGAATTATGTAAATGACCATAACTAGGATAATAAACAAGGAAAAAACAAATCAGTGATGGGAATGAAGTAAAACTGCAGAGAAAGTAGAGAAGGTACTTGGCACTGTAGTCCAGTCTGCAGTCATTCAGTATCTCCTGCTCAAGGCAGCAAACTGAAATTCATACCAGATCTGTACTAACTAGTACCAGACATTAAAGCAGACCTGCTCAGGAAATAAAAGCAAACACAAACTCACCATATGTAGTCCTTTTCAACCTGAGCTGGCTACAGACAGAAAATGAAATTAAATCCAATGTCTTGGTTTCTGCCATCAGGGTTTATAATAGACACAGGCCCCAGTACAAAATCATCCAAAGCAGTAGAAAGAACACTGTGATAATCAGTTAACATAGTCTAGCACTATCATTTTCTCCACAATAAAGCCAAGGTTTATCTTTTGGCAGAGATATAAATCTGGGAAGACTGGGGGCCAAATCCATGAAATAAACTCCCTCATCGAATGAGAAGACCATTCTCCACAAAAACTCTTTCTCGGCTATGTTTTCTCAAACAAATATAAGCAAGGAGACAGACCAGTTCTAAAGTCTAAACTAAGATACTTTGTTGCACACATTTTCACTGCGGGAAAGAAGTAAGAGAGCAAACAATGCCAGATGTTAGACGCACTTAGAAAGTCCTCGGATACTTGGGTGATGAATGACTGTAACCACCTCTTTAGGACACAGCAGACTGTTTATTGCCTGAAGCACAAGATACCGTTCCCCTTTGGTAATGCTTGTGTACTGCACTATCATACCAATGAAGTTACAATAGGGGCATTGTTTACAAAATAATTTTCAAAAAGCTGTGAGATAAAAGATTATTCAGCATACCAGCAAGGGCATTATTTTGCATAGTTTATAAAATGCATAATTGTGCTAACATACCTAATTGTCAAGCCACTCTTTTGGCAAGCTAATGTGCGAGTGGGTGCCAAACAGCAGGGAATACAAAATGGAGTGAGAAAACAGTTGAGATTTTACGGTATTCTGCCTCCCATCAAAAGTGTTTTTCCATGAAAATATATAATATACATATGAGCAAGCATTGTAACTAAGACACTGAGAAACATTCATAAATCTATTTTTTATATTGTCTCTTATTTTTCTGGAGTTACTATTGGGAAAAAATGCAACAGCAGGATTTTTTTTAGCAGTATTTCTTCATATTGATTTAGGAAACATGGATTCAAAATCCTCAGAGGTTCTTCTAAATCTTCATCCAAGACTGTTGCTACATAATTTCTGTTTTAAATTACATATATATGCAGGTTCAGTGTTACGCCTTTATTCTTGCATGTACAGAGGTTAGTGGCAGAGGTAAATATCTCTGCCTTTGTCAGAAGCAAAGCCAAGCCATCTGGATAGTCACATGTTAAGGCAGCCTATTATTTTAAAAGGAGTTTTCTATGCTTCTTAAAACACCTTACTGGAAACATCAAGCCAGGTTTCTAGCCCCACTTTTTAAGGTTAGTTCATTTTTACCCTTCCTCACTAACATGACAGACTCTTCTCTAGCCCTTTCTATTCTTCTCCCCTCCGTCTCTTTCAATCACCCCCATTACATCTACACTGGTAAACTGATCCCCAACACCCACCAAAAAAACACAGGCACTACGTGGGAGAGCAACAACTCCCATCTGCTAGAACCACTCCAAGGAATATGGCAATCTTTAGACAGTGTGGCTGGTCACAGGTTGGTTCAAACCTGTGCGTTCCCCATCTTACTCATTAAGACGGATTTTGATGTCAAGGCTCTTGACCACCAATCCAAATGTAACTGATAGTCCGAAACCACACATAAATTTTGCAGATATTTAGTAAAAATGTTACAGGCATACACATCAGTTGCTGTAGGCCCAGATGTACATATATGTGTGGGTGCTTATATTTAGGCATAAAGGAGCAGAAGCAGAGAGGTTTTGGAGACAGCCGGTAGGACTAATGAGTCACATATGCCACAACCTCTGGGCCTTGTAAATCCCCGGTAGACCAAAAATTGAGACACTGAGAGGAGAACAAATGAACATGTGCATTTCCAGTCCCCAGCTCTCCCATCAGAGATTGTGGCACTCAAACAGATATTTACAAACCTAATTGATTCAGCCAAGGTTAAAAGTTTTCTCCATGTGCTGTATGTGTGCAGCACGTATGTGTGTGTTTGCACATGTGTGAGTGAGCAGATGCAAGGAGTGAGGACAAGGGAGCATATCTTCTCCTCTGTGTTTGTCCTCTGCAGGCTCATTTCTGGTCCCCCAGAGCAACCTCCACTACAGCAGTGTGGCTGTAAAATGCTGCACTGAGCCAAATTCTCCTAACTGCCCAAATATGCTAGTTCTGTGCCAAAGATGCCCAGACAGTGAAACAATTCCCACCTATTCCGCATTCTGTTTCCACAAAAATGCCAGTTCACCCATTTTCAAAATTCAGAATTCATTACTTGCTAAACACCATGGTTTTTATTATTATATAGCCACTGATACAGTAATTTGTTTATAATTCCGGAGAAAAAATTCTCTCTCTCTTCCTTTAATCCTTTCACCTTCCACAAGTCTAACAACTTTCCCTATCTTACTGCCCAAATGCCCGTTAAAACATACTGACTGGCAAGCAGAAATACATGTTTTACTTCTCTAACTTTTCAGAGATTACGCTTTCAAATATCTTTATTGAAGCACTAGAGAGGAATTGTATTAACGTTATGCTCGCATTCTTTGCAGTGTTTTACAAGTGTATAAGCAAGTACCCACATAATTCATTTCTACCAAAAATACAACCTTACATACAGAATTGCTGCCATTAGTAAATGTTGGTTTACTAGGGAAAGGGTAAAGAAGCTGTTAAATACTGGGGTTTAGTGATATGGTTCAGCATTGCTTGGACTGGTTCAGTTAGGAATGAGCTGGTTTCTCTGTCTTCTCCCACCATTTGCAATTTGAATGGGTTTCATTAATTACTTATTTACACATGTACAAAAAACTCTTGGTTCTGTAAAACCATTTCACATATTTTACTTGTAACTGCTGGTCAGTGTTACATCAGTTTCTTTTTATGAGGTTCTAGTGCCAGCAGTGCTGTAAAACAGATTATGTCTCCCAGTTTCTTTGGTTTCTTTTAAGAAGTTTGGGTGGAGGGGTTTACTAGTTCAGACCTCCTAGTGCTCATGTAGTAATGCCCGGCTTGCTCAAGTATAATCTTTAAAAGGCTTGAAACGCATGTATGTTCATCACTTAAGTAATATGTTTTAAATCTATTATTTTGAAATTAAATTATAGCTACATTAGCAGCAGCTTTATTTTTGAATGAGCTACCAAATTCATGAAAGTTGAAAAACACCCTTCTTCCAATCCAGCTAACAGCAAAATGAACATATTCTGCCATAAAATATTTTACTTCTATTTATAACTTGTGTAAAGAAGTGAAGCCAATCAGAGTACAGGACTGGTTTGTCCAGAAGGATCTCTTTTTTTTTAATGAGCATAACAACCATGCTATGAGAAATAAACAATCGTACCAAATGTTCCACTGGCAACCTTTGTGAATACATCCCATCAGTCAGCTACTACAGAGCTGTTCAGTTTGATCTCTGCCCAAGCTCGTGCAGCATCTCAGTAACTGACTGTCTCCTAGAAAGTAATCCTGAGTCCTGAATAATCACCTCTGAGCCCTGTTAGCGGAAGGGTTGAGTTAAGCATAGCTTCAATTGCAAGCGCAAAAGGAAATCCCCAGAAAAGCTGCTAAGCCAGCAGCGAGGCCCTCCAGGCAGAGGAAAGCCTCACGCACCCACTTCAGTGCCTGAATGAGCACTCTCGCCACTGGAGCATTACACGAAAGGAAAACCACTGCTCAACCTGACTCCTTTTCAGTGGAAAGAAAAAGCTGCTAGTGCATGTTGAGATTGGGTTTGATCTCACTGGCATGTCACAGGTGTGCTCTGAGAGCCCCTTCTGGACCTAGGAATCCTTAAGAGGCTTAGACAGGAACATATCTTGTGGGGGGTATTATAACTCAAGCAGACACAATGACTAGAGAGACTGGTCTAAAAAGAAGGTGGCTGCTCCTGAAATTTAGGATCCTACAGGCTCAGGTAGTCGGTGAGCAGGATTGTGCTGTCCTAACTCAACTACTTTTTACCAGAGTCCTTTCTTTCTATTTTCCTGTAGTCATCTTTAAAGAAACAGCTTTGACTATTTACAAGAGTAAAATGCACACAATTCTAACACAACAGAAAAGAAAAGTTGTTTTCATCATCATCAACAAAAAAATAATTCCCACAGTGCAGTTTAGCAGCTGACTGCAATCTTTAGGTTTACTATTATTGAATTGGAGAAAAGATACCAATGATTTTTCACACTTCCACCAGCATGGAAAAATAAAGCTTTTAAGAGAATCACCCTTCTAGTCCTTACCACCACAGATGCAAGAGTTGTTATTTTTATTATAGTTAGTATATTTATTAAAATAGCAATATACCCACATTTCTAACTGTACATTTATATTTGGGGAACATTTTGTTTTATTTCAGTCAATACTCCGCAAGCTCTCTTATTGCACAAATCAATATGCTCTTTTCATAAATTTTTTAGTTCAAAAACTCTAATTGATCATATCACCCAAAAATAATTGGCATCATAAAACACTGCATTCTAGTAGTCCTTAATTATTTTAAACCAAGTTCAGAGTTGTACCTCACTATGACAAGTGTCTAAATCTGCTTTAGCCGCAAGAATTAAAAATACCCTGTGCTAGAGGGATTGTGCTGGAGGGCTCTAGCGACCAAAGCACCGGCATCCTCTGGCTCAGCTGGCCTTTGAAGACCCCTCCATGTTGGTACTATGAGGACAGTCGGGCCAACTCTTTAGGAGTAAAGCTTCCTTTGGTAGTGACATACCTAGGCTCTAGATACTTCATTTTGAAAACTAGTTCTGTTACAACTAAGAACATTACAAGACGCTCAAGCAAAAGCAGTTCCTGAGCTTTAAGTTAAATCATAATTAGGAGAGAACAGAGGGCTGGACTAAATGCTTTGGAGAGAATTTTAATAATGAGATTTGTTGATTTGTTAGGAAAGCTACTGTTTCACTAATAGGGTCCTCCCTGAAGAGGACTGATTTTGAAGCAAGAGGTGGACATAAATGTGTCTCCATTCAACAATGTGAAAACAACACGACACCCTCAGCTCTTTCCCTGGTCTACACTATCCACTGTAGTGCAATACCTTGGCAAGTGACCATCCTGCAGCATGTTACTCCAAAGTTACCTGAAGGTAACAGGGAATGCTTCTGTTAAAACATAGACAACTGCTCCCATGACCAGTAACAGGCAGGAAAACCCTGTGGCAGGACGAGATCACATACCTGGATTCCAGGAATGTTGAGAAAAATAATGTGTATTTATACGGGATCTTTTTTCCATTTACTTTAACCAACCAAGTCTTACACTCATCAGAACTTCGTTTTCTGAAACATCTGCTTTCCTCTCCTCCTGAGTAGGAAAGAGTTGTTCATCATTTTACAGGACCTTACTCTAAGCAAAGTCAGTGCTGAATCATACTGAAGGCGACACCTTTAAAAGTGGTTTGATTACGTAAGATTCCTGATGAATCGCTTTCTTTCACAGTGAGCTGAAAGCCAGGCTTTTGAACTGAGTTTCTAGCCATTTGCACACTCTCAGGTTCTAAATTGCACAATTTTGCTGCTTTTGACTTAGAAATAGAACAGCAACAGCAAGGCAGACACCTCCATCGCAGGGTCACCCGTCACCCAGCATACCATGCTAACTCTTTTTGGTATCAAGTTATGTGTGTGAGTGGATTCTGTAAATAAAGTCTGACAAGTGGGGGCGGGCAGGGAAAGTCCACCCAATATGTATTGACAGTTTCTGTTCATTTCCCCTTTTTGTCAGCAAGTTTTGTAACATATAATCTTGCGACTGACAAAGAAATTTTGTTGATGATTGCTATACATATCTCCAATCAATTTGCTTTAAATTGATCTTATCAGCTTACTAATTGGGCTATTTAAAATTTCTATACCCATCTTACTTCTCAAGTTAAAAATTGGGACCTATGGCAGGTATTAAAAATCGATTACAAGCTTTGAAAGAGACTCTCCTATGACACTGAGAAAAACAAGATGGATTTTGGGGAAAAAAAGGGACTTCTACATTCAAGATTCCAAAACCTTTGATGAAATCAAAACTCCTCTTTCCCATTCTCATGCTTTTTTTTTTTGCCTATCCCTCTGTATTTACAATATTTAGCATGTGTTAAACATTTATCACAATCATTATAAAAGCTATTTCTGTACTTATCTTTTGAAATTCAATACTTAAGATTTAATTTATTTGTCTTGTTTTGTTTTGTTTTTTTTTTAAAAATTAGAGGATAAGAAAAAAAAGAAAAAATCTTTGCTTGGTTTGCTTGGTAAGCATTGTATCTCATATATACATGATACATTTTTACGATTTAGAATAAGATATTTGGTATGAAAATACCCTGAAGGAAAGCAAATAATTGTTCTCTCTGAGAACACAGAAGCCATATGTAAAATCATGCCTCTTGTATGAAACAGAAATGACTGACATATCATCAGAATGAACCAATATATAGATGAAAAAAATCTTCCTCTGGAGATCAACCAGAGGCACGTACATTTAAAACCTACTTTTTCTCTTTTTTTTTTCAAACAAAGTCTTTTTTTATTCCAATGGTTGCTTAATACTAAAATGGAAAAGAAATTCACTTAAGAGGAACCAGAAATAATAGCTACTTTCCATCTGGCCACATTAATCTTTCATTCCTGTCTCCTCAGTAGCAGAGGAAGAGAGGAAAATCCCTTTTGTTTTACCCCGTGGATGATGTTTATCAGTACACCCCTAGGAGATGCACATTTAAACACTCTCAGTTTCAAGCTGGGTCTCCCCTTCCAATCAAAGTCCTTTAACTCCTGTACTGTTCCAAGCAGGTTAGGTTCTTACCACAACTTCAAAACAAAATTGGGTAAGAAATCAGGTTATCAGTCAGTGGTGGCCACATTTTGAACACAGTCATCAGCTGGGGTCTTCAGGGGAGACCCAAGTGTTACCCTGACCATAACCAAATTCTACCCTGAAGTCATAAATGCATATGCAAAACTGTAGAGATGTCTCTTTCAATCATGAATTTAGGCATCTAGAGTCACCTTGGCTATTTTCTGAAGGCAGTTTTCGGGGCATTTCTGATTGATTGGCTGGAGTGTGTTGCAGGGGTGGTAGTGACTTTTTAGTATATTTTCATCATCGTTATCCCTATTCTTTTCTCATCTGGAAATCTACCTATATTTGTTTTGTTTCTCAGACTATTCCAGATCATTTTGAAGCACTTTCTGAAGCTGAAGTCTTGATTGCTTTTCTGAGACCTCAGTGGCTATGGTGAACTACAGAAATATCCGGGAGCACAGAGCTACACAGCCTATACCAGGTTGTCCAGTCCCATTGTCTGTAGGTCTCCCATAGTAAAAGGAAGCCGTAGCCGTGCCGGCAGCAAGCATAAAATGAGCAAACATTTCTGTCAGATACAACCGTGAGTTAAGGGGTTTAGATATATTGTTAAGAATACAATTACGCCAGGCAAACCTGCATTCAGTTCACTAAATAAGAGTGATGACAATACACAGAGCACCAGGTATAGATAGAATACACACACATACCTCAACATATGTAGTTACCAGTTACTCTAAAAAAAATAATAACAACGAAGAAATATTTGAGCTGATAATTTTCGTGAAAGCTTTAGAAAGCTGCGAACCAATAATTTAGGAAAAGTTACCTGTGAAACAGTCCCCACCTTACTTCCAAGCCTAACAGCACTGGGTACACAACTACTGCGATGCAGAGGGCAGAATAGACACACACCCCCTCCGCAAACGTTTTTCCAGTGGCTGAAACACATGCAATACAGTCTGAAGTCAGAGCCTAAACTATGGCCCTTGATTAAAACCTCAGAGTTTTAATCCGCCTCTCAGACCCATGTATTTTGCATCTCTTCATCCCATCCTTATTTTGCTCAGGGATGGTCATGGTGCTTGGCAAAGGGAGACTTGCTTTCCATAAACCCATTGCACCTGTTCTGGTCTCGCTTAAGTTTACTATTTTGTATATACTGTAAAGTTGCACATTGTGAAAAGTGTCTATCAATTATACTTACAGCACATCAGAAAACTTGGTGAAAGTCACACCTACACACAGCATGGTGTACTTCAAAAAAATGATGAAGAGGACTGAGCTTCACACATATTTAACGAAGGTTTCCTGACAACTTGGGGGAAGACTCCCCAAACAGCTCTCGTGCTTTCAACTTGCACGTAAATTACGAGGACTTGAAGACCCCTCACAACAGTACCAAGATCAACACACCAGAAAGCGTGTAATCATTTCTTTTTCAGGGATAATTACCAGAAGGAATTGGAGTTTAAAGCTGCTCTGCAGAGTCTTTTAGATACAACCTTTGATGTCAACTTTTCTTCTCACTGAATAATGTCACTGTTAAGCAGACAGAGCCTTTGCTACAGCGTTAGGAAAGATCTGGACCTAAATATCATTTCAACAAGGCTACAGAATTTTGATAACAACAGTCACTTACTAATGTATGAATTTGATAAATTTTCTATGACCCAAAAGAAACGTATTAAATTCAGACTGACTTAATAGCAACATTTGTATGAGATACACTATTTTTAATACATGGAGCAAAAGCAAGAAAATGCAACAGCAGCAATACCCAGTGACAAAATCCTACAACAAACATGTTTAACAATACTCAGAACTAAATTACCAAGGTACTAGAATTTAAAACCTGACAAAACTGAGAATTCTTAAGAAATTTTGGGTTATTTTTTATACACTAGCATAGAACACATCCTTTCTTCAAAATGCCTCCCTGCAAATGTTTCACCAGATTCCACTTGGAGAACAACAAATTCCACAAGTTCTTTGTTTTTACAAGGATAATAACAGCAAGTTTAACATTCAATCCTTAAATTGAAATAGAGAAACTATAACTTCATTCAGAAGGGGTCAAACAAGAAAGACTGCAAGTTTATATTTCATCTATAAGACATTCCTTTTCTCACTGAGAACTCTTTAACAAAAAACCAAAACATCAAAAAATGACTGTTAACCAAATCCATACCTGAGATTTAAATCTGTGCCTGGAACTCATCTGTGACTTTTTAGTATCCTTTATGTGGTTTTAATGAGATCACATTTAGATAACTGATTAAAAAGTAAACAGGAGGCAGTAATGTTAGGTACTCTTAGCATTGTAATGAGGTCAAAAAATCTTGAGGCAGATCCTCTCAGCAGAGGCTTTGGAGATAGCTCAGTTAATCACCTTTCTGCTGGGTTTAGGTGGGTTGCCACAGGGAGGTGATGCAAAAGCCACATCCTCATCCTCATTGAAATAAAACATCTAACTGCTCAGGTAAAACACTTGTACTTTGCAATTACATCAAATCCCTCACCAACAAAGCCTCAGGCAGGTAAATGAACACGTTAGGCTTATCAGTGAAATTGTTTCTGGAGATGTTTAGTACAAACCAAACCAAAGACTGTGTTTGAACTGTGGAGAACTGACTACCATATTTCCTGATACCTTCAATGCCTTGTAAGCATTTCATACTCAAAAACTTGGTGATGCATAGAACATCCCAAATAACTCAAACTGCAAATGCTTAAGGAACCGATGCCTGAATTAATTCAGTTATCTATGTCTGCAAGAGCCCAAAAGAAAGGAGAGCAATTTTTTAATGCTGTTGTATGTGAAACACTGACATTTTGTGCATTTTCTTAATAACTTTTTAATCCCATCTAGAAGAATAAAGCCCAGAAGTTATGGGAAAAAACTTACTTACGATGTTTTATTTTTAAACTTAGTAAAGTTTCACCAGAATATGTAGGAGGGGAGGGGAAAAAAAAACGCCCAGAGAAGTGCTTGCTTTATTTTCTAAATATTTCTTATAAAATAAGCTGTAACATATGCTAGGTACTTAAATAGCCAAAAAATCAAAACCACTTCTCACTTATCTTTTTAAAAATGCTGGTCACTGCTTAGGTCTTCATTTCCATTTGTGCAACAAGCCTGAGTGCCAATATAGAAAGTAATACCATATGTCAAAATAAAGCTTTAGAAATAAGGCAAGTAGACGGCGATATCCTTCATTAATTTCAATTGAGCAGAGACTTTTCTTACATCTACTTGGATAATTATGAACATACCTTGCCTGGCCAACAAAAAGACAAAGAAATATTTCAGGTAAATTCTTGAATGAGGTAATTTTTAATTGACTCTGGAATTCTGTTAAATTCTGGCATCAACAAAAAGATGCAGAACACAAGAGACAATAATATTTGCAAAATAATGTAGCTATTTCAAACTTAGAATTAGGTAATTGTTTCAACAAATGTTTTCAACATCTCATTTTATGAAAGTCAATACACTTCTAACAGCTAAATATTTTGATTTTCCTCACTGGACATAGTTATAAGATCTCATCCAGTTAAAAAACACAAACAGTGGGGTGGGGGATTTCACTCTGCATTTTATTTCCCGAAGTTTGAGAGTATAAGACAATATTGCAACACCTATGATAAAGTAGCAAATCCCAGTGAATCACTTCTTAGGAAGGGAAGGGGACGTCTTGTCTGAAAATAAAACTGATGTCACACAACTGACTCTTGTACCCAAACACTCCCAAGGACAAGGAAGTAAGTCCCCACCTGCTCTGGCTGGGAGCCCAGATGCTAATACCCAAGCAGCCCACACTAATCTGTCCCTTGGATGACAAGGAACACAAAGGTGCTGGCACCCAGGCCTGCTTATGACCAACACCTCCAGGTCGAGGGGACTCTCCCTAAACTCTCTTGGAGCCCACTGGAATGACTCTCCTTCCTAAGGCCAAGGATTTCCTTGCTGTCTCCCTCCCGGGGATCCAGAAATGCAGCACATTAGGCAAGGGCAGTGCTCATGACGGATACTGTGCTGATAGCTCCTGCCACCCCAACAGCCCCTCTCCAGTGTCTGCTCCTCCTGCAATTCCACACCTGCCCAGAACCACCATCCCTGCCCTAGCACTCTTGTTAGCACTCTCTGTGAGACTCTTGAAATAAACTAGTGTAAACTTAAGGATAGGCACTGATGCCCATTTTACCCATTCCTGTTATCCTGCTAATGCCTGCTATCATCTGGAAACAGCTCAGTTTATAGATGAATAGCCTTGATCGAATTGGTACATCTGTTACCATTTTACTTGCAAGCACAAATGTGCACTTTTAAAAGTGTATTTAAATATCACACTCCAGCTCCTCTTTTCCCTTCCTGGAAAGACACAAAGCTCCTTCTCTTAGTGTACACAGTTGCAATGATTGCTGCTTTTTTTCTCCACATACTTTTACATACACACACCCCTGCAAAGGACTGGCAGTGTCTGTAGTTTAATAGTGTTCTGAGCCAACTTTATATTTAGAATATGTACTGATAAGCTTTTTTTTCTTTTCAGAGGTAACTTACAATAGATGAAAAAGCAATATCATTCCATAAAAATCAAAAGAAATTATCTTACTGACCTCAGATCATGCTGTATTGGCCAATAAGGATAGATCTCTCTACAGCAGAGCAGTCCCAAGGCCCAGCACATGTGCTGGTCACTTCTCAGCTCATTTTCAGGACACACCCTGGACATGCACCAGCTCTCCTTTTCCGGAAGGACAACCACATGTGAATGGTGGAAACAAACAACAAGAGGTCTTTTGCTTAAAATGACCAGTGTATGACAACACAGACTTCTCCATGGCTTGCAGCTCCCCTGAAGCCTCGGTGCCTTGGACTACCCAACACAGCACTCATTATATTACTGTAACACTGCTGCACTGCGCACACAACCAATCCAGAAAAACTGACAAGAGGCACAGTTCATCTTAGCTGAGCTTCTGCATAGTGCCCGTCTGATTAGCTTTGCTTCTGTATTATCACTATATTAAACTTTAAGCCTTAGAAAAATATATTCTTATTTCATATTGTAATCTTATTAACATCTTTAAATTTCAGTGATACCTAAGAAAACCCAATAGTTACAGCAATGACACGTTCCTAAAGAATAATTTTTGTCTTTTAACACGGTCTATATTGTCTCTTAATATTACCTTAGTTGTTCTATGCCTATGAAAACCACCTGAAATCAGTCTTAATGGCTATTCAGTCCTTTTCAAACACAGCAAGAATTCAAGATGTTTGTATTTCTATAAGCGCTTAACTATGATATGTCTACCTGCAAGAAAAACATATTGGGAGAAAATTTGTTTCTTCCATTTTACCTTTAATACACCCTCATCACGTAAGTTCTCAGATTTTACTTCTCTTGAACAAGAAGTAATACCATTACATGCTTTTTATTTTTACCTGTTCACCATTTTGGTACCAATAGTGAATAATTGCATCATACATCTTCTCCTGTTTCTCTTTATATTTACAACATCAATAGACTAGAAAGACCAGTAGCATCCACATCTCTACAAAATGAATTTGTACACTGGTATATAGAGAATGTTTCAGCTGTTTGCTGTTCTACTGTCTATTCTCAAACGTTGACAGCTTTATTAAGTTCTAACCATTTATATTGATAAAGGGATCAGAAGAATAATATCTTCCAGGGGAACAAGTATTCCACAGTTAAGTACCTGAGGCACTTTTTTTTTTTTTCCCCACTTGAACTAAAATTATACAGACAAAATTTCTAAAGAGTTAGAAGTCTGGCTTTATTTGGAAGCTGTTTGCCTTTTTTTTTTTTGTTTTGCTCAAAGTGTCAGTTTGAAAGTAGGGCAGTGGGGCTGCCCAGAGGATCCCTTCTCAGGCCACACCAGACTTGTGTTGTTGCCCTGTGAAAGTTCATCAAAATAGTCAGTTTAAGAAAACAGCATCTTTTAAACATGAATTTTGGGAAGGAAACTTCCTTTGTTTTCTAAGTTACATAAGTCAAAGTTAGTGCCTTTTACTGAACTGTTAACTAAGAGATTGTGGCTCTGTCACCTGTCCTACGATGATATAAAAAGATCTGTGTCCAAAATTCTGGGCAATTTTTCCATAACATTATTGAAAAGTAGGTTTGAAACACAGATGCAGTGTAGCTTATTTACATTTACAGGCAGCACCAAATGAATATTTATCCAAATGATTCTGCAGCTCTTCAGTTAAGGGACTCTATGAGCCTTGAGAGTTGGTTATTTCTGTTCGAAAATCTTAATGACAATTGATAGTCTTTTACTATCTCTTCAGTGTTTTTCTTCTGCCAAGGATAGTTTCTGTTTGAAATCTTTCATCAATTAATCTGAATACTTCATTACATAACATTTCCCTTTGCCATATCCTTTTAAAAAGCCATACCTGTAAAATTCCTTGAGGAATGGTTTTCCGTTGGTTTTCTGTTTGTTAATTTGGGTTCTTGTTGAATGATTGACAACATTAGATTAGATTTCTGTTTTTCTTTAATTCTCTACTGCTTTTGGTCCTCCGTTTTCCAAGATTTACAAATCTCTACTGTTCTGTTCAGCCCACATTTCCTTCCAGCTTCCCATTCTTAAACTACTTTTTTTCAAGTAAGACAGAAGCAGATTTAGAGACCTCCATTAATGATTTCTTCCAACTTCTGAAATAACGGGTATCTTGGGTATCTTCTCAAAACTTGGTGGATTGCATGGGCTGCTCTATTGCTTAGGGAAAACAGATTGAGATAATTAAAATAACATTTTAAAAGGAAAGTAAAAGGTAGATCTAATGTATGGCTGTTGCTGGAAGCTCTGTGTTCCTCTCTAGTGCATCTTAATAAGTATTTGTGTCTAGTTCAAAGATATTTTCCATGTTGCGGCAACATCTCCATAACCTAATTTACTAACACAATGTTTTTGAAGCGACTGGTAAAAATAACGTTGCTAAAGGGAATTTTTCGTTTGTTCCAGTACTAAGAATCTCATTCATATTTTCTGTTTTGTTGGATATGGTATCAATCCGTTATTGCTTGACTTAAAAGACAGGGAAAAAATATTAAATTTCACAGTATATCAGTCTTCCTGAATAAGAGGGAAGAACACACTAACAATAATAAAAAGTGTGCAGGATACAAAAAAAAATCTGTTATTGTACTGAGGTAAGCATTCTTTTCTGAAAATACTTCAGTAATTTTGCTTCCTGGTACGTGAGCCTTATGGTATGTGAGGCTTTTCTACTAAAATACTTTTTTTTTCTCTTTTATGAACATATTCTCTTGTTTCAGGAGAGTTAATAAAATATTGCCATATGCTTGCAATCACTGAATATATAACTAAGGAAATTTAAATACTGTGCAATGTGTGGTACCCCATAAATTTCCCTCCCTGCACCAACCATCACACGACCTCATCAAAGAGGTCAAGTTACAGAGCTCTTTGAAAGGTACTTATCATTTATACAATTCTGATTACCCTGACAGTGTTGAGAAACAGTTTTGGAAAGTCTGCAATTGCTTAAAGAAATGTCAACTGCTTTGCCTCATGGGAGGAGATTTTTTAAGCTTTGATAAACAAAGAGCAAAACACACTGAAAGAACTATATAAAACATAAAATAAACTCATTGCACTAAATCAAGCAATGTTTGAGTTTGGCAAGTTCTCCTTCACTTATGCATTACTGGAAAATCAAAGTCTAACAATTGTCACAAATGCATTTGAGCTTTCTGCATATTAGTTAACTGTAATTGTGAAGAGACTCAAATAATCTTAATCACCTTTACACACAGACATAAACATAAATGAAGTTAATAAAAAACAGGCACCAGTGTTGCACAAATGACAAAGAAAGATCTTCCAGTTCACAGCAGGAAATATTTGTAGAAATAGGATGGAGGAGAAATATTTCACATCAGTAACAGTGGATTTGCCACATCAGTATTTTTTAGCCTGATAACAAAACAGTTATTAAATATTTTAGCTAAAAAATAGTAATTCATCATAAACAATCCCTGACTTCTGCCAACACATACGTACAGGGTGAGTGTTTGTGTTCTCACACATATTCAGCTATACATAGTTGTAAATTACTTTGATATAGGTCAGTTTAATTTCTGACTGCAGCTGATATTTTAGAATTTTTTTTAGTACAATCACTCTACCAAATAAGGTCCATCTGCTTTATTCACAAGTCATTTTAGTGACTATCCAATCAATATGTTATTGTTCAAAAACTAAAAAGCAAAGGGGATCCAGGAGTGGATCACAGTAAGAAGTAGGTGTGTCAAATGACAGACACATTTTGAAGAGCAAGTTTTTTCAGTGTCTCTCATTTTGCTGTTCAACCAACCCTATTCTTCCTGATTACTCAGTGCCAGCTATCACCTGTCATTTTCCCCAGGTGGCAAACAACTTACCATGTAATTAATGGAAGCTGTCTGTTTAATTGTAGTGAAGATCTGACTGAAATACTGGCAGGGAATGTTGAATTTTAAGATATTCTGGGAGGATTTCTCCTTGTCAGGTATGCTGATTTGACTTCATCATCACTCCACCTCCAGGGAACAAATGTCTCAGGTGACAACAGCCAGTTTCTTGAGCAAGGTGACCAAGTGAGATAACACACTGCTAGGTGTAAGGTTACCCCCCACACACACTTCAATCCCCTTGCCTTCAAGGGGGAGTAGGAGCTCAGGGTTGCAGATAGCACAAATCCATGCAGCAACACTCCTCTGGCCTGGATTTAGACTGATGATTTAGCCCAAATTTCTGTGAAAGACCATTTTTTCCAAGCCATAATTAACATAGAACGTTTTCTGCTGTTGGCAAAGGATTTTACTTAAGAACTTCAGGAATACAGTAAAGGATATTTTGGCCAATTCTGCTGTGATTTCATAACTGAGAAATATGTCAAATATGAAAAGAAGAGCTGAAGCAGTAGCTGAAATATAAGTTTTGCAGGTATTTCCTGTCTCTTCCTTGACTAAAAATAAAATCATATTAGAGAATGATATTCTGGGAATCGTCCCTTTCCTAAGTGCCTGATTAAGAAGCCAGATGAATCCACACTAGCAGGTTTTGTCTGGTATGAACCAGACTTATTTAGGAATGCTGTTCTCCATTCCTTGCAAATTTTAAGCCTTCCTGGTTTCATACAGAACCCACTTCTTCCTGAGAGAATAGTTTAAAAAGCTAGTTAGATGGAAACACTATTAGAAAAGGAGAGATGAACTCCTAGAGCATTTTGTGTGAGCGTTGACATGTTTCATTTGTGTTTGATGATCAGTTACACATACATAGATGGGAACACTTTTGCCATGAATCTCTCCCAAGCAGCAGTTTGTACATGAGCACATTCAAAAATCACGTGCCTCAGCATTTCAAATACAGAGCTCATTTTCTCAGACAAGGCTCACATTTGCTAGAATATAATTGCAGGGGGATATGTGTCTACTCAGAGAACAACACAAACTGCTTTTCCTTACCTTCATTTTAATAAACCAGAGTAAAATAGACACTAGATGTCTCAAACACACCGATGACATTTGCCTCATTAGGTCTGGGAAAACTATCTGCTGGGCATGGAAAGGTTTGGAAGGAAGGGAGATGCCAGAAGTAGCATGGGCAACACACAAAGAAAAAAGATGACATAATTGACAAGAACATGAATAGATGCTTTTAACGGCCACATGCAACATCAAACAGCTGTATACAGATTGGCATTTCTCTTGACTAATCTACTAATAGACCAAAGGATAGGAAAAAGAAAAAAAGAAATCACTGGTCTTTTGTTTGGAGGGTATATTTGCAATATAGCAATTCTTTTGGTATACCACCAACACCAATAAATGTTTGTGGAGAGAGAGAGAGAACACCAGTCCGTAGCAGAAATAGAATGACGGGGGAATGGTAAAGTTTTGTTCACGCTTACATCAGTCAGGTACTAGAAAGGCTCAGAGTAGGATGAGTGTGGGACAAAATACAGATTTTGAGACAACAGGAAGTTGTCTCAACACTTTCACTGTTACTGGAAATTGGCATGGCTTGCATAGCACTCAAAAGAGCTTTAAGGGAAAGTAATGAAACAGAGGAATAGGCAGAAGGTCAGTTATTTTTTCGTACACTATTGCTAAATTTCACATAGAGAGCCAAAATCACATGTAAGATATCACAAACAGAAAGAATATCCAGTGAGGTGAATTAATGAAGTTTAGGAGTAGATAAGCTCTCTCCCCATTACTGTAAGTGTAATTTTACATCACCATTATATCTTTTTTTTCATTTCTTTTCCTCAGTCAGTTTCAAACCTGTCATTTAAAAGTGTGCAAGTTTTTTTACAGAAAAAAATTCAGTCCCACTCCTGCTCTGCTTAAGTTGCTCATTTGCATAGCATGCTGTTTCAAAGGTGATTTATTAGTCAAATACATGCTTTAATGATTTGCCTTGTTTCTTAATTTATAAGCCTGGGTTGACGGAAGTTTTTCTCTGTTAAGGTTTTCCGGATCTTACTGCCTTGAACGAGCAAAGCAGTGAACATTAATCAATGCAGTTCACTTAGTTACACTAAGAACTCCCAGTTGTCCCAGCATTTGGGCAGGCAGCAGTTTTTAGGACCAGCCTTGGCTGCCTGCTGCAGAACTGCACCCAAGATGGGCTGGGACCCGTGTCACCCTCATCTCCTCCCATTCAAAGTGAACATTATGATAATAGGGCAGCACAGTACAGATGGACATGCAAGTCTGAAAGGCTCAGATGAGGGTAAGAAGAAGCAGACCCTGCTTTCCATGCTTCAGAGGGGTTGTTCTCTCTCTCTATAATTCTAATTTAAACCATACCTTTTTATCTTGAATTCAGGGCGGTGGAAGCAGAAGGAAAAGCTCCCCCCCAACTCCCCCATGTCATACACTGGGACAATCTTAATGTTAAACCTGCTTTTACTGCACTGTCAGAACAGCTGTCTGAACCATATCAGCATTTTGCATGCATTGTAAACTCGGGGAAAAGGAAAATAAGTTAATTGAAAATGTGCTGCAGTTTGTGCCAGTCTTGCTCATGTCACCCTGAAAGAATTCCCACCTCTGACACACACTTCTTCCAAGTATTTACAATTTATCTGTGAGATTCAAGATTTTCATTACATAGAAAGTGTTGTTTCTTTACAAATGCACGGAAATCCAAAATTTCCCACTTTTTTTGTTACTGGAATAGGTTTGAAAACCAAGGAAGATGGTTATGAAGTAAAATTTAGATTAAATTAATTAAAATTAGTTTGTCACCTTGTGCAGAGGGGTAGAACCAGGTGACATTACCGAGTACAATAGCAAGAAATATATTTTTGCTTAACAATTTGCAATTCAACTATTTTCCACTTAGTCAAATTAAACCTGCAGCTTCATTACTGGTATTACAGTGGTTACTGGTGAAGCACTAACAGAAGGTCTATTGTCCAACCTGCAGAACACTACAGAAGCCTTTTTGACAACCAGTGAACTGCAGCTCAGACATCTAACCCATGTTACAGAAAAGGTAAACAGTGAAATACAACCAAATAAGCCCCTCCAAAACATACTGTCCTTAACCATAAGAGTGTCTAAGGAACTGGGATTACTGGAAACACCTCAAACAGCCATAGGTTTCCCCAGCAGTTATTATATCACCAGATATTAACCTGTCATCAATGGATCATAAAGCTCTGCCAACCTTCCTCTTCCTCTTCTCTCCACTCCCGAGCATCAAACAAATCCTCTAGAGGGCTTTACTATTCAGAATTTCCCATTCCTTAAAATGAACCAACCAAACAATGATGGCAGCAATCCTTTAATTAAATTCACAGGATGGTACTAAAAGCTTTTGCTGAAGGAATGAGATCTAAGAGGTTGTTCACACCAAAACCTCTCAGTAAACTATGAACTATCCTACAGTTGTGGTTGGTAGAACCTACCAACCTTCTTTTTAATGTTCCTCCTAGCCGTATTGGAACACGAAAATATTGAAAGATAAAAATAACCTATATTAATATAAAGTTTTCCTCCTGGGTCTCAAAACAGAAAGATGTCCAGAAAAACGAAATTTTAAAAAAATAAAAATTAAAAATCAAGTGATTGATTTGGAGGATAAAATATTTAGAATTCAAAAATGGACTAACGATTATCATTACAATTTATAGTCTTCCAACAATCAAGAGGAAAAGATTGACTGCAGGAATCACAAAAGAGTACAGTACTTTAATGACTACAGAATAATTACCACATGTAAGTATATAACCAAACTTTGCTCATCTACAAATTGGAGAGCAGCAGAGAAAGATGAATGGTGGGCTCGCTTCTGCTTATTAAAGGCTTTTTTGTGTCAACGCGTCAAAGGCAAAGAAGCTAAAATCCAGTAGATATAGGTCTCCAGGGAGCATAGCGAGTCAGGGATTTTCTGATGAAAGTTTTTTCCATAAAAATTGGATTGCCTGAAGGAATGTATGAACCAGTTTAGATGAGAAGATCCTTTCTGGTTCAAAGAGGGAAAGGGGGGAAAAAAAGCCCATTTTCTCCTACCTCTAAATAAGTAAAATCTGTAAAAATTAGAGCACTTAACTGGAACACAGAACACCTCACCCAACTTCATCCCAGAAATCTCTCCTAGACATTAAGCTGCACACTAAGCTTGATAAGTTTTTTCGAAAACAGAATTAAAACAAAGAGAAGAGGAGAAAGTAAGAGACATCTAAGGAAACCAACTAACTGCTGGTCAATGTGCTCATCTTAGATGTGAAAAATTAAGTCTCCAGTACACCTAATCAAGATAGAGTCAGTCCTTTAAAGTTTGAGCAGGTACTCTGCTAGCTTGGATAATGACTAGCCTGATAAATATAAGAACTGGTCACTTGCTTTTTACGAAGAAGTTTGAAGTTTCCTCACTCCATAATAATATAATGATAGCAAAAAAGTCTTGAAAAGCACCAGCAGACAGGAGCACCTAAAGGCTCACTTTTCCACCATCTCTGATATGCATACCCAGTGTGAGTCATATTAGACTGCACAAGTCCTACAAAACATACTTAAAACTCAAATTAGAGTGGCAATTTGGCTACAAGCTTCAAAGATGATTTTATCCCAGTTCTGATTTCAGACAAAACTACTTTTGCTGTCATTTTACTTTGCAAGAAGGCAGGGAAAAAAGGGACGGAGGCACCAAGGTAAGTATCTGCTGTGCAGAGCAACCCTCCACACATATCCCACTGGTGTCCCCTGCTTAGTCCATGGTCCACTAAGAAATCAAGAAAAAAATCCCCTTATTTCACTACGCCCAGATGCCTGTTTACTTTTCTTTCACTCAATGCAGAACGCCAACAAATGGAAATGCTTTAAAACATTGCCGCCATGATTTCATTCTTCCCAAATAGACTGAAACCACTGAAAGCCAAGCCATGGCTGCCTCCACATTGGAATAAATACAGAGCAACATCAGAGTAGTGAGAGGAGATGCTCTAAATTTCAAACAGGCTCAGCTGAAGTAAGACCATCATCCTTAACTAGTCTAATTAGAGTATAGGATTCAATTTGGAAAGTACATTTTTAATAAACATATGTTGAGGTGCATTGCATTCTTCTTGAAAAGGCTTCAGATGTACGATTATACTTTACAGATCTGTGAAAAAGAACAGATATGCCTTGTCTTTGGAATAGTGTTATGCAAAGTTTCTTTCTTCTCTAGACTAGCACAAACAACAAGATTAAAAGCGTTTCTGAAATAATCCAGGATGCTCACAACGTTGTAATTTCTACAGCCAGTATCACGTTAAACCTCACTCAGCAAAATAATTAGCCTGGATTTTGTGTTTGTGTGTGTGTAGTGTTGGTTGTGGGTCTTTTAAAAAACACTTCAATATGGATCAACAGATCTGAAGATGAACATAAGATGCTGAAGATATTAGAGTAGCCACTTTGAATCATGCTTAATAAAAAGAGCTAAGCCTCAAACAGCTTGCAATTGTTAAGAGTTTTCAATGTCTATGAAAAGACAGAATGACTGATGATGATTCAGAATTAATTGCAACCTGATGTCACGACACGCCCTAAGTACAGCACTAATACCAGTAGAGTAAACCCTTTCCTTTGTTGTACCCTATAAATGAGATTTACTATTGTGCATACAAAAATCTTCAGGAAAAACATCTGGCTGAGCAGTTTTTAATTTAACAGGCAAATATAGTGTTTTGTATAAATATTCCTCTCTTTTGACTCTACCCCCAACAGCTCAACCCACCAGAAGACTAACACACCAAAAACTCCCTTTAGTAGAGTGCTTGCTGACATGAACTAAATTGTCAAATTAACAACAAAATCCATAGGGAACCAAAATCACTACATGGGAACAACCCCTGTACAAAGAAGCTTTAGCTGAAGACCAAAGCAGCTCATATTACTTAATAAACTATTAATGTTTCAATTTTTAAAATATGTCGGTACAATGGTACATCATACACATCTCCTTGCAAGAATTTCATCAAGCTGAGTTTCTCTCATACTGGAACAGTACTTCAGTACTCTTTATCATCCTTAGTTAGATAGATAGATAGATAAAGTGGAGCATTTCAACCTCCAGAGTCTTTAATTTTAAATAGATGCTTATGTTTCATCAGATTAAAGTTGGAGATGAAACATACATAATGATCTTACTCACTTTATTAAGGGTATTTAAAAATTCTCAAGAATCACTGAGTGTGGGGACCATTAATTTGGGAAAAAAAGCAAAGATTAGATGTGTTCCATTTCAGAGTATCTTTATTTTCCTCAGGAGTCAGTGTGAACAATACATTCAACAACAGGCTGATTATTGAGAGAATGAAGGAGGATGTAGTAACATTCACATAAATGTTAGGATTTTACTTTTGATTATTACCAATTCTTTTCAATTATAATCCTTTAAAACAAAAAATCCCAAACCACAAACAAATAAATAAACAGAATCCCACCAAAAACCCCCAAACTGTTCCTCCCCTCTTTCTCTGTCTTACTCTGAAATGATCTGATTCATTCATATTTCCAGCTCTAGGTAAAATCCTTGTCAAACACTGAAGGAAATCATGGAACTACTCATTGTAAAATGTCTTTTTCACATTTCAAATTCTTTTGGCATTTACAAGCATATAAAGTGTTCTTCATTAGCCACTGTACAGTATTGGGAAGCTACCAAGATGATAATTTTGATAAAATGTACCAGGTTAAACTGAAGATGAGCATTTTGAAAGAGGAGTTTGGCTCCACAGTTCTTATGGGTAAAGCAGATGCACAAGTAGCAGGACTAAGAGAACCCTTTGATCTCACCTACCTTTCATGTATAATTGACAGTTGTAATTTGGTCTCAGGGATGATAGAAAGGCAGCTGAGACATTCTATGAGATGCCTGTGTACAGAGAAGCAACATATGCTTGGTACAAGCTGAAAGGAAAATACAAAGCCAGAGGAATCAGCGTTGCCAAGCACGAGTGCTGCACAGCACAGCGGTCAAACACAAAAGGGCAGCCCACGTAGCCCTCGCCACTGCAGCTGTCCTTTGGTCAGGCTCTGGGTCAGTCCTTTTGCCCACACAAGGGAAAAGAAACGTATTGTGTTGAGAAACACCCAGAAGCAGGGGAACAGAGACAGGTTTCTTTACAGAAAGCAGGGACAGAGCACAGAGAGGGCACAGCAGGAGAACGCTATCCTGAAAAACACCAGCTGAATACCTTAATATTTGTTCTTGGTTGTGGGTTTTTCAAAGGGTAAGGAGAAAAGAGAAAGAAGTTTCAATCTAACAGATCTCATGGACGTTTTTCCAAGGCAGTAGTTCTGCTTTGATTCACCCCTGGCTGCTCGTGAGGAGCACTGGGAGTCCTACAGGTCATGCAAGCAAAGGGTTGGAGCATGAGGTGTCTAAGTTTGTGGTAGAAGGATCCTCTGCTTTCACCCCCTCAGGCCCTTCTGGTTGCACTAACCCACTTCTGCCTCACCCACCCATCCAACAGACCTTTGAAACACCAGGAAACAGGCTGTAGTGACAGTAGTATGGGAGGCAAAACTTTAGGTTCAAGTAAGATGTAATCACAGAATAATTTAGTTTGGGAAAGACCTCTAAGATCCTAAAGTCCAACCATTAACCCAACACTGTCAAGCTCACCACTGAACCATGTCCTTAAGTGCCACTTCAACACCTCTTTTTACATGCTTCTAGGGATGGGAATTCAAGGACTTCCCTGAGCAGCCTGTTCCACTGCTTTACCAACTTTTCTGTAAAGAATTTTCCCTAATAGCCCGTCTAATTATCCCCTGGCACAGCCTGAGGCTGTTTCCTCTCATTCTGTCACTTGTTACTTGGGAGAAGAGGCCAACCCCCACCTGGCTATAACATCCTTTCAGGGAGCTGTAGAGAGTGAAAAGGTCCCCCCAAGCCTCCTTTTCACCAGGTTAAACAACCCCAGTTCCCTCAGCTGCTCCTCATAATTTACAAAATAGAGCCTTTATTCATTCTCTGGCAAGACTAAAAAAAAAATGTAGAGGTGTTGAAGTTGGTCATTTAAAGGAGGAGTTAAGACACTGGCACTTTGAAATTTTAGTTACAGGGGCTGAAACTCAACTCTCACATGCTTTTTGAATAAAAAGTCACCTAAGCTGAAATGGGGAAAAAAGTTAAAAATGTACTTATGTGCAGGCAAGTTAACACTGTAATTAAGTTTTAGAGTGAGCACAGACAAAACATTCCCACAATGGGATCACTTCAGTACATCAAAGATAGCACAAATCAAGACTTCACAACACAGATGGGTCCACTTTGCTGCTTTTCTCAATTTGCATAGTTTTTTTTGTCTCACAATAAAAATCTTTAATGCAAGAGTTATTTCTACCAAGATTAATTTCTGTTAATCCATACTGTTGATCTCTACTGTTTTTCAAGTATCACCTTGAAAGAATAGATATTATTATTTCATGTAGAAGAAAAAACCCAAACTTTCATTTCCTGTTAAATACTGACAAAAACCACTGGGTAACAAAAAGGTGCCTAAACCCTGAACTTATCTGCAAAGAAACAGGAAAACATTCTAAGGTATATAGAGGCAGGGAAAGGCTGTCCTCCAAATCAGGACCTTGTGTGCCTAATCCTGAGGGAACATGAAGCACAAGGACTGAAGTCCTGGATTCCTCTGAATTTTCTCAATGTTTCTACAACAAAAGATTTTTCTCCTCATTTCAGAGACTTCAGTGAATTAATTTTCTTTTCTGGACTGTATTTTATGATAATATTTCCACACTGTTTTAATTGCTGCTAATGCTTTCTTCTGTTGGGATGTATAGCCCCAGGCAAGCACCAACAAGCCTAAGGTCTGTAGAAAGATATTAAAACTGTTTTGTGTGAGCACAATTTGCCTTGTGGGAGATGCACTCTGGGCCTTTGCACAGTAAGCACGAGTAGCAAACCAGCAGACTCCTGCTTCTACCACAGAATGCTGGTTTACCCTCACTGGGCAAGATTTACCCTCCCTCTTTGCCCAGGCTACACTCTGGGGAAAGCCACTTGTGGTCAGAATAGAATTTCATTCATGTTAGTGTTCTGCATCCACAGACAACACACCAATAAGAAGGGCAGTGAGGTATGTGTTTGGGAAAAAAAAATTTAAAATGAGAACTACATTGAAAAAAGGCCATTAAAAAAAAGGTTTTCAAGCTAAGCAAAGAGAAGAAGATGCACTAAAAATGTCAGACCCAGGTAATAGTTGAAAACTGTCTCTCCTCTCTGTGCTGCTAAAACAGACACGTGCAAATGACACTGAATTATATCACAGTACAGGCTCAGTTTACTGACCACTGGTGTGGCATCAGCCCAGGCAGTATTTTGTGAAGTGCTGTGAGCAGATTCATGAAACCTGTTTATCCTCAGGAAAGTCAGGTGTCAGGATATATGCAGCACAGAGATTTCTTCTAGCTCCAAAGCAGTTTTAAACCTCAAAATCCACAACATATACAATAAATCTGTAAGACAGATGGCCATAAATCCCTAATGAAGCACTGCCAATGTAAATATTGTAAAAAGGATAAATAGCACTTAATTACACCATTGGCAAGCAAGTTGGGTTTTTCCTCATCTTCATTCTGCTGTTCACCAATTTTCCAGGGTCTCTCAAGCACACAGTGTGCACAGCTCGGCTTAGTGGTGGCTCCCTGCTCTTCTGCTGCATGGCACTTACTCCCCTACGCCTTTGCTTCTCTTTTTTTCTTTTTTTAAAAAAACAAAACACAGCATTTTTGATTCGAGCGTATGTGGAAGGCACAGTTCTACATACAGAAGAAGACAGAAGATACGAAAAACTAGCAGGGGCAGGAAAAATGCAAAAGATAAACAAGCTACTGAGGTTAAAAGACCAGAAGTAGAAAATTTCAGTGGTTATAAGCAGGGGTAGGGAATGACTCTCTTTAAAAACCTTTCAGCTCTTTTCCAGGCTGTTCTCATGCTCTGCTGCTGAAGACAGTACATATGTGTTACCTTTCACTTGAGCTAGACTGTCATATTTAGTCCTGGCTCAGAGTTACTGTTTAAGTCATACCTTTTCAGCACTCTGCTATTCCTTAACCAGCTGACTAGCCATGTAGGAAATAGAATTGAAAGCTTTTTCCACCTCTTTTCAGGCTAGGGGGACTCTAAGAACATTATGAAATCACTAATAGATTTATTTCTCAAATAAAAAAGAAACTATATTCAAACAAACAAATAAACAAACACCAAAAACAACAAGAAGAAAAATCCTACCCACAATTTCATATCTTTGATGGTTAGGTTTTTTGTTTATCTCTCACTCCTGCACAAACAGGCTAAACCTTTACCTATGAACCAGAAAATCTTGTAATCTCAAGAAACCAGAGATAGTACCTTGCCCAATGTGCAGGTAATTTCTAAATTCTCAGTCAGGTGATAAGTCCATAACTTCAATCTAGTAAAATGCCCTTCAGCATCCCCTGGCAGCACATTCGGATTGCAGTATTCAGTGATACTGAACTTTCCTCTTCCCATATAGTGTATAACCTTTATTTCTTTTCCTTTAAAATCTGCAATTTATTTTAATACACGTACCTATCATAGCAAGCTTTCTTTATGTCTACTGATGTTTTTAAAAAGTTTCTTTTTCTGAAAAAGAAAAAAAATCTCAACACTGCAATAGTAGAAAGGACGACTTTTTTTCTGCTTTTAAACTATATTTTAACTCACCCTACAGCTATTGTAAAGTATAAAATAGCAGGCACCTTGTAAATGCAATATTAAGCATCTTGCTCATGTGTACTGGACATACAACTTAGTATTTTCATATAGCATTATATATTGCCTTCAGTGATTTCATATAAATGTGTATATTGGTTTAGTTATGGTTGCCATGTGTGAATGAAAAATATTGGCATTCCTACACCTTTGAGGGAAAATTTCAATTCACTTGATTAAACCAAGAGAGAATTGTGTTTTGAGGACTAGGCACAGCTGTAAGGTCTTAATTCACAGCAGATTCAAACAGATGTAGACAATCCTTGCACTTTTTAACTGTTCCTCTGGAGTTTTCAGCAGTCTTGACCAAGAAACATTGGAAAAAATAAATACAAATAATAAAACAAGTGGAAGCTTGGTGATCTTGCTGAGCCCACAGTTGTTTGCTTAGACTTTTGCTTGGCTGAAGGCTGTCTCTGAATAGCCAGGGAACTAATGACTCCATTTAGCTGATAGATAAATTTTCACCATTGCTAAGCAAAAACACGAGTGGCAAGGCTGATTCTCGGAGCATTCAGACAGAGCATTCAAGGCTCAAAGTACAAATATGTGTATGTAACTCCAGAATTGCTCTCTCTGCTTTCATGAGAAAGCAAAGAGAATAAGAGAGTGGGGTTTTTCCTCAGGGGATTGCTATATTCCAGACCTGGCAGTCATAAAAGTGTGCTACAGATAAAGCAGAAAAAGACCTCCAGATTGCACCAAGACCATTCACTTTGCATCAGTGCCATCGTATACAAGTGGACTTACTGAATCCCCCTGCTCATGGTGCCTTGTGATGCCTCAAGACTGTCCTGTTTCCCCATTCTGTAAAATAGTTTAGATCAAAGACCTAAAGGGTACTGAAAACAAGAAAATCAATTAACACAAACTTCAAAATCACCAGATTTGTTTGTAATTCATTTAGTCATTATAGATTTCATGCACTTTGTTGCAAAGAGTGCCAGTATGGAAGAACACAGACACAGTAGTTTGGGTATTAGGGAAAAATTCTTTACCAAAATGGTTGTCAGGGATCAGAATAGGCTGCCCAGGGAAATGGTGGAGTCACCATCCCAGAGGTATTTAAAAGATGTGTGGGTGTCATACTTAGGGACATGGTTCAGTGGTGAACATGACAGAGCTGGGTTAACATTTGGACTCAATCTTCAAGTTTGGAGAAGACCTCTGTGATTCTAAACCACAATTACTAGAATTAAAAAAAATCCTAGGGTATACTGTTAGAAGATTAAAGATACATCATTTCTCTGCTGTGGGGAGAATATCACTGACAGATATGCAAGCAGAAAAGAATGAGAAAGAAACAGCAACATTCAGAAAATTATTCTCACTGAAAAGTGATTTACTTCTCATTGCTGTAATGAGATCAAATTCTGTTTCAGGTGCATTAAATATACCAGGCTGTTAGTGTTAGTCATCAAGAGTGAATGGAGTGACACTACTTAGTAATTTTGATAGATTTCAAGTTCCAGAAGTGATGATTAAACTCTTTCACAGAGGATGGTAAGAAACCGCTGAAAACTTTGTCCCAGGAATTCTTTCAGTCCAACAAGTTTTGGACTTTTTTTTTTTTACCACCAGGAAGAAGCAGAGAGTAACTTTATCTGCCATTTTAAGTAGCAAAATGTCTCCCAGCAGAGCAATGCTTTCATCATCTGGCAGTCATGTCCTTAATGAACACACAGTCAATATTGCCACAATTCTCCAGTGAACACCTTTATGGTTTGTTAGATCTGGTAGCTATTAGTCCTGCTGTCCTCTAGCTATATTTCTCTCTGATCTCCCAAGTTAAGCATGTGTAGGTTGGGTTCGAGTTTTAAAGAAAGTGTTCCTAATTGCCTCCAGTTGCTTCTGGGCTTGGCCTTAGTGATTCAGACTCTTTTTAAAAAGTTGTCTTCAGTAGAAGATAAATTCGCCATTTTCACCTTGGGATAACAAAGATGTAACATAAATCAAGGAAAGGTAGAAAGAGCACATTGTGATGGAAAGAGCCACCTAACAAAAAAGGCTTCTATCATACCTTCAGATAAATTAGATGAGGTCAGCTTTGTACCTTGCTCCCCCACTGGGAGGGATTTTTGTTTCCTGATTTTTCTAGATGTAAAACTAAAGTCTCTTCTCTTCTTTGTACACTTACTTTGCCTTAGGAAAGATAACATATGCTAGTCATCTTAAAATTAAGGGAAAGGTTACAGGGCAGAGTTTTTCTTCTTTCTGAGTTTTTTTTGATTTTTGGTTTTTTGTTTTTTTTTTTTTTTTAATGAGTAAGCACTATAAGCTAATAGGGAAGAAATGCCTTCCTAAAATACAAGGAATTTTTTGCTGTTGAAAATATCCTTAATATTCAAGACATCCTTTGAATAAAGACATCTTAAATCTGAGAAGATGATACCTCAGCAATTCTCCCAAATATCCACAATGCTAAGTCCAGGACACAGAAGGGATCCCTTGCCAAAAAACCCCAAACTTATTATGGTTAAAAATTGGCAAGACTGAATAGTATTCCACCTATTCTATCTAAACCTCCATAACATTAATTACTATAACTAGCTTCTAATAAATGGGTAGCTATTATTTTATAGCCTAGATTTGACCATAAATGATTACTTTTTCTTGTACAAGTAAGAAAACTGCACTTCAGCAGCAACTCCCTGTATCACAAACACACCCTTAGGGCCAGTTCAGGTACCCTTCTGTGCAGTAGTCCTTTCCACCGTGCCTTTGCTTTTACCTTGCTCTCTCCACAATTCTTAAGAAAGAAGAGGCTTAACCACCCTCAGGTAGTTTGCCAATGGGTAGAGATACAGAAGTATGGCATTGAAACAGAGCCCAGATTTCCACTCCCCAAAACCCCTTCACTAAAGATAAGTTCCTTCCCTCCACTGCTGCCCTGGTCTGCTAAACATATTCCTTTCAACCTGAATGTATCATAGAATGGTTTGGAGGGACCTTAAAGATCATCTAGTTCCAATCTCCCTTCCATGGGCAGGGACATCTTCCACTCTATTCAAGTACTTACCCTTACATAAATTGCCATGAAACAAATAAACTCACATAAATTTGCCTTATAACTTAAAGCATAAAGTTGGATAAAACTGAGGAGAAAGATCACACACCTGCAGGTTTAAAAGACAAAAAAAACCCCAAACAAACAAAACCCAAAAAACAACACAAAAGCTACGCTTCCTTCACTTTCTCCATTATAAGCTTATTTTATTCCACATTATCATTGTGGATCTGAATTTGGCAGGAAAAAGCCTAACACATTATATTTCTTTGCATTTTGTTCTGCTATGCCTTGCACATCATGATTTGCAGTACCTGTTTAAAAAAACCAACATTTGAGGTTGTTTGTAACTGAAAGCAACACTGTTGACAGGAATAGTCACTTCCTAATTAAGTTGTGCTTTAAAAAGTAATTAAGCTATAAACTGTCTTTTCACACGGTAAATGGACATCCTAACCCTAATCACTTGCAATTAAATCAATCAATCAGAAAGTATTTTTGGAAACCACAATCACAGATACAATTGATCTAATTGCTGAGTTTCCCTAAGAAGTTGCAGTGATCCCACTGACACAGATAAGTAGGAACAATACAGGAATTAAACAATCTATTTGTACAAACTGGTTCTGAAACCATGCAGAGAATGGTCAGCATATGAAATACAGCCTGAATCAAATCACCTGAGAGTACACTGCTGGAAATCCCCAAAACTTACTTGGCTGGTTTCCTCCAATCAGTGAGATCAGAACGGAGAGTGAACCATGGGGAAAATCACTTCTCTTCTTCTGGTGAGAGGAGAGGTGCATGAGAAAAGAAGAATCTCAGTTAATTTCTTTTTTAACAGCTTTGTGGTTTTTCTTTTTTAACAGAGTGCATTTATTGTCTGAGGTGTCAGAAATGGAAAGAAAGGAGAGGTGCTCCATCCTGGTGAGGACAGGCTGAAAGAGTGGGATTCAGCCTGGAGAAGAAAAGGCTCTGGAGGGACCCTTCTTTAGTACTTAAACTGGCCTTATAGGAAAGGCGAGCACAAACTTTTTAGCAGAACCTGTAGAGATAGGACAAGAGGTAATGGTTTTTAACTGAAGGAACATTGATTTAAGATAAGATATAAGGAAGAAGTTTTTTTACAATGAGGGTGGTGAAACACTGGTACAGGTTGCCCCGAGGGGTATTGCCATTCCTGGAAAAATTCAAGGTCAACTTGGATGGACCTTTGAGCAACCTGATCTAGCTGATTTATTGCCTGCTCATGGCACGCATGTTGGAGTAGATGGCTTTTACAGGTCCCTTTCAACCCAAACCATTCCATGATTGTATGAAGCTTGTTTTAGATTAACTTCAAGCCATATCAGTATTTCATTATTTAGATTTACCTACTGTGCCGGTTTGGCCAAAAGCTAGTAATATAGCCCCTGAGAGAAAACCAGGTTACAACCACCCTTCCCCCCTCAGGGTTTGGGAAAAAAGGAAATTTTTCCTCGAAGGAAAGTGTAAGAGATAAAAACTATTTATTTTAACAAACACACAGGAAAAGGATAATGATGCTAAATAATGAATTAAAACCCCCGCTATAGAGAGAAACCTGGGAAGATTTCAGAGTCCTTCTGTAAGTGTGGTCTCNTCAAGTTCAGTTTAAAGGCACAGAAAAGGCACAATATTACTTTTTGGGCATAGAGCATGATAGGGAATACACACGATAGAGTCACCCCAAGACACCTACTTAGTTAGGTATATGCTTTTTTCACATAGAATAATTTCACCTAATAAGAAAATTAATAAAACATGCCCTATTTCTTGAATGAAAAATGATACTTAGCTACCTTGTACCTTGCTGTCTGTTCAAATAAATTTGTCTTTTTTGAGATAGATAGACAGACAGACAGACAAATAGATAGATAGATAGATAGATAGATAGATTAGATAGATAGATAGATAGATAGATAGAGTCAATGAAGATAAATGCAGATGAAAGCATCTGGTACTAATGTTACAGTTGTTTTCATGGTTTCTCAGGACTCACAGACAAATTTCATGCATGCCAAAAATAATTACAGCTTGTAGCTAAAAGAGAGCCAGTCCTCATACAACCACTAAGTTAATTTTTCTCCAGTATAACTTAGCACAGGTTTATGAACCAAGAACGCAGCACATTGTTCCATGACTTGCATTCGACAAACTCTGTAACTGAAAGAATTCAACTGCTTATGCCCTAAAGCTGCTACTACCAGACCACCTCAACAGTTAAACACCACCCCTAGGCTACACATAAAAGATGATGTTGAGAAAGACAGAAACAATTTACAGGTATTTCATGTGACAGTTGTTTCAGGCTTTCCATAGGCTCATACTGAAAGTCAGCTGCATTTTGCCAGTATTCCAAGAGCTCCAGTAATGAAACAAAAGACAAACACTTGGAAAAATTCTTCAATGCATACCCTTGAAAAAATAATTTATTGTTTGCTGCAACTGTCACCTTTTCTGTGCCAGTGATGAACCCATCTGGCTGAAGTTAAGATTTTTGTACATAACATTGTTCAGTGTGCATTACAGAAATGCTATGCAGCACACAAAAGGATGCAGGAAGGCATAAGTAGAGGAAACAACTGAGCTAAAGTTTTTTTTCCTTCAGCAAATTTCATGTTTAAGTTCTTCAGCCAGAAAATAAGTATCAGACATAACACTTGCCTAACTAAACCAGATGATTTATGCAGTGTTTAAGAAAAATAGTTTGCTGGAAACCTAGCCAGGAAAGTATATTTTATGGATCAAGAGTAAACCAGTTGGTATTCTTAAGGTACAAGCAACAATAGAAGACTGTATATGATGAAATGAGTGTGGTTTTCAGGCACTGGGCAGTTCCTTCTGTGCAGTGGTGTGGATTTCCACTTCATTTCCACAAACAATGGCTCATTTCAGTTCAGGCTTTCTTCCCCAAGGCCTGACCTAAAATGTCACCAAACATGACACACATCAAATGCAAAACAGAAGAGAGGGGAGACCCAGTGATGCAAAGGTTTAAGTCAGTTACAGTTTGTTTAATATATAAATCTGGAAAACCAAGCAAAATTAGTTTCCTGAGAATTTTTTATTTTATGAAGGGATTTTATTTTAGGTGTATAAAACATAACCATAAATTGCAAGTAAATGAAATACAGGATTTTCCAAACTAGTTAACACTCATGTGTTAAAATTGAATGTGAAAATATTGAATATTGATTGTATATAAAATACGGACATATTCAAATTGAAACACAGAAATTGGGGATGGTAATAAGATTTAATAGTTTTGCCCTAGCAGGGCTGCATGTATATTACAGATTTCAAAAGAGAACTAAGTCTATGAAGAATGGGAAATACTGAAATGCTTGAGAGCATTAGAGAAGGCACAAATATAATCAGAATGCAACAACTGTCTTTTGGCTCCAAGAGCTAAATTTGGTTGCATCCCATCCAGTATATTTGCTGAATGCAAAGTTAGTAGCCTATTCTCTAAAAAAAAATTTAAAAATATAGAATTTTCCTTCCACCTGCTTCAGGCACTGAAAAAAAAAGGGAAACAAAGGAATCAGTTTTGAGCTGTACACCATATAAACTTACTCTACTTAAGATTCCAAAATATATACCCAGTGGCTCTGTAAATTAATTAAATTTATTGGTTTCTTACTTCTTAGTGCAACAAATTAGTAGTTTAGCTATCTGCTCAAGCAAGTTTACTTGTCATCTCAATTATAAAATTGAAAAATTCTTTAATAGCAATTTATAGTTCTAAAGAGATGGTCTGTGCAACTAGCAATCCAAGTGTATGAAGAGTGTTATTTAAATAAGTTATGTATCTACTAACAGAAGAAGAGCTCAGCATAATACTAGAGTGAATGCCTAGGTTCAGCTTTTTCTCTTTAAAAAATGTCAAGGCAGAAGTGTTGGCTTTTGGAATAGCAGAAGGCATAATGGGAGAGGGGCTGAGGAGTAAATTTGGCACCTGGATAAACAAATGTGTTATTTAACCCAGATAAATACAGAGTAATTTAGCTATATTCTGGAGATAACAGTTAATTGTGGGAATTCAGTACTGCCTATGTAATTTTATGAAAAGACTAGCAGCTAGCACATTTCAGCTACATATTCCAGCTAAAAGGTCAGTGACTACCAAAGACATTGGTCCACAGGTGATGTGCTGATTACTATTCACTTTCTTACACATTAGATACATTTATTATTGTGGAGATACTTAAACTGCGTTTTGTGACTGCATTTGATGTTGCAGGTAACGTTATATAATTGTATTTAATATAGTCATAAACCACAGAGTATTCAGTTTACACTATCTAGCTTATTAAAAATGTTTAAACTATTTTCAATTTTTATTGCATTCCTATGGAACATTATGGAAAAATGCTCAGTGACTATCCTTCATAGACCAAGTGCAGATTTATTTCTCCCTAAGGTCCATCTTCCTGAGACAAAATATACTCACCTTTGCTGCTTTCTCTACTTTTCCACCAAAGCTGCAGCAGAACTGTGTGTTTTTCCACTTCTCAGCCACCCAAATTCGGAGATAGGTGCCTTAACTGAAGTCAGTTTGCTCACATGGCTCCAAAATAGCTCAACAGATAAAGTAATAAAATATTGACAAGGTACACGGACAGCGAGGGCAGGAGATTATTAACTGAACTGCCCTGTACTCAGCCCTGGAGTGCTGGCACCAGTGCAACAGAGATAGACACCCTTATACTGGAGAGGAACCAACAAGCTGGACCATTAAAACCATTAAAGGCTTGTAGCATCTGACAGAGATGAGGCAGAGAGAAATACAACTGTTTCTCCTGGGGAAGTGCAAGCTTTGGGGAGGTCTTGTCACAGTGCATAAATACTTAACAGAGCTGAGCAAAGACAACAGTTTTTTCAGCAGGGCCCAGTGACAGAGCAGGGGGAAAAATATTACAGAAATGTATTTCTGTGAAAACTCCAACTCAAGTTATATAAAGTTCAAATCAAACATTTTTAAATTGTTTTTATTATGATGTTTGTTTGCTTGGTTTTTTCAGACTCTTGAGGTAGCCAAATGCTGGACCATATTACCCAAAGAGGTTGCAGAGTCTCAATCTGTGGAGAGATCCAAAATGGAACAGGACACAGCTCTACATAGCCAGAAAGATCTAGAGCAGATTATTCACACATTATCATTAGTGGCATGAAAACTGAGGGTTCTTTATTTTTTAATGGCTTTAGGTTTCATATTCTTAAAAATGGCTGCTGGTGTTTGATTATGTTACATTTCCTTCTTATCTATTGCGTGCATTCAAAATAAATAGCTGGATTTTTTGCTTAAGCATCTCAAAACCACTAAACAGTTGGTATTCGTAGGATGTTAGTACTGCTTCCAGTTTGTCTCAGCCAAGATCATAACCCAGTTATCGGTAGTCATCACTCACCACTGAAGCCAACTTGGCAGTTCTTCAGGGTTTCTATTGAAAAAGAACTCTAAATAAATGAAATGGGAATCTGGGGGAAAAAGAAAAAGAACACTCTGCAATTTTAACAGAGATAAAACCAACTTATTTAATCTTCATTGTTGAAGTGCAGCTGTTACTTCATCTTAGCAGCATATAGTTATCTTATTTTTGAAGAGGTAAAGAAAGAGGTAGACTTCTCATCACATTGTTTCTCCTTCTATCGTATAAATCTGAAATTCATTAAGCCTCCTGAGAACCAAAATAGAAATTACTCTGTAGAAAGAAGAATTGCAAGAAGAGGAGAAACTCTGGATTCTTGTCAAATTCTTTTCAGTCTTGATTTACTGGGGGAGGTAGAATTTCCCTTTATTATTGCAATAACTTTTAATACTGGGAATAGTCACCTTTTGATTATCATGTTAACAAGACCTGCCTGATGAGTCAGGGCAGGCATTTGTTATCCAAACTTATTTTATAGCAATTGCCGGAAGCTTACCCGAGGCAAAATCTAATGTCTGACTTTTATTCACTGTTCTGGCATCAGAACTGTTTGACCAAGAAGAAAAAGGGTTTTGCTTAAGTGTTACAGGATTCCTAGAACATACTTTGATTTCACTTATGCTCAATATCATGCTGACCTTGGGAAACCACAAAATTCACGGAAGAACAGTACTTGTATGGTTATTGTGAGAGAATGTGCTCCCTTTTCTTCCTTGTTTGGGCTCTACCCTATTATTCTCACGTAAGCCCAGAAGGAGCTAATTGACAGTAGCAAGAGACAGGAATTAAAGCCATTCTAGCAGATTTTCTTTTTTTCTTAAGACATCATAAATCATGTTTTACAGTACAGCCTTGGGACACATTCCCAGTCTTTTCAATGATTCCACTTCTACCCTGCAAATATTTTATTTTTTCATAAAGGATTCAAAACTGACAGTGACCTCCATAGGTGGATATTTCTACTCCAGAATATGCAGGGAGATGGGCCATGCCTCTAAACAATAGATCACTGCAGAATCTCAAGAGTAGGCTCAAACCATGTGCCACATCCTGGCGACCCACCTAAGAGAAGCACCTGGCCTCCAGAGCCACAGTCAAACACAGCAGCCAAGATTTCAAAGAAAAACTGTGGAAAGTGGTAAAGAAATACATAATTAACTAAATTATTAATAATAATTATTAAATATTATTTACATGTAGAATGATAGATATTACAGGAGGAGGTAGTGGAATAACCTTCCTCCACACTTTTTAGAGTCAAAGTTAGAGGTATAATTTTATTTTGTTTTAAAGAGATGTTCCATTTCTTAGCCACAAAAAGCTGTTTGGCAGTGCTTTGGAACTGCCCCAAATGCAGCAGAGACTATTACAACACAGCATTGTGTTGTTTGTATAGTTGTAATGCCATTTGCAATTTACTACATATCATAGACAGGTAATTGGTGCATCAGTGAAAAGAGGCAAACCTCGGGAACAAACCTAAAGCAAATCAGCTGGTAAATTTAGCCTAGTTTAGAAAAAGGTAAACTACTCTGGGTTTTTATTACATCCATTACAATGGTATTTCATATTTACATACAGAAATCCAAAACATCTGGACATAGTATGCCCTTCTGTTTATTAAAAAAATCAACATTTTTAATTTTTTTTTCCTAAAAACAGCCAAAAACGGTTTCTGCAGCCTTGCAAAAGGATTTTATGGGGAGTCGAGTGGCAGCAGAGACATTTTAATGGAAGATGAGTTGCATCAGCAAATTGAGGTTCTGGTCTGTGGCATACCTAAGACTATTGCTTAGACGTTGTAGTTTCAGTGATCTTACTTGAATCTGTTTTAATTTTTTAACATTTCAGTCTGGTCTTCTTCTCCTTCCCTCCCTTACTGTTGTCCACCCTTCCTCACCAGTCCTCTCATCTTGTTATTCAGCTCTACTTCCAAAACTTGCTTTCTTTCACCTATTTCTTCCCTGATGCTTAGTCACAAACTCCTAGAAACTGCCCAGAACTGCAGATGAAAGGGAAAAAACTCAAAGGAACAAAATGTCCTCATTTCAGCTGGGATTAATTTTCTTCCTACTAGCTGGTTCAGTGCCGTGCTTTGGATTCAGTATGAGAACAATGTTGGTAACACCCTAATGTTTCAGTAGTTGCTGAGCAGTGCTTACATGAAATCAGGGACATTTCAGCATCCCATGCTCTGCCAGTGAGGAGGTACACAAGAAGCTGCAAGGGAGCACAGACAGGACAACTGACCCAAATAAACCAAAGGGATATGCTGCAATATAGAACGTCATGCCCAGGGTATACACTGCGGGGAGCTGCTTGGGAGGGGCTGATTGCTGCTTGGGGATGGGCTGGGCGTCAGTCTGCGCCGTGAGCAATTGTGTTTTACTTGCTTGTTTCTCTGGGTTTTATTCCTCCTGCTCTCTCCTTTTCATTACTAACATTATCATTTAATTAGTATTATTATATTTTATTTGTTTCAGTTATTGAGTTGTTTATATCTCAACTCACCCGGTTTACTTTTTTCCCCTGTTACTTTCTTCCCCCGTGGGTGAGGGGTGCGAGCAAGCAGCTGTTTGGTGCTTAGTTGCCGACTGGAGTTAAACCACGACATATAACAATACAAAAAGCCACACATCCTTTAAAACAATAAAAACCCCTTAAAACAAAGACACACACCCCACTCCATTTCAGGGCTCTATGCTTCACGACAGAATAACAGTCTTAAGGTTTCAACAGTGCATGTCTAAGGCATCTGAGCACATGTGAATCCCCCATTTTAAAGAAAAGTTACCATGGAAGCTCCAAGAAAAGCAAAACCCGTGAGCCAATACCTCACAGACTTCCTACAAACTACAGCTACTGAAATAATGCAAGAGCCCTTCAGAGCTTTAAGCCAGATGGAAGCATATGTATTCTGGTTTTGTTTTTAGGAAGACTGTCTGCCTGTTATTTAGCAAGAAGGGCTAAAAAAGGTAGGAGAAATCCTTTGTGGCATAGCAGCTTGCACTGAAAGATTTGCAGTTTGTTTGCAAAATTGCAACTGAAATCCTCTCGTGTTGAGAAAAAAATCAGGCAGTTTTAGTACCAAACGCTACCCCTTTCATTTTATCATCATTGTTTGCTTACAAGGCTGAGGGCCATAGTTGACATTTAATGAGGACATAACAGAATCAGAAGTCTTTAAAGGAAATTTTTAAGTACATTGATTGATCAGCCCTACCTTAAAAAATTAAATAATCATATGAGGAAGGAACAAGAGTACAGAAGTACTAGGGGTGTAGCTAGCACACCCTGTGCTCATGCCTCCCTCTTTTACAGATCTCTTGATGGAGGTTCCTCTGGAGAAAGGGAAGAGAATTTTGCTGCAGCAGGAATTTTGCAGGGTTCGAGAATTTCCCCACTTACAGCAAACAAGGTTCACATCTCATCTCTGAAAGAGAAAATCGAGTGGCACCACATCTCTGCTGCTACATAATCAACAGTTCACTTGGAGACTTCCTCAGGTGAAGAAAAGTCAAAATCAACTAGACTGAAAGACTGCATCCTTTCTGGAGCTCAGCTATGTCATCCATAAGATTGCTTCCATAAGTTAGATACATTTAGCCATTTTTCTCCATATGTACATTTTCTAAAGGAACAAATTTATGAAAGTTCACTGATTCTAACTGCTGTAAATTAATTAAAAAGCTTACACCTACTATAGTTTGTTGGCTGCAATAATTACATGTGAAAGATTATGTGACTTGAAAGCTGGAAGTGTAGAAAATACATTTCTTGAGTTAGTCATCTAAGAGCAGCAATGGATTATTTTGGCCATAGAGTTAATTTTGAACTAGAAATTAAGATTTTAGTAGAATAAGAGAAAACACAATTCACTGAGAAACTTATTTCCTACTGCTGCTGGCAGTTCATGTTAAAATTAACCTACCCACTTGAGCATTCTCACTCAAAAATCATCTCATACTGAATAAAATCATATGACCTGAATATGTTGCCTCTGCCAATAGCCAGTCAGTGTTAAAAGGCAGTAGGCTGGAGTTACCCAGGGAGCTAAAGAAAACAGTTATAAACTAGAAAATATTTTGAATGACATTTAAAACAAGTCTAACATGTAAAGCATGCAGGAAATACCTATCAATGAAGAGTAGGAAAAAATAAAAAGGAATGTTATGTCCATTTATATTCAAGATACAGCCCTTAAGAGTAGCTTGGAACCTCTTGAAAAAAATGACTTCTCTTCTCAAGTAAAATACACAACATTTTCACTCAGTCAAAACCTTAGATCAAGATAAAATTGCAGATGTTGTTCTACATGATCAGGACATTTTTGCCAAGGAAAGAAAAGGCTTCTTTAATTATCCTTCAGTGTGTATATACATGGATGTAGTACAAATGATTTTTTCCACCATTTAAAGATGACAGGTCTTGCTTTTTAACTCCTCACTAGTTTAAGGAAACTCTTCTTTCCAAGCGTCACCTTTCCAAAACCAGGAAATTAGGGATAAGTCGAACATGCGATGTTTAAACTTCACTGGGATTCGCAAGACTATTAAAGCACATTTCCGTCCTTTCACCAGAATGGGGATATTAATGACACCACCATCATTTGGAGCACAAATAGCATACCGTGTCACTTGGCATGTGTACAGAAGTTTGCTAGTGGTGTTTTTTTGGCATCACAATCTTTATTAGTGGGATCGGTTACAGTGCACCTTGGAAATGGCTATTTCCATGTTATTGACATAAATTATTTTCTAGGAAAAGAGCAAAGAGATAAAGATATTTTAGTCTGTAGGGAAGTTGCAGAGTTGGGTGGAAGCTGCCTTTTCCTGCATCGCTCTTTTTTTTTAGGGCTACTACTAAAAGCAGATACTTAGTAATTCACCAGCAGGCTGCAGCCAGAGAAAGATAAGGAAAGAACAGGAAAAGGGAAGAAAATAAAAAAAAAAGAAGGTGGACATAGAGGAAAAAAAAAGAAGGTGGACAAAGGAAAATTCCATCCAGGGTCCTGAGAGAAAGGAGGTAGCTTGGGGACTAGAAGCAAGATAAACTTTTTGGCACAAGCATGCAAATCAGTGATAGATGCTAATGGAAGTAAAGCTATTCTTCATCAATCCAGGTAATCAGCACAGAGCACAAACCGCGGAGTCAGCATCAGGGGCTGACATATCAGGTGAGGGAACCAAGCACAGCTATGCAAATGCTCATCCATGATTCGATCTCTGTTTATGGAAGGTGACAACAGAGCTCTCCATTTAGAAAGCATTACCTTGCTTAGCTTATCAATGTGTAAGCACCAAGGGAGGAGCTGATGTTTAAACAGGACATCCCCTGGGGCCAGAGAAGTACATTTAGCTCACACTAAACCAGCAGCTTCCTTGGAACAGGGGCTATTGGCTGCAACTAGGCTTGGCTGCAAGCTGGACCAGAACAGTTTGGACTGCAGATTAGCAGCAAATGGTACAAAAATCCTGTGATTTTTCCATTTCCATACTCCTCTTCCACCAAAAAGACAAGAGTAATCCACTGAAATCTGCATTGTTTCAGCTTGGGACAGGATGAAACAAATTGCTCTTATATAGAGCAATACATGTTTTAAACTCCAGTATCACAACAGATTTCAGTTATAACTCTTATTAGTGTTTCCACTAGGAAATGTATTTACTCCAAGACGCTTGAGAAACAGATGACATCTTACTTGCCTTCTTTGAAGTGGATTTTGGTCTTCAGGTGGTCCAGCCAGCAATTTCCTCACATCTTTCCCCTTTCCATTCAGATAGATATTTAGTTTTGAGTCCTCCTGCATCACCTTCTCTTCAGGTCACTTATGGCACACAGGATACATGCTTATATCTTTGATTTAAAAGCAGTACGCCCTTTAGGTTCCAGAAGTATTACACATTTAGCACCATTTTCATCAGCAGTATAAATCCTTGCTCTTCTTCACTCAAGCAATATTAATGAATGTTCAGCAGTACTGCAGCAACATAAATTGCAAACAGAAACACATCTTGGAAAAATTCACATACAAAAAACCACATAGAAAGCACCCAGACTGTCACAATAGCTGTATGGAGACATGTCTGAAAACCTATTTCTCATGGAGGTCTATATAAAAATAAATAAAGCTTTTTCAAACACTTGTGACAGGTGATCAAGGGAAGAAATAAATTACCCAGGCTCCCTTAAGGGTAAATAATCCTGTCCTGGCTCCCTAATATTAATTTCAATAAATAAGATAATTTTACATGCTAAGTCATATTTACAGAAGTGCATCCACTTGTGAGAAAGTGTGTATTTGTTTTTATATATATATACATATATATATATGCAAAATTTTATTAAAACCTCGCATGAAAATACACCTCAGATGGCAAGGATAAATGCAAAGCTAGAAACGGAGTTCAAGTTTTGCTTAAAGAAAGGTTATCTTCAGGCTTCATCAACGTGTAACCACACCCCATGTGCAATACACACTACAGTCAGTTTTGTAATCTTTAGGTTACCCCCAGCGAGCACAGCCTGCCAACCTCTGCACCACAACCTGCACGAGCCCAGCTTCATCTTCCACAGACAAGAGCAAGTACTTTGAAATCTGGTGAAAGGTGGGTAAGGTAGCACTTATACCTCCAGTTTATAGCTTGTAACACAGTCTGCTTTCGAAGCTCTGTGTTTTTATGTCTTCACAGAGCCATAAAATCATTTCCTCTCTAGAGAGAAATCAGAAAAAAGTCAGAATTTATTTTTAGACAAATAACAGAAAGTCCCTGCTTCTCTTGACACCTAAATGAAGCAGTAGAAGTAACCTGTCCTGTTGGCATACAACTAAGCTCCATTATGTTCAGAGATGCTGTAATTTCAGTTGAAGCAATATCCTGGAATTTCTCTTTTCATTTTGGGTACAGTAGATATTGACCACGTATTTTTACTCCCAGGCTTTTTGTTTTGTTTTGTTTTCTGTTTGTGACTAGGGATTTCTCACACTGAGATACTATTAATTTTAGAGACTTTTTTTACATGTTTACTTTCAGTGAAACGCATTTTATTAGAAATGCACAACTATCCTTCTGGGTTTTCTTGGGCTTACTGGATTTAGTTTTAAGTGACAAAGCTCGAAACACCACATCAACTGCTTTCCTCAAGCATGAGAAGATCCCAGAGAAAACAGTTTAAAAACATGAGCAGGTTTAGGTTTTTTCTGTTACTCTTTGTAATTGAAACTTATTTGCCCGTATCCATGATGTCTATTCACGGCTGCCCTCCTTCAAAGCTTGAATTAACACTGATGCCTGAAAAGAATGATTTCTAAGAGGAAAACTCTGTTGCTTTTCAAAAATCTGGTGTTTAGTTCCAATGTCTAAATCTTAACCCTTAATGAGTAGTAATGAGTGTTGGAGAAAGCACAAGGAGAATTTTTGATGTAAGATCAGAGGCAACTCAGAAACTCAAGGACACTTGGTAAGTCAGAATTTACCTAATAAATGAGCTGCATTTTTGATGTATTTTGATTATGTTATGCTTTGCTTTAGTTTAGACTTTCACCACAGTTGAAAGCAGTTATCGTTATCACAGAAACATTTAAAATGAAATTGGTTTGAAAAACAACTATGTATGATATTAAATTGTAAATCATTCTAAAGTTTCTCAAGAACAAGAGGTCAGACACATAGCTCATGTAAATCAGCATTGCCTTTTTGCTGTTAATGGCATTGTATTAGTCTCAAGCCACGATTTGGTCTGTAGTGCCCTAAACTTCAAGTTTAAAAATACTTTCTTGAAAGATTTGCCTTTCTGTAATCCAGATCTGTCACATAAGTTTAGCCGGGAAGACACAGATACTAAAACAAGATCAAAGAAAGCAGACCTGTAAATCCAAAAAGAAAATTTCTCCTTTAAACCTTTTTCTTCATTATTATTTCTTCATTTTCATCATTTCTAGCAATCCCCCTTCTCTATACATTCTCCAAATGTGAATGAAATTCCCAACTATCAACTTAATATTATTACTCCATCACAGTTTACAGGAATTTTTTTACCTTTTCTATTTTTGTTCTTTTTTTTTTATTTTTAAGAAAGTTACTCCCAGACTCCAGTCACATTATGAGTCATGCAAAAGCCTTCTGGAAACTTGACACAGACATTAGATACTTTATTAGTATAAAGTACCACAGACATACAGACCACTTACTTTGAAAGAATTTCTGTGATCAACAGTGTTGCTGAAAAAAGAGCAGCTGTAAATTTATTTGACATTTGATCTAGAACAGGATATATTAACTGGTGGATAAAGTTGCTCCAAGATTTCCTAAAAAAAGCTGCATATCTAGAAGCTGTACATACTTTGACCTAGCACAGTTAAACAGGTTTGCATGCTTCAGTTACTGTATAAAGTATGTAAACATCTCAACAGAAACCACATTCCAGTGGAATTGTCTCAGAGATTTTAATGACAGCAGTTAAATGAAGACTCAAAATTGTACGTCATTTAATTACAGGAATAGGACACACAAGGAAGAGAAGCTCTTAATGAAAAAAGAGGAACCAAATCTCAAAGCTGTTGCCTGTTTTTTCTTATCAAAGGTTTTGAACCCATGCATTCAATGATCTTTTAAAGGAGTGTTTTGCTACACATTTAATAAAAAGACTTCACAAAACCTACCTGCTATATATCAGCCCTTCTCCTAATGCAAAGTTCTGCAAGAGAGAAGAGTATTTCTGATTACTTTGTGTCACCCAAGGCTCACTTTCTCTAGACTCAGCAGACCCATAGATTTTGTATACAGTAGGTATAAGGAAAGAGAGGAAAAGGAGAAAGAAGGATAAAGAAAACAGTTTAAATAGACTGAATTAAAAGAAAGTGTGCTGTCCAAACCTGAATATACTGCTGTGTAAAAGGTATGAACAGACAAGAAGGATTACTTTAGAGATGGATGTCATCCTGTTCGCTGCTTCCAGTCAGAGGTTTACATTTTACGAAGACATTTGTCAAGGCAACTCTTACGCTCAGCCTGCAGCCCACTGCTCTTCCCTGCAGATGTACCTCTCTAGCTATTCAGACTTCCATTTGATCAGTAGAAACTCAGCTGGAACTACCATATACTTAAATTGTTGTCAGTTCACATAATATTCCTTTCAGGACACTTCAGCACTTCAGCTATTCTGCCTGTACCTGCCATTCGTCCTACAATAGTAGTACCTGGTACTTTACTAGAATAGAAAAATCACTGAGCTTACAAGTTATTAATGAAAGATATTGAACAGAACTGAATTTAGGAAAGGCCCATGAAAATCACACCCTATGTATCTTTGAGTTTGACAGATAAATACTCTCAAGCTGTGCTTTTCCTAATTACTTTTGAACTTACCTATGCATAGTTTCCCTAATAGGTTTATGAGAGTATCACATCAAGTACTCTAAACTTTATGGCTTCTCTTTGATCTGCAGGGCTCATTACTCCAACACAGGAAGAAATTAGATGGACCTGGCATAGTTTAATCTCAGAAACTCCACATTACCTTCTTAGTGCCTAAATTATACTAATATTTCACCAGAAATTGAAGGTGACTTGACTGCAATTCCAAGACCTTTGCTCAAACACACAAAGTACTAACTTTAAAGAAAAGAAAAAAAACCAGAAAACACACAAACATGAAAAATTATTCACTTATTTTTTCTATTCCATTTGCTAGGGTTTGTTTGTTTGTTCATTTGTGTAGCTAACCGGGGAGTGGTTTATGATCAACATGGAAAGATCCTCCTTGTAACTCTTTACACTTATCCACTACTGTTTCAGGATTCTTGATCAGCCCCTACTCTTTAGGGTAAGTTTAAAAATTCTTTAGAGATCCTAAAATTGGACTAACCCAAAACCCCACAGGGCCACCACACAACTGGATCATATTGTTTATCAAGATTATAATAGCAAATAACATCTTGTAGTGTCTGAAAGAAAGCATTACTTCCTCCCTCGACAAAAAGAGCGTTGCTACTCCCTTAGTCCAAAGAAGATTAGCCCAATAAAAAGCCTTGGAATCATGATATTTTCTAAGGTACAATGCACTGGATGTTAAATGTCAGTCTTCAGGATGAAAACTCACGGTTCTGATAGAAACTGAAAAATATTAGTTCTTCCTTTCCTCCAAGGATCTAATCTGATTTTGCTCAAACTTGATTAATTGTTTAAAAATACCTTCAATTTAGTCAGTTATATATTTGTGCTAGATGCACAACATACAAAATTCCAGCTAAAATAAAACAACACACGGAATTTCTCCTCCCTTAAAATTTTGCAAAAATAACACTTTAGGATCTTAAAAATAACATACAAACTGGCTACAAGTGAATAATTTAATGCAAAGTGTAAATTGAAGTTTTAATAGCAGAAATAAGCTAGAAAGAGGAGAGGGGAGGATAAGAATAAGCATTTCATTTTCTTCATGCCTGGGTAAGAAATTTGGCCGTGTAACTGAAGTCATTCATCATCCACATTTCCAGCACCACCAGTGCTCAGTGCAGCTGTTCTTCAGATCAATTGTTTGAGAATCTCTAAGAAATAGTCATCTTAGCCAAAGAAGTGACCCACATAATTTTGATGTTAACAGGTACTCTGCTTCCAGAAAATGTCAGATCTGTAGGAGCCTGATTTTTACCTCCTCACTAGTATCAATTTTAGTGCTGGGAGGAGCAAAGTGGGCAGTGTACTTGATAATCCTCTTAATACAAAATTGATGTCAAAGATGCCACTGGTGATACACAGCCAAATTCTCTTCTAAAAAAAAACAAACAGGAAGAATTGCCCCAGTTCCTATATCACTGTTATCATATTGCTGTCCACATATAAGTGACAGAACATGTCTGAATTAAAAACTATAAATATCATCTATGCGTGTAATAACCTTTAACAACTTTAACAACTACTAGGTACTGAGCTTACTAGAAAACTAAGCAGTTTATGAACTTACAGGACAGCAAATGCCAGAAATGTCTTGGTGCACGTATAAAATCTATTTGTCTAAAATAACTGACAATTATTAAAGACAAGAGAACTGTACCTATGGAACTCCTATTAATAGGTTCCTCTATGATGAAAAACAAACCCAAATCACTGTGCTCTCACAGGCTCAAACTGTTTATTATTCAATTCAGACTCAACTTTTTCCTCACATGCTACAAAGCATCAAAGGTAATACAAATACATTTTTTAAACTTGGGGAATTTAAAGACTAATCTAATGATGAATTTGGATGACTGTGTTTATTAAATAGAGAAAAATAAGCACTTAGGTATATTGCTCAATAACTATGCAGATGTTTTAGACACAGCCAAAATTTTAGTTATCTAATTCAAGATAGAGAAGTACTACTTCTTTCCTCATGTGTTTTGTACCTCCTAGCTAATAACTAAATATATTCACTTTTTTGATTACGTCTTTTGAAGAATAAAGACATGTCTGACCTTGTACTGACCGTTCAGTTGACAGCCCACTAAACTAAAGTAGTGGAAGCCATATATTTTAAGGTCTTGAATTTCAAAACACACCAAAATTGCTTACTGTATATGTACAAGAGTACTTCTAAGACACATTGAAATCATAAGTTTGAATTTCCTCAATAAATAGATTGGCTTCTGCTTTTGTAGCAAAATGGTTAATCAGCAATTAAAATATCTTTACGGTCAGGAAGCTTACAGATGTGCAAGGTGTGTCCATCATAAATACTATTACTGTGAAAATTCATATTAAAATCTTTCCTATATAGTGTTCCCTTCTTTTAATCCAAGAACACTCAGAAGTTAGATTATGCTGACAAACTGATTTCTGATAATTAACAAAACCATGAACTTGATGCACACTGTATCCTGACTTTCCCTCCTACCTTTGTAGCCACATGGGAGGAGGTAAGATAAATATTGTACTTTTCTTCTACAGCAATTCAAAAGCTCATTTAGCTATGATGCTCCCTTCTCATGATGCTCTCTTTCCTTTAGCAAAAGATAAAAAATTATGAGCTTTACGCACTTGGATTCTTTTGCAGAGGGGCCCTGCTCAATATTTTTTCCCCTCTCCAATTCTAGTCGAAGAACAAAAAGAAAGGCTTTAAACTTTAAAGAGACATTTGATAAATATATTTCTGACGATGTTTTTCTGGAAACACAGCTGAAGCTGTGAGGTGGATGCTGGAAGTCTGCTCGAGTTGAAAACACAGATGTGATGCAAAGAACTACAACTACTGTGGGTTGTGTGGTTTACGTAAAATAACAGATTTTGAAATCATCCCTTTTGTAATGGGGTATGGACACAGTTCAGTCATGTTTCCCAGTGAACATCCTCAGTCAGTACCCCAGATTATTCCCTTCTGGCCTTCACTCAGGACTACAGGTCTGCTCCTCATTTCCCTTAGCTTTCAAGGGAAAGCTCGAGATCACATTCACACGTCCATGATTATCCTTGTCAAGAGGATCAGAGGATGCAAGGCTGACAATATACAATTATCTTACATAAGAGGAGGCTGAGGGAAAGTAAATGGACCATCAAACATCCAAGTTGTGTTCTACCTGCTCTCAAGCAGGTACCATAAACACCCCCACACAGCTTTTTGTGACACTAAAACACATCCCTTGAGTGTGCCACAAAATGTTTGCCTTTCAAGTGCAAAGAAAGTCATACTTTAAAGAGGCAATTTAAACAATAAGAATTATTTTCAGCATAAACAACAGAACCTAGGAAGCATACAGAACATAAGGCAAGATGAAGTGCCCAGTTACACTCTTCCAAACTGTAATGTTTGCTCTCCATTTGTACAGGTACCTTGCAAGACTTCCTAGCTAAAACACTAAAAACATGCTGGCTACACTGTGAAACTCAATGCAGTTTTAATTTGGGTTCGATTTATAATAATTGAGTTCTTTGTATAGCCAGAGAAATTTTACCTGAGCTAGCTTCTTGTTTTTTGCCCTTAATAAAACTATTATATCGTTGCTGATATAGTATGGACTAACCCATTCATTTTTGTGGGAGAACATTGCATATTTCTGGCAAGACTACAATGGCAAACATTCACTGAATTTATGTTCCATCTTCGCAGGCAAGTAGTACTCCTCAGGGTTTAGAGGGAGTACATTCCAGACTGCGCTAAAACTTAATTCCAGGCTACATCCTTCTATGTGTCTGCATTAAATTGGCTGTAATCTGGAATTCAGAGGTCTGTATATCAAGCTGGCTAAGATGGTTTGAAGTGAGTTTCCTTCTTCAAAATGAGCTTAATAATTAGAAGAAGTTTTAAAGACATTGAACTATCTTCCATATAATCTGCTCTTCTCTTCAGTGCTACTCCATACTTGAATGCCACCAGGTTCTAATCTCATATACTGTAGGGGTAGATGCACATCAGACAGTGTATTTGTAAACTAAGAGTACATATATGCACATAGTATAAATGCTAAAAAAAACAGTTCCACCCAAAGTACACACACTTTTAGGGGATCCAAAAAACCCAAACCAAAACAAAAAAATCCAAAACCTGGTTGCATGATGCAAAATAAGTAGTATCAAATTATTACTGAATTAAACAGTAGTTACACTTGAAAAATTAGTCATTGTTGCTGTTACATTTTTATTCTAGTTCACAAAGTATCCCTGCAATTCCAGTTTGAGTTCTTCCCTATCCTCCAGTTTATCTTTAGCATTAAATCAGCATAAAAACTGACTGTGTTTCACTACAAATTTCATGATTTTAACTCCTGCTTAATTTCCCTGATTTTCAGTAACCAAGTATAAACACTGCTTTGGTCAAAGCATCACATCAGGTGCTCAAAATTTCTATAATTTTTCTGGGATTTCCATCAGGTTCTTCTCCAAAGAACCTTTATTTCGGACCAGGCAGCTCTCCTTCATAAACACAAGCTACTTTCTGTATTCCTACACATCAAGCTTAACATTTGGCAGTATTTAAAGAGATTTTCCAATAAGCTCATCTAAGAAATCCCATCTAATTAATTTAGATTATCATTGCAGTACATCACCTCAGCTCCCTTTGCAAATGCTTGCAGCAATTATATCACTAAATGAAAATCCTGAATAGCATCAACAGTAAAATTTACTGAAAATACCTACAGTCAGATAAGAACAGTTCCTCATTATGGCTTCTTACACTAAAAGTCACATTTGATCACGTCCAGTGAGCTGCAACAGCCAGCCCCACACTAAGGATCTTCTTTGCTGCTCTTACGAGCTATGATGACAAAGTATTTTACATAATTCAAATAAAAGAGTATTTCAAAGCTGAGTTAAAACATGCATCTACCAAATTTACCTGAAGTCTTCCACTCAGTCACTCCCCCACACACAGCACTAAAGGCTGCTTTATCTCTAAGGTCACCAACCCTTCACATCACTCTCTCTCTAACAATTTCATCACCTTGGGATTTTAACTCCTAATCAGAACAAAATGCCTCAAGGCTTCCATCATAGATCAGTTCCATTTACTTTTTCATTTTCCCTGTACTTCACTTTAGAGAGAGCCTGCTAAAAACAATAAAAACATCCCACACCATAAAATCCTTTACCTCATTGCCTCCTTCTTTTTAGCAATATTCTTTCTGCCTCTCTTTCCTCTGACAGAAAACCCCTCCGGAATTGCCAGGTGCTCCCTACCATCATCAGTGAACCACTGCTGAAAGCCCCCATCTCCTGTAAGCAGGTGTGGGTAAACAGAAATCTAACCGGCAGCTTAAAGTGTTTTATGATAACTAAATTGACTATGGGTATCCATGGGCTTGTTTGTTTCTCTAATAAGATATCTTTTGAATAAATTCATGTGCATTAGTACATTAGTCAATGCAGTTATTTTCAATAAAATTGTGGTTTCGTTAAAAAAAAAACCAAGAACATCCAGTGCTAATTTCCCATAAAATTAGCTGGATGGATGTGAGTTCCACTACCTACTTTTATGCCTTCATACCTCATATCCCATCAGCAGCAGTTTTATAAGCTCCAAAGCACCAATGCCAACTTCTTACAGCTATCAAAGTCATCCACGTAATCTTTTTCAGAAACTTTCACAGTATTACAGACTTACAACACTCTTTACTGAAACCTCACCTCAAATTCCCAGCCCATAGTTCCTTCATTTGGCCCACCTGCAAAAACAGAGATCATCCAGGTGGGCAATCACTCTTCAGCTCACCTGAATCCCTTCATCACACATAAAAAACAAAATTCCTCAACAATCAGGAGGAAAACCAAGTTCATTAAATTTCCTCTTCATTAGTAATCTCCACATATTTGAGGATTTGTTTAATTAAACAAGATTTATTTTCTTGAATGCAACTACACCTGGCTTGGACAAACCTGACAAAATATTCTTATGCATTCAATATACACAGAATATGGTTACACATTCATTGAGCATTCTTACAGGTGACTACACATGATTTATTTTCAATAAGAATTTTTTGTTTAGGGTTGTATTTAGCTCTTTTAAATTAGGACTTTTTTGCTAATTAATTCACTAGATATTACTTGTGGTTTGATTAAATATATGTGTAGGTTAATACGCAATAAAAAGACTGGGAAATTTTCATCACATAAGCGTTGCTCACATTCATCATAAACATTTTGTTTCCATAAAACTATAATGGAAAAAAGTTTATTTTATTTCTTCATCTACCTCTGGTTTATGTATTGGAAGGGTCAACTGGTTTATTTATTGAAGGGGTCAAGGAGGGTCAATAAAATTAAAAAAACATGAAAAAACGTGCTTCTATAAACATTTTACTAGGAAGGAATTGCTCTCTGGTTACATTTCATTTGGAAAAGAAGTTGGGAAGGAGCTGAAGGAGGCAATGAGTGAGCTCTTGAGTGGTTCTTTTAATTTTTCTTTTGCTCTAGTTTCCTTCTACACAAGTCTGAAGGCCTTTGACTTTGATTAGAACTGCTCCTGTTTGCTTACTTCTGTACAGAAAAGTAAAAAACCAGTAATGAAACTCAAATACTTTGAAGAAACATTTTTAAAACAGGGTCATGAAGCTGTATGATGTGCCTTTTAAACAGTATGTGATTACATCACTATTCTTTTACAAATTAACACAAAAGGCAAGTGAAAAAACAAGCAAATGGACATAAGAAAATAAAATCAGGAGTAAAAGTGTGTTTTCATGTAATTTAATCTGAACTCGCAGCTTTTCTCCGGAAGGGACCATCATCAACATTTGAAAATTCAAAGTAGCTAGGCTGTTGATAAAGAAATAAAATAAGCATAAGTTCTGAGATAAAGTAATGAAATTACATAGGTTATACAACAAGACACAAGCAGTGTATTTGATCACAAAACACATGTTTTTATAGCATTTTTTGAAATGTGATGAAATATTTAAGCTTCAACAGTTACTTAAGTATTTTCAGGTAGTACCGGGCCATACCTTTCTCAAATATAAAGCTCCTTTTCACAGCCATGTTTAACCACTTGCTATAAGCAGGGACAGGGATAAGCAGTAGGACAATAATAAATTCATATCACTTTGGCAAATAAATGGAGAGGGAATGTTTGGCTGGGGGATTCCTGAATCCATCTACTGCACTTCTACTCTGACACTAAAGGAGGGTCATGCAATTCTCTAGTTACTTAATGTCCACTTCTGTACTTTAAATATGTTATTTCTTATCAGACTGAGTCCTCATGCTCCAATTTGCTCTGAAGAAGCAGAAATTGCATTTGGAAAATAGGATTTTCTTTCCTTTCTTTCTGTTCTTGGCACTCACTATCTTCATTCAACGTGTAACATAATTTTGACACAATGCAGCAGGTAATACTGTAAAATCGAATGCAATAAAAGCTACCCAGCATACACATATACAAGGGGAAAGTCTATCGTCACAAAAATACTGTTCAATTTCCATTGGCTGCAGTTCAATTTCAAACTATTCGCCCAGCTTCAGTAAGTCTTCTCAGACCCCAGCTCCAGAGGTGGCTGGTTACTTCTGAGCATCACACAAACACATTATTTCCTTGCTGACCATGATCAAGTAGCATGTTAGCCTAAAATTAATACTTTGACTGAAGAAAAAGGTTTCTATTTTATCACCAAGAATCTCTGTGCCAATGTAGCATTCTAGGAAAGCTTGCATGGGTAAATGCCTCACCAGAGCACAACAAGGCTTTGATGCAGCCAGATTGCTTTGAAAGGGACATAAAGCACCAGGAAAACATTCTTTGGAGGAACAGTTTACTACCTCAAAAAGCTGTACAATCTACACGGAAAATAGACTGGAAAGCGTAAGATATTTTCCTATGCCAGTCATATATAGCCAGCTCTGTCCTTTTGTGTAATTTACTCCTAATAGTACCAGCAGGTAACAGCCACTGTACTATTAAATTTATTTTGGAAAACCATTGTGATAAAATGCAAAAACTCCTTCCTTGTCCTAATGTCTTTTCTGTTATTGACTCAAACTCTGAATGCACAGGTGTACAAAAAATAAAACATAATTTTAGGCAGAAAAAATGCTTTCTCTTCCTTTCTGAATTTTGGCATTTCTTTTTCTCTAGGAGAATGGAACAGGTTTAACATGCAGACATTTACATAATTTGACAAAAATTCAGAAATCAAATCAGTTTGTTATAATATTCATCCTCCCATAAACAGAGCAGCAAAGTGTAATTCGGCTGAAGAGATGGGATAAGCACAAACAAAAGGAATGTAAGAGGAGAGCAGAAGTAAAACTGTAGCGTGGTTGCAGGGACAAACTATTAGGAGGTAACAATTTGAGAAGAAAAAGAATCATAGCTTTTTCTGTTGAAAAACACTGTAATTAAATAAAATAATGTCCCTGATATTGTTTTTGTACTGTAGAAAGAATTTTCCAGCAACCAGCCAGAAGACTGGTAACAAATTTATCATGTAATGAATTTTGTTTTGTGGTGAGGAATACAGGAAAATGAGCAATGATTAAGCACCATCTTAATGTAGTATATTTGTCACTCTGCGTGAATTAAAAAGCTAGAGGGACACTGTATAGTATTTGCTGTCTGTGTTTTGATTCATTGCATTATTGGCTCTCTTAGAACTGTTAATGATAATGCCTGCTAACTTTTGGAATTGGAAGGGCTAGTTAGGGTATTTTCAACTACAAGCATCTTTAAAGTAGATTTCTGGAAGGTTCCATATGTTCAGCGTAACCTTGGATCACAAAGACTGAATACTTCTATCAGCATCATATAACAGTAACAATCTTAACATTATTTATGTATACGGCTAGATTTTTACTTTCATAGCTAAAGTCAATGCCTACAATGTCACTGGCGATAATGCATTACCATTTTTTATCTATGGAAATGGGAGGAAAATCACATTGACTTAATAGGAAATATTATGGTAATCCCTATATATCAGTTAAGATAACTGTATTTCAGAGGGGCATAAATTGCCACAAGCTTCTTCTGTATTCAGGCAACTGTGAGACTTAAAAGCAAATGCAGATACGTTTCCTTCTTCCTCGAGTCCATCAGCACTGATGTGATTCAACCAGTGAAAAGGAAGGAGATATATGTGGGTCACAGGGAGCACCGAGTGACTGAAAGACACCATCGCCAAGGATCATAAGTAATGTTGCCCAAACTGTGTGATAATGGCGGCTGTTAGGTATTACTCCATTGTTCAGGCAGAAAAATCTAAGGGGAAAAATCTAACTGGGGATTATAAACTTATGTGAACAAAGATTTGGTGGAGAGGTTTGGTCTTGGCTATTAACTTTACTGAAATCAAAAGTGCAAAATCTACCTACAGCCTAAGGCATTATTTCATATCAAAAGTAAAATATCTGCCTATACCCCTTCAGCAATATACAAACATACATACATACATACATATGAAATATGTTATGGCATGTATATTCACCGCCTCAATTATGATAACTTCAAGGTTGGAAACAGTCTATTTTAATGACAGTGGTAGAAGAGGAAGGCTGTAAGTCAAAGTTCCTGAAGATGGCTTTTCTGCGCAGAAGGGGGAGAGCATGGCATTGCCTCATGGAAGTGCTGGGGCCCTTCAGCCTTGACTACAGGTTAAGGTCACATTGGGTTACACACTGCAAATTTCTGAGCAGAAAAAATGCTTTTACCCAGAAAATAAAGTCAGAGGCAGCCACATCAGCCTAGAAAAAGATCTCAAAAGCTCAAGGAAATGATAGATGATGTATAGCCCAAAACTCCTGGCAGCTGCTTTGGAGTCAACATGGCGAAAGTAAGGGCAAGAGAGCAGCAGTGGCTGGAGAGTGCCAATGCCATGGGTACAAGGAACTTAGCACCATATTCCAGAGGAATGTTGGGTACCAGAGCATCCACGCAGCCTCATCAGGGTGCCACAATTCTTCATCTTGTGATTCTATGCCTCTCGTATGTCCTCCCCATCTGTGTGACAAATTATCTTATTTTGTACACACCCATCTGAAGGAAGGAGCTGATCACCAAAACTCTCAGACTCAACTGAGCATAGCAGAGCACATGTGGGATGGGGCAGAAGATGGAGGTTGCCATGGTAACCCATCATTCTGCTTCTTGTCTCTGTCTAAACTTTGATACCAGATTGAAATAGCCTGATCTAACTTTTATTGCAACGAATGAGAGGGTTTAGCCATGGTGTCCTAACTCTTAAGTCTTTTGAATATTTGCTTTGCCTCTTTACAAACGGTAAAAAGTTTCACTCATAAGGAAAAAATAAAGTTATATAAAAAACAAAGTTATATAAAAAACTCCAATTTTAAGTCTAAAACTGTAAATTCTGAGTCAGTTGTGAGAGTAAACTGTAGGATTTATTGTTGTTGTTGTTGCAGTTTTTTGGTAGGGGTTGATTTGTTTTGTTTGGGTTTCCTTTTGCTAAGGAGAAATCTGATATACAAGAGAATTAGAAAGATTTCAGGGTATTTTATTTATCAGCCATTGCTTGCTTCATTTAATAGTACAGCTTAACCAGTATAACACACAAAGAAAGAATTAGAGATCTCAGAGTTATTCCACACTCAACTCCCTTTTGTCAATGTTTGGGGACCAGCTTTAGGTCCTCGATGAAAGCAAACTTAGATTTCTTACAGAAGAAAAAATGATGGAAGGACAGGAAGAGAGGTCAAAGACCATTTTGAAAGCCATCACTAGATATGCAATTTTTTTTGCTCAGTATCATAAAGTTGATGTAAGGAATATATCCTTCAAATATGGATGACATTTTACACCTCTATGTATGAACAAATATAACCATGTTGGACTACATATGATATGTATTATATAAGAATAAATCTACAAAAATACTAAACTCACAAAACCAGACAAAAAAGTTTTGATTACCTGTGTGAAGACAATTTACAAACAACTTCCTTCAAGAGCAGGGTTTTTCGCATTGTTTCTGTGAGTTCACTCTTAAGCGTCTTTTCCTTTCTTCTCACTGGTAAGCCTATGTTCTTTCACCTTGTCTTTCTTGAGGGCTTGAAAAGAGCCATTTGTTTAGTGAGGTTCATATTTCAAGTACTCTCAAGCATGAGTGAATAATACTTGGCCGATTTCAGAGGTTTCCACTTGACAGCAGTAAGGTTTAAGTCATTTGTTGACTCCAGACGCTTGTGCCCAAAGAGTAATCTGAAATGTCTTATACACAATACACTCCTTTTTTAGACTGCTAGAAGACAGATGATAATAATAGCAAACTGAGTTACACATAAAAAAGAAGAAATAATAGTTTAATCAAAAATTTTTGCTTTAAGAATTAAGTCAGACATCATCAAAGTATTATACACTGTGTTGAATTAACTTGTTTCTGCTTCCAGGAAATCACTGCAATACCTGAGACAGTAATGTAGCCAAAAGCAGAATTTACAAAGCAAAGGCTTCTTTACAAAGCAAATCCAACAGAGATGATTTGCAGGCCCCTCTTTACGCTGAGGTTTGTGCATCATCTAAGGGGTGACACTGAGATTCAGGTAAGAATGTACAATATATTTTAACAGCATTCATAAAAATTAAAACAATAAACAAAAGTAGTTCAGATACCAGCCTTAATGTCCTGAATCTGTGTGAAGCCATGGATAACACTAGCTTTAAGGCATCTCTGTGTAATTTTATGAGTGACTTCCATTATACCCATTCTGAAGAAGCATACTGCTCTTTGATGCAGAGCAGTTGATTTCCTTTTCTGTAAATGCCACTAAGTTAACACGTCAGCTCTCCAGTTCTGATACTCCAGCTCCAGATACAGTGTGGACGGACAATGCTGTCCAGACAACAGTATTCCAAAATATTCTGCAAAGGCTGTGCTAAGTGTCCGTGCGTGGGAAATGCTTCCACTGCTGCTGCTTCCCTGCTGGCAATCCCCACAAGCAACTGGTAGTCTGCAAAGCACTGGCAGCTGGACAGGGGGAGACCCGGTGGCACATGTGCCACCCACTCTGCCTGATTTCCAGCTGAGGGAAGCAGAACAGATTGCTGGGAAGGGAGACAGGGTAAAGAGCAAACATCCAGAGAGTAATGAACTGTTTCCTTGGACTAAATGCCCACATCTATCCAGCAGATCAGGGCTCCACCTTGGCCCTCTAGATACAAATGCAATAATAGACAGAATTTAAAAATAGTTGAAAGACCATTCACAACAAATCAAAATAAATAAAATCAATCATGTCCTATTTCCATGTTAGTTATGGTTTTAATTACAAGAGGATTATGCCGTGATTGAAATGGGTGGGAGAATTCACGAGACTGTTGGTTCACACAATCATGAATAGGAAGATAAGTGCCATCTTGCGGTGGTTTGAACCTGAACTTGATGAACAGTCATTTAGACCAATAGCGCTTCTCGAAATTTACATATTTAAACCCCGTGGAGACGCGGGAACTCTCTCTTGTTTCCGGTCCTGGGACAGGTAACAGGGCCTGCCTGCGCGGCCCGGCAGGGGCTGGGTTGGGCCTGGCCAGGCCTGGTTGGGCCTGGCCGCGGAGGCCCGGTGGGGCCGGGGCCCGGCCCTGCTCCGTCTCGGCTTGGAGGGGCCCGGGCCACGGCCCGCGGCTCCGTGCGGGGCGGCATGCCCCCCTTTTCCCCTTTGCAGCAAACCAAACTGAAACTTCACACCAGAAACCAACTCTGGCCACTTCCCAGCAGAGATCATGTGACCAACCAGCTGCAAAGCCCAG